>JAVJGI010000062.1:60692009-60704455 GCA_035590275.1 Ibycter americanus
CCCCCCCGGCGCTGGCAGTGGCACATCACTGGGGGGGAGAGGGGCTGTGAGGGAGGGGCACTGCGGGCGGCACCGCGGCCTCCTCCGGCGGGGGGCTCGGCCTGCCCTCCCTGGTGCAAGCACACGGCCGGGGCTGCAGCGGCTCCCATGCAGCACACAGCACGCAGCACACAGCACGCAGCAGACCCCTGCTCACAGGAAGGCAGGAATGCAAACCGGGTGAAGGTTAACAGAGCAGAGCAGGGGCTGAGTGCGTGACAGGGTCAAGCAGGCCCAAGCGGGGTTGCTCAGCAGCAGCAGCAAGTGGGAAGCAGCTCCAGGGTCAGAGCGGGGTCGTGCTGCTTCAGATTTGAGGTGCAGGGGGCTGAGGAAGGGGCGAGGAGACGCACCTGGGTCAGAAAGGCCCTGCTGCCCGCAGCTCTCCCCCACCCCGGCACGGCACCTTCCCGAGCAGAAGCGGGGCCCTCCCCGGGACCCCGGGGAGGAGCAGGGCTGGTCTCGCCCCCTGCACCTTCCACGGGCCGGGGGCAGAAGAGCTGGCCGCCCCCGGGCGCGGGGAAGGAGGGGTGGCAGCCCCGGGGGAGGGGCGCGCCGCAACTGGAGAGGAGGAAGGTGGGGGAGGAGGGAAAGAACTGAAGGCGCAGCAAAAACCAGCCCGGGGAAAAGGAGTGAGCGAAGGCATGAAAGTCCGCTCTTGCTGATGTAACAAAACAAATATAAGGGCAGTCAGCAGCCGCCCACCCCCCACCCCCCGCCCCGGTCACTGACGGCACCTGGGTGGCACTGTATCCAGACCTGGGCTTGCCCGGGACAGATGAAACAACTTAGCGCTCTGGTGTGCGCTGGGAGTTTCGCTACAGGGAAAGGGAAAAACGCCTGAAATGGGTACCCAGCATGAACCTCCTGGATGTAGGGGCTGGACCGCAAAGCTGCTGCCTCCATTCCCTCCTCGCCACCACGTAGGAGGGATGCCCTTTCAAGCCCTCTCTGCTTTTTGTTGTCAGCACAGCTTTGTTTACTTGGGTCAGTTTCCTTTACGTGCACACATGAAAGTACACACCAGAAGCAGCCTGTTTGTTTCTACAGGAGATACCCATCGCTCCTTTTTTTTTTTTATTATTATTATAATTATTTCTTTCTCTGTGTGTGTGTTTGCGTGTGTCCATCCTATGGGAGGAATGAAGAAATGATCTCACATTCCAGGAAACTCTTTCCAGGAAACTTCAGAAAATAAAGCATAGTACAGAGAATCAGTCTTCAATAGTGAGAAGTAATGCTCCTGATAATTTTTGAGTGCATTTTACAGACTAAAAGCATGCTCCAAAACTGATCTATTCAATTAGAACAAAATCAGTTTGGCTTAGCTCCTGACCAGTTCCTGTTTAAACGCCCCTTGAAAAATGCCTCCTCTGCAGAACACAGATTAGTTTATTTCTCTGCCTATGTTAAGCTTCTCACACATGGAGTCCAAACTGCATTAGGAATTGTGTCATGGGGTATTAGCTCCTCTGTGGGACTGCTTAAGAGCTTCTCTAGAAGTGTTAGCGGTTAGATAGTTCTCAGTGAAGTTTGACGTTTTGGGTTGTACCAGACTTCTGGGTTTCAATTCATGTTATTCTCATGGGCTATTTCTAAGCTCAGTAGTGTGAATGAGCAGTTTTTGCCTCTTTATAGGACGGGAGAGGTTCAGTAATGGCCATTGAGAGGTTCCCAAATAAACATCCTCTTTGCAGTTTCTTCTTGAAATAATTAATGTTACACTTTACAACACAACCTAGGTATTCCTGCTTATTTTTCACAACCCTTACCTACTGCTTTTCACCCAAAACTCTCCAGAGAAGAGAACTAAGACAAGATCTTCGTAGAAAGATACTCAGCAGGGAGCTTTGAAGCCGGGAAACAAACACACGGTCCTAGTTCTGGCTTTGGAGCTCTTTGTAGCAGACCACAGTGCCTCCTGTTCGAGGGAAAGAGCTAGTACACTACAACTGCACACCTTCCGTTCCCCTCCACCCAGCTACAGGCGGGAGATGGCTGCTAGTTTCCCAAGCTTGCCCCCTTTCCTTTAACACTGGCTGTTAGTTTTGACAGCTTTTTCAGTTTTTGCAGTCATCCGAGCCATATGGCAGAAAGAAACCTTTTCTTCATGTTCTCTGAGTATCGTTTTAAGGTTGTTTTTTCTCTTCACAGCAAGGGAGAAATAGAGCTTTGTGCTTAATAGGCTGTGGGCCCTTCCTGAGAACGAAAAAATTGTAATATACAAACCATAGTGTTTTGCTGCCTTTGTGACTATGGTATAGAGAGTGAGCAGACGGCACATAATGCTCCTGCTACTGCCCCATAAAACACTGGTTATTCTAGAGCAAAGTACAAAACACACATTGGCTACGTGTGTGCCAACGCTGAGACAGTGACGGGATTTGGGATGTCATGTATGTTGGTGCTGAAATAGCTGCCCTTTAGGAAAGCAGAATTATGCCCTGAAAAAAATCTTGATTTATAGCATGCTAGAATACAATGCTATCGTTCCCTGTCAAAGCTGGCAGGATCACAGGGTCCAGCTTGCCCGATCTTGCATTTCTCCATGTATCTTCCCGTATAGGCTTTGCAATATTTCAAACATTCTGTTTTCAAAAGAAGGACGGAGAAGTATTTCTCCACTTAAATAAGCAAATGGTATTTGTAAGAAGCCCAACACTCTTAAAATGCACTTCGGAAAACTCAGTTGTGTATGTTAGTAACAAGGGAAGAATAATTTTGCAGCAATAATAAGCATAACACTTGGCTTTGCTACGGCATTATCCACATGAAAAGGGAAAGTATTTCAAGTCTCCACTGTGATACTGTGTAGAATTAGGAAGAATTACTATTAGTTCTGATAAAAATGCCTTGGAAATGTCTCTCAGAGTTTGGGAATAGTCTCCTTGATCACGTTTCACAGCCTATTACCAGAACATTTTTAGCTTCAGATGATGCAATGATCTACCATTTCACAAGGTTACCAGAAAGTCTCACACTCATTAGCATCACAATGGAAATAAGCTTTTCAGATTGAACAAATGTCTTCACACACAACCCTTCTTCAGCTGAAGCTGTGTTCAACAGGAAAGCGCAGGGGTGTCAGACCCCAGATATTTGCAAGTCTGTTCTTAATTACAGACTAAGAGACCTGGTAAGAAGATCATAGTTAGATTTGAAGCCTTGTATTGTGGAACACAGACTCCTTTTACATGATAGAAATGAAGATTTTGGGGCCCAGAGCTCTGGGACCTATATTGCCATCCATTGACATTGTGCCTTTCGGAGCTAACAGTGCTGTTTTGTGAAGCAATCTGTCAGTGTGGCAATGCTGGGACTCCAGAACCTGTTTGTCTTTGGTTTGGCAGGCTACAGCACAATCTGTAAGGGCACGTTCACACTGCCACCCAGACGCAGTACTGGAGCCCTGGCTCCATCAAGTGCATCTCTGGGACTGAACCTTGGGGTGACTTTCACGGGAATTCTGTCCACTCTTTGCTGAATCCTTGGCTGAATTTGTGAACTAGTTCAGAGCCCATAGTACTGCTGCTGCTCTTCCACAGACTTACCAAAGGAAACCGTAAATTGGATTAGTTAGTATTTCCAGCCTTTGACACAGATTCATGGTTAATACAGGAATCAGTACGCTGTTTCCTTTGTATTTATTACCTGCATACAAGTGCAGAATTCCATACAGAAAATTTTTCCTCGTATTGCCTCCAAATACTCCCTCAAAAATATGTTAGTAACCTGATTTGCCAGGAAAGCCCTAGTGATTGTTTCATTTGGAAGGTTCTTTAGTCCTTTGACCATTACAAAATTTCCCGTTGATACCAGTGGGGTTCATGGTCTACTCCCAGTTAAGCATGTCTGTGATTTATGGAGCACTTAAGACAAATAGCATGTCTTCTTTCCAATTTGTATGTAAAATTCACTTCTGCGTAATCCCATGCACAGCACTGTCCTCATTCTGTGCAATTTGGGAAAGGAGTCCATGGACCCAGTAAACTGAGATGAATATACACATGCCATACAGATTTTCTTGTGTGCCTTTCAAGGCAGCTGTGCAGTCACCCACACCCCTCGTTGGCACGTAATCTTCAGCACGTTTTCACAGATACCCCTTCTCACACATTTGGCTTTAAAGACAGACTTGTGAATAATGCGTGGCCCTGCTACATGCCCTACTGAGGTAAAGCTTCTCAGAACGTCCAAGGAACAATAATGCGATATTTCTTGATTACCTAAGCACATAAATGTGCAGACTAGTGATTTTTTTTTTTTTTAAAGCAGCCAGTGGTTTTTGCTTGTTTAAGGAATTTACATCACGCAGAAATACAACACAGCTTTGAAGCTGCTGACCACAGCGCTTGCACGTTCTCTCAGCTGGAGTGACTGGGCTGGAGCCCACTGGAAGCTGCTGCACCCAGCACCACAGGGTCTGCAAAACAAAGCCTAGCGCCCCCCCTCCCCCGCCCCCCCTCTCCCGCTCCCTCCCGAGTTCCATAGGGTCATCACGTGTTCAAAGCAAAAGCAATTAAAGGCAATGGACATCCCCCAAGGCGGTAGCTGTTCCCACTTCAGTGGCACAGCACATAGCATATAAGACAATATTTTCTGATAATCATAAGGGTAGTAATAATAAAAAGCAGGATAATCACAAGACTGTCTCTGAGTGAGCAGACTTGCCATTCCTTGTTGAAACCAGTCTCTCAGATTCATTTGCTATGGGGCTATTAAAGCTAGGTATCCCCAGGGGAAAAGGAAGCTTACTCAGCGTTAGATAGATTCTGTTCTTGCTGATCTGCCTGCAAAAGAAAAAACCTGGTATTTTAAAAGAGGCCCTGCTGGAAACACATCAAGACCGAAGCACCGCAGATGAAAGTGTGGAGAAGTTCTGTGACAGATGCCATCGGATCAGAGCCCGGCCTAGCAAGTGGTCACTATTCTCCAGAAATATTTTGCACTGTTGCACATTCATCTGTCTAGAATCTCTGAGTGTTTTATAAATATTAACATAGAACAAGTTACATTATATTAACCTCTTTTATGGGAAGTTTACCATGGAGAATACCAGCGGCTCTTCTGAGTCATAGACAGCTTATGGCTCAACCAGGATTAGGAGCAAAATTTCCTAATGTCAGGCTCCATTCTTTAAGTTCAAAATTATTCTGTCCTATTCTCTAGTTGCTCTTTGAAATATCAGCTAGCAATGAAAATGGCTAAATGGGTGTTTCATTTTAAAATTTATGAGGATCGCAGAGAAGGAAAATACAGTGTTCACAGTCTGGGGTGATTGTTTCCTTTCTGTTCTTTGTGCTGGTTGGCGCCTGCTACTTCTTACAACTAAGATCTCACCACAACTTCTTCACGGTGATACTCAGCTTGCTCACTTTCCCGTGCTGCACTTAGAAATAAGAATTCACTCCTGTCTCGCTGATGGACAGAAAAGGAGAGGGGTAATACATGGAGGCTCAGATGCTCTTCAGCTGTGCCAAGGAACTTCTAAACCTTGTTACAGACAGCTTAAACACCAGAAAAGTTGGTCATAAAAAAATTTATCCCAACATTGTAACTGAACCCAAACAATATCTGCTCTGAGCTAGCTGCCCCTCTAGAAAGACACTAGAAAACCATTCAAACAAAGAATGAACTATGGGTTCACAGATCCTTATGAATTTGGCTCCACCTTCTGTACACAGTGAAAATAAACATGAATTATATTGGATCTTAAATGTCAGTTAAGTTTTTTGTTTGTTTTATTTTCCATTTCACTTTCAAAAGTCTTGCACTGAGATGATCTCATGGTATTTTGTGAGCTTTTATTTCTCTATATTGGTGGTGAGATTTTCCAGTCATTTTGTTCCAAAAGATAGGAGTTTTTTAAAACAAATATGGCCGTTTCAGGTTTCTAAACCTTAGGGTAACAGTGTAAGAGTAACATAGTCTTTCACAAAACAGTCTTTACATTTCTTCAGGGCATCTTGCAATGAACAAATACATCAGCAATGAAATAAAATTTCAGCGTATGTATTGACACTGCCTGCTACTTACTCTGATGGGTAATCTAATTGAATTCAATAAATCTGCACACATTAGGTACTAGCCAACAATGTAAATAAAAGCTATACAGCCAAACTCCAAAATAGAAACCTGCACAAATAAAAGAAGACCAGAGCAGGTAATTCTCTCAAACTCCTACCGAGTTTTGCACCTTTATTGATGGAAAACAGTTTCTTTATTACCAAAGAGAAAATCAGCTGTGCAGTAACTGTTGTACTTTGGGTGTTTAGAAGAAGTGAGTGGTTTTGACATAATTCTAATACTTTTTATCCGGGCTTTACAAACTGCAGCAGCCTTTCTGTGGTAGTCTTTGAAATCTTGTAGAGATTGATGAGTTTTCCAACTGTGGCTGAAGCGAGGGACAGAAAGTTTGGCTACTTTTGGCCATGTCAGAAGAGCAAAGGGGAAATAGGTGAGCTCCCTTCCCCTCAGGACACCTCGCCTTTCCTATCCTGTTGTCAGGTTTTATTTCATTTTGATTTTTGATCTTCTCATTTAAATCATTCCAGAGATTCACTTGGCATTTGAATATATTTGGTAATGGGAGGTACTGTGCTTTAGTCACAGAGCAATATTTTTATGTTTTAGGCAATATCATTCATTACAGTGAATTAAATAGAGCTGCTTCAATACTTCAGTAAGCCTTGAAGTCTAACCAAAAGTACTTTTTATCCAGAAGATAAAAATGAACATTTTATTTATGTTGCTCTACAAATTGTTTAATGTTTGGAAATAAGTCCCTTTTTTCTACCACTTTCTACACAGAAACAGAACTAGAATCAATTATCTATAGGCTGTCATGTATTATTTCATACATTTGAATGAGATTTGTTAACCACATTATTAATTAAATTTATTTTTTTTTACATTAATCATGAGATTAGGGAATGCTTGTGGGCAGCCTTTCCCTGTAGATACAACAATTTTTAGATGGACATGTGGGCTCATTCACATTTAGCGGAGTGACTGTGCTCACTCACTTGCAGACAGCCTATACCCATCATTTTAAAGTCTTCTCCCCACATGACTGCCACAGAAACAGAGGATCAGCTTTCCTCTCTTCAGTTTTTTTCAGCTGCAAACAAGAGAAATTTAATGTCACCTAAGAGAATGGGCCCAAAATACACTATTTCAAAAGATTTCTGAAAGACAGAGGCAGGGTGGTGAGATGTTCCTGGCTGAAAACCAGAGGCATGTTCACTGGGTTTACTGATAGCATTACAGCAGTGTTTGAGGACAGGAACATTTCAAGGCTTCTCTCTCATTTTCCCTGCACCACTCTGTTGCCATTTGCTGTACAGCTGCATATATGTTGGCCAGAATCATTCAGGGAGCATAACTGCTTCTTTTGGCAGTCTGCAGGATTAACTGTGTTGTAGACATGAAAGGGTCTGCAAAAAAGTAAGCATCAAGAAATTTTACATAAAAGCAAGTAAAAATTATTAACAGGGTTGACTGCTGGTAAACTCACAAATTGATTAAAAATATACTGCTAATCAAGGGGTTCCCATAGGAACAGCTTTGGAAAACAACTGGAAAATTAACCTACTGGAAAATTCATTTTGTTATAAGATTTTCCTGCAATGGGATCTTCCAGTATAACCCATGAGTCCTTTTCCCAGGCAGTAAAGAACATCAAGTCCAGTAGTCTGCTTTGAATTTAAAAGTGTGTACATTCATTTATTTGATTTCTCAGAAATTTTAAAATTAACTGAACTGCAAGAAAAAAAAGTCAAGTTACACAGTGTATCAGTAATTTAATGACATGTACCAATGAGACATAAGAGACGTCTATCTTTCTAGCTATGAAACTTTAATACAAAATACATTATATCAAAACTATGCTAAAAGCATACAGAATAAAATCAGCTCAATAAAGTGAGAAAAATTAGTTGTAATGTATTGAGCATTAAAGTAAGGGTTAACTTTTACATGTCAAGTTTGAATAATAAAAGCCATCAGCCTTACAACTTTCCAGGGCTGCATTTGAAAGAAACCACTTTCAACTACTTGCCCTCAAAACTGACACTGCAGTATTATCTATAAGCATAGTTCTTGTAAACTTGATCACAATAAAAACGAAAATGGGTATCAATAATCTCAGACTATTCCATATTTACAGAATATTTTCAGAAGATAGAAATGTAATAATTGTGTGAGAATGTGTGTAAGATTGTGTGTAAGGATCATGTAAGAATGCGTGTTCTCGCAGTCAATCAGGGTTGTATCTTGCAAATTGTTCTGTCTAAAATCTAAGTAAAAACTGGTAGGCAAAGCCAGTAAGATGTTATCTCCTATGAAAAAAAGAGTGTCCTTATACGAGTGCTTTTTAAGGATGATTTAGTGTAAGCATTGAGGATGAGAATTAGTAAAGAATTTAGGTCCTACTACAGGCATGGGGAACTGAGGCACACAGGTCCTAATTTCTGGCCCAGCAGCCTTCCCCCAGTGATTACCAGGCTCTGGAAAAGCACGAACTCCTGCAAAGCTCAGGCAGCACCCGCGGTGCTCAGCATGGCCATAACCACCTCGCATTGTGCTGCCTGGAGCCCCCTTCCCATCCTTGCTCTGGCCAGAAATCCCGAGAAACCAGAGGTACCCCACCTCCCTCCCTACAGAGGCCCCATTTTGCTGTGTATCTTCCGAAGCAGCGCAGGACGGGCTGCCACGTGGGGCTTCCAACTCCATGCGCTTCCTCCTGGCTGAGACACTTGTGATTCCGCTCCTGCCACCGCTCTGGCTTTTGCTAATTATTTAGTGATCAGAACACTTGTCCCCAAAGTGGTAAACTTGCTTGCAAGCCCTGCTGAGACTGTGAAGTTCAAAACAGTATCTTTGGCTTTCCAAGCCACTCATTTAATTAGCAAGACAAAGGATGACTGAAGGAAAATGGATGCATCCTTTATTCCTGTAGAGAAAGTGGTGTTATTTTGCAAAAAATGTGGCACTTGGGGACGTGGATTAGTGGTGGACTTGGCAATGTTAGGTTTATGGTTGTACTTGATGATCTTAAAGGTCTTTTCCAATCCAAATGATTCTATGATTCTGTGACTATGAAAAAGAATTGAAAAGTTCATTAACCTGAGAAATAATTCAGAAAAAAAAATTTATGTGAGAATATTTACAGAATACTAACAGGTTTTTGTTTGAACCAGCGCTTGAGCCCTCAGCTGTGTAGCTAAACCTCCCAACTTTATTCCTGTTTTCTCCGAGCATGCCCAGAAACTCCAGGAGCAGAATGACATCTCGCCCTGGGGATCTTGACCTCCCTCCTTCATGCAGAGAACAACAAGCCAAAGAAACTCAGTCTAATGACTGAGAGATGGTATTGTGTTACTGCTACTAGCAGTTTAATGTCACACAGAGAAACAGTCCCCATGGAAGAAACGAGATTCTGAGTTCTCTTCACCCCGCCAAGCACTCAAACCACTAAGGCAGAAAGTGAGGTTTTCTGCCTGCAAGCGTCCTTTTTTCCCCACTGTTTGCATTAAGTCTCCATTTCAGTGCAGAAGCTTACAGTTTCAGGAAGCAAGGATATTACATATATATATATATATATGAAATAGTTGATACATATTTAAATATCTTTCAGGTGTATACACATTTTGAAGCCCTATGTCAGGAATTTCTTTTCTGGTCAATAGAAAATTCACATAGTAACAACTTGCCAATGTAGTTTTGCATTCTTGTGAAAATATTGCTCTTTTTCAATTTTGTATTTTTGGAACACATAGAACAAAAAAAAAAAAAAAGAAAAAAAAAAGAAAAAAAAAAAGAGGTGTGAAACAGTAAGTTTCCTCTCTTGCCTATCTTACAAAAGGCTTGGAAGAGAAAAGCTGACTGCCCATACCTCTGTTCATACAGAAGAACATGCACATTTTCCAAGCAGTAAGTAAGAACTTGTAAGCAAGAACTGTCTTTCTTCATGTACTGAATTATCTGAAGTTCATTGTCTCCACTCAATGAAAAATAAAAATATTAAATTAATAATACTTCAGAAATGAAATTTGAGGAAATTGGATCATCAGCTTATTTTCTCTTTTCTTTCTTTCTTTTTTTTTTTTAAAGTTTCACTAACTGCAAGATACAAGGTAGAAATCCAAAGGCTTCGCATCACACTAGGTGAGAAAGCTGCTTTTACATTTTTTGAAACTTAGAATCAAGAAACAAGAATGACTTGCTTAAGATCTTTTTCAAAAATACTCTTAAACATGGGGTAAGTATTTGTAACATGGTGTTGAAGAAAGTATATTTATGTCTGACAATTTGAGATGGGCACAGCACAAGCTGATACAATGTACGTGAGCCTGAGAACTCCTTTTGCCACCCATTGCACACTAGTTTACAGAAATTGTGAGTGATTACTACATTTCAGATGAAATTCTTTATAGTCATTGTTTATACTCCTTAGGGTAAATTCCTTTTCTGAAACCTGGAAAGCAGTCCCAGGTATGAAGTCAGTTAAGCTGATAACGGTAGAAGAAACTGCTGAAAATGTTTAGTGAGAAAGGAGGAACATGCTGTTTAGCCAAATGAGCCAGAAAATGAGGGCTAATCTTAGGTACAGGAAAGGGAAACACACACTATGAATTACAAGTAAAATGCTAAACCCAAAGCAAGATCTCTTTGGATTACTTCATGAAACCGCTACATAAAGCACAGATCATTTTAGGAATTTATGTAGAGTCAAGTGATACCAATGCACCTGCATGATTTTTGTTCTTTCCATGGCACGTAAATAGTTCTTCGTTACTTATTCAACTTTTGTTCCTTGCCCTCAATACCACTTGATTTCAAGTAGGAATTCTACATCAAGAACAAATAGGGTCTCTACCTGCCTTTGAAATGGAAATGTAGAAGTCTTAGTGTGAAATTGTAAAAGTTCTTGATAGGCAATCTGCTTGACCCGCAGACTACATCTGAAAAGTGCTGGCGTATGTGTTGGAAGCCTGGTGTTACACACCATCATAAAACAGCTCACTCCTACCACTGGTCTCTGCTGTAACAACTCGCCATGAGTTTTTTAAAAAGTGTTTCACTTCTATGGTGGATATGGGTGGATTTAACATCAGACAGGCAACTGGGAATTGAGTATATATTGTGTATAATTATTCTGAATATTCATGAAATCTAGGGAAACACATTTAAGTCAATACTATGCAGTTAAAAACACATGAAACTTCTTTTGGTTCCCTTGCAAATTCCCCAGTGCAGAACAGGTAGGCAGAAGCATATTGCTCCTTGTATGCTGTAAATTGTACTGAGAAAGGTTTATTCCCATATACCTATGGTCCATTGTCAGTGTTTTCAGTTTAGGGGTGAAAACAAAAGCAATGAAAGAATGGAAAAAAGAAAAAATAGCATAATTGCCTATCTTTTTCTTGAAGATGCTAAAAATGCTCAGGAAAGCAGGACAGCAATGAGCTTTGTGGAATAAACCCGTAGAAAGGATCCTAACACGGCGGTGCTAATCAACGTGGCCACGCTGCTGATCACCACAAAAACAACCTATTCCATTCCTGTTCTAAGTTAGAAAGATGCTTTCCTCGCACAGACTCCACAGACCGAGGCACCAAGCAGCTTCATGCTCCCAAGACTGCCATGCTCCTTGGCAGTCACAGCAGGAAGCAGTTAAGGGACTTCCCAGAAAATTAGGTGCCTCCAGACATGGCAGTTGCTGACTTGGGTCTTCCAGGCTATTACAGCAGTACAGAAAGACCTAAGACATAATTCAGCACCAGAAACATTGTGTGTCTTTAAGCCATAATCTTTATCTTAATTCTAAATGTTATGCTGAAATGTAATCTTTCTTTATGTCACTGTTAATTACCGGTTTTACTACAAGTTCACATTTCTGTGCAGCTCTGCAAACTAAGGTTGCAGATAGATATTAGATATAATTTTCAGATTGTGCCAAGAAGAATAACTGCTGCCGGGGAAAGTGCCCGACGGATTGTTTAACATCCCAGTCCCAACCAGGGCTCGGAAGTGGTGGTGGCTAGGAAAGAGCATCATCTGCAAACACAGCACATTAACCTGGAAGACACCGAAGGACAGCACATATGAATCTGCATATTGTCCTTATTCAGATTTGCACCACGTCTACATATAAATGAGCTCCATACTCGGGAAAAATAATGTATAGAAAAGCACAACAAAATGCTCAAAAAACCCAGATCCTTCTAATTTTAAAAAGTCGTATTGGTGGCCATGTCATTATTCTAAATAATTGAAAGATTACCGAAAGTAATTTCGATTTTATTCGACACTAAGGTTTAACAACCAAAGCTTTGCCGGGAGGCAGGCGCCTGGCAGGGCGGGGCCGGGGGCGGGCCCAGGCCGGCGCTGCGGCCGGGACCCGCTAG
>JAVJGI010000062.1:60704462-60721042 GCA_035590275.1 Ibycter americanus
TGTGAGCTCAGGGCCGGCGGGGCGGCTGCGGCGGGGCTGGGTGCCCGGCGCGCCGACCCGCTGGCTCGCAGGAAGGCGCTCCGCAGCCTTTCTTCCCCGTGGATGCCTTATACCTCCGTCAGCCTATAGATACAACGCTCATGTATACACACACAAGCACAAATAAGCACTTTTTATATAATAGCTATTAAAAACAATACGCATTTTGGTGAATCTACATCACACCACCCAACTAAAAAAAAAAAGAAGAGAAAGAAAAGAAAATAAAAAAGGTTAATGAACACAAGAATTAACTATAAATGTTAAAAAACATCACTGGGACATCAAGAGCTTTTGCTTGTTATGGCCATTCTTCTCTTTTCAGGAATGAATATCTGAGAATTTGAAACTAGTGAGTTTTGAAGGGTTTCCACCTGAAACGATTCTTGAAACATACTTTAGGGTCTTTTATATCGGTCTATAATCTATACTTGCCATAACATTTTCAGACTTTGACAAACTGATCTACAATTTCAGTTTGGTTTTAGTTTTCTGATGACAGCCAAGATAAGTTGCAGGAATGTTTGTTTCTCTATCTATCAGCTTGGAACATCTGCAAAATCAATCAGTTTTCACCAAAGGCAAACACAACTCAGAAGGCCAGTCCCTATTTTTCCTCTTGTACCAGGATTTCTGCATTACATATGAAATACAAAATGTACATAGTGTAGTGATTGGGCTAGTACCCCAGAGTTTTCGAGGTCTATTAGTACAATTAATTAATTGTCATTAATTGTCTTCCAGGTTCTTTACTATCATTCGTATTACTCTATTAAAATGTTCTGGATCTTCTGGGAGCAATATGTTGTATCCTTTTGTCAATACACCTACAACACGGACATTTTTCATTAAAGGTGTCACTCAGTTTCATTTGGAGTAAATGATTACTTACAATTGATTTGATCAATTCCTTCTGGGCAATATGACAGAGCAATTGTTTTAACAACACTTTCAATTTTAGAGAATGTATGTCAAGCCTTAATGCTTTCATCTGGAGACTGTGTTCACCTGCAGTAAAACCAGGTACTTGGATCACTTGAGATCCAATTATCTCCAGAAGCATTGACATTCTTTTACAATATGTTAACAGAAAAAGTATCAATTCATCATGGTACCTAAGGAGACACTGACACTTGATGCCACTTCCAGGAAAGGCACCATATGTGTTTGAGACATTAAAAAAAATAATACTGTGTAAGGTAAACAATCATAGCTAACATGTGGAGTCACTGGCAAATACAAGCAGCAGGAATTAAATCCCTTTCTTATTAGTATTTATAGTATAATCCAACTACAGGCATCCCTCCACTTGTACTGTACATACAAGTTAATGTTAAGGGAAACATTAGCAAAAAATCAAGAATATTACCACTTCCATCAGTCATAAGTTGTGGTAGCAGTCACACAATGTTGACTGCAGTAGCTATAGTAAATTGTATATCGAAGTAATTTAGACATTTTCCATCTTTACATGGTATTTCCAGGCACAGTTTGATAATTACAAATAAACTTATTGTGCAAAATTATCCATTTAAATGTTTGTGTTAAAGGATTTCAGGAATGCATCAGGAATGCATCAGGAATGCTCCCGACATGCATCATTCCAACCCTTGTTTCCAACATGAGTTATTTGCATGCTATAGTTTGTGGGTTTGGGGTTTTCTTCTTCTTTTTTTCTACTGCTTGATTGATTTAATCTTAAACCCACAGAGGACCTTCCAGAAGATCATGTGTACTCCTCGACTTCACTCCTAATAAAAAGACATGTACAAAACCACATTAATTTGATTCTAATATTTGATTTTCAGCAAAAATCCCTGATAATAAGGCTTATCCTGTATGACTGTCCTTAAGAAAGTGTAGAATACAGTGCATGCCTTGTAGTAAAATCTTGACTTATTTGGCTCAGTGCAAAGCTATGAGGATAGGAAAAAAAATATTAAAAAAGCTAGCATAATAGGTACCGAACTTAGGTGGTCAAAATAATGTAATCTCCTCTCTTGGCCATAAGTTTTATGATTCCGTTGATGATCATAGAATCATAGAATGGTTTGGGTTGGAAGGGACCTTAAAGATCATCTAGTTCCAACTCCCCGGCCATGGGCAGGGACACCTTCCACTAGACCAGGTTGCTCAAAGCCCCATCCAGCCTGGCCTGGAACACTTCCAGGGATGGGGCATCCACAGCTTCTCTGGGCAACCTGTTCCAGTGCTTCACCACCCTCACAGTAAAGAATTTCTTCCTCATAGCTAATCTAAATCTGCCCTCTTTCAGCTTAAAGCCATTCCCCCTTGTTCTGTCGCTAAAGGCCCTTCTAAAATGTCCCTCTCCAGCTTTCTTGTAGGCCCCTTTAGGTACTGGGAGGCTGCTATAAGGTCTCCCCAGAGCCTTCTTTTCTCCAGGCTGAACAACCCCAACTCTGTCAGCCTGTTTTCACAGGAGAGGTGCTCCAGCCCTTTGATTATCTTTGTGGTCCTCCTCTGGACTCACTCCAACAGGTCCATGGCCTCCTTATTTTGGGAGCCCCAGAGCTGAATGCAGCACTCCAGGTGGGGTCTCATGAGAGCGGAGTAGAGGGGGACAACCACCTCCCTCAACCTGCTGGTCACACTTCTGATGCAGCCCAGGATACAGTTGGCTTTCTGAGCTGCAAGCACACATTGCCAGGTCATGTTGAGCTTCTTGTCAACCCATGACAATGATACAGATACGAATTTTAATTAAAAGCCACACTTTCACATTATTTGTCCTGAAAAAGGTTTTTTTTGTCTATGGCAAACTCTGGCTGCACCTGAATTACATACAGACAAATGGAGACAGTAGGCAGAACAGTGTAGTTTACACTCCAAGCCTGTAATCCAAATTGAAATGAAGGATAATGGCAAAGTTTGGGATTTTCCTGTTTGCCTGATTATTTGGACAGTCAAGAAAACACAATAATTGAAAATAGAAGGCAGACTACTAAAACTGCTTTCGAATGAAGGAAAATATTTTTCCAACTATCAGAGAACTGAAACTAAAAATTCATTGCTTTTGTTCTCAGCCTTTGTATGGCCTGAGTTGCTTATAGCTAACTCGGACAAATGCCCTTGAAAGACAGCAATTCTGAAATGGCAAAACTGTATAGATGAAAGGACCTAATGAAAGCTATTTCCAGCTCTAAATCTTCTGATTTTGTATTTCAACAATTGAGGTTTACTCCTTTGTTGTAGTGGGGAGAGTTGAAATATAGTCATAGGAAAATCAGAGATGACTACTTCTTGTGTCCTCTTTGAATGCTGTGGAGATTAATCTCCGTGAAGTGAACAGTATAAAGAGATATTGCCAAAGTCATGGGTGATTTTTAAACGTCAAATCAACGAAGATGAAACAATCTGAAAAAGGAATGTATCACATAAAGATGAAAACCTCTTATTGAAAGCCATGCACTGTGTGATGGATGTGCACAAACTTATTCAAAGCACACTTTGCCATGGCAATTTCTAGTAAACTATTATCTCCTTAGAAAAGATGCTGTGATATTTTAGAATTTCTAGTAGCTGGAAAGACCTGTCAACACAGAATTGCACTTAGTGGTGCATCCTACAGGAGTGTGAGAGATTTTCAGGGAAGAAAAATGCCTGTAGGTCTGTATGAAATATTAAGGATACACAACAGACAGTGATATGATTAATGCTTCAATATGGATTATATTTCTGTAAATGTAATCTGGTTTGTTCTTGAAACAACCAGATTGAGGTCTTTGTTTCATTGTGATCATCACACTGACTTAGATTTTCAGTTCACTTTTTTGGTTTGTTTTTTTTATTAGTTTGTCTTTTTACTTTGTTCTCTATTTGGTTTCATAACAAGCAGCGTTTGCTGCTCAGTATTAAGAAGTTTGCTGGATTAACATAGTTTTCAAAATTAGATTGAGTATTGAAACAACTTGGACTTTGAATTATGGCTCAGGGTGGAGCAAATAATGGATAAATGTAGGAAATGGGAATTATCTCAGCTGTAAGGACTTTCTTTGCAAGATAATTCCTAGAAGTATCTTATTAATCTAAGATTTAGTGGTTAGATATAATCAGTAAGAAATGCAGCTCATCAAAGTCATGGAGTGCACATATGCAGTGCCATGCCATTAATGGTTTGGGTAGATCTTGCTCTTGCTCTTTTGGTTGCCTTTTATCCCCAGCTTTTGGAAACTCTCCTTTTTGTCAAGCAGGGTTATATTCTACCTCTGGCAACACATAGAAGGAAGATATAGCCATGAAAGCGGTTGAATTAAATGACTGATCTAACTTTTTTCAACATAAAATTTCTGTGGCACTGATTGTGTCTACTGTATCTGGGACAGACAGCCTGCCTTAAAACTCACAACTAGAAAAATCAGAATATTTAGTGTCTGGTAAGCAGGTGCAAGGTTTTATCTGGAGGTGAAAGGAGAATAAGAAAACCATTTGGGGATTGTGATAACTAAACAAGGAAGTATATTCAAGTCTGTAGGGACCATATCAGCCTCAATGCCTTTCCCAAAGCTGGAGGCCCACCAGTCTACCAGTTATTCCCTGATCTAATTTCTCCTGTAGATTAGCCCTTCCTATGCTCCAGACGGTTACCCAGTAATTGCTTCTTCCAAAGCTGTGCTTTTGCACAGGTGAATGCACTAATGTGATTTGCCAAATGATCAACAGGTTTGTATCTTATTCCCATACTCTAGTACCAATAGTTTCAACTGAAAACCTTTTCACTTTCTGAGAGCAATTTTAAGTAAAACTGCATTTCTATGGAGAGAGGGATTTTCCTAGCAGTGACTCTCTGTGTGATTCTAAGAGCTGTTTGCCTTATTCCCAACCTTTCCTCCAGCTGCAAACACAAATAGAGGCATATGATTTCCTCTCAGATGGCTTTCAAAATAACTCTGCTATTGTAGAATTAACCTTCAATTTCTCTTCCTTACTGTTCTTCCCTCCAAAGCGTAATTTGCCAAAAGGTAAGACTGTTGAATTTTCTTTCTACCTTGAATTGGGACATGAGAAAACAGCTGGCTTACATATATGCTTCACTTTGGAGTTTAATTACTAAAATTCTCAAGATAGCTATGGATTTGAATTTGCTGAATTATTAAATAATGCTGCAGGGTAATGCAGTTGTTCATGGTCTGCCCATTTAAAAATATGATGGCAATTTTATCAACATTTTTAATAAATATTCATATGGCAATTCAAGTAGCCAGCTATTAATCTGAACAATTTCTGTCATAACTGAAGTAAGAATATTGGTGGCTGTGTATTTGTCAGAATGCAGAACAAAATAATATGAAACCATTTTAATAAAAGGCAGTTTCCCCTTCAGCAGGATTGTAGTTGAAGTTTTCTTCCATTATTTATTTAAATCATTTAATAATCTGTTGCAGTCCAATTAAAAAGACAGATTGGACTGAACATGTATTTGGAAAGACAAAGCATACCACTTTCTCCTGCTGTCAAAATTCTGTTTAATTAGCACTGAAATTTGCAGCTTGTACCTTTCCACCTAAATTACTGTACCCAGTTAAAACGCAATCCGTTTCCATACTTGTGAAATGCTTCAGATAATCAGGAAGAAGCAAGTTGTGCCTTAGCTCAGAGTTTTCAGATTCACCTACATACCTAGCTGACTGCACTCACAAATAAACTCTTTGCCAGTATCAAAGAAGCAGATCACAGACCTAGCAATACGCTCAGATTTGTTCCAAGGCAATGAAGCTATTCAATAATTAAAGTGAGCTGAATCCATTACTATCTTGTTCTGAAAGCAAATCTGTTATTTTAATGTTCAGTGTGTGCAGTAGAGCCAGGCTGTGGGATGTGTGTGTATACGTAAGAAAAAGCAAGAGGAAGAATCGCTAAGTACAGAAACATTAAGGCCCATATGTTCCCAACAGCTGCACGAGCTGGAAAACTGTCAGAAGCTGGGCAATATTGGTCTAACGATGTCACCTGCCTGAGCGCGCGGGGTGCGTGGTTTTAATGCGCAGTCAAATTGCTGCATATGCTGCTGTCTCAATGATAGCTGTGGAGACATAGCCTGTTCCACATGTACCCTTCGTCTTCTAGATGATTTTAGTGAAATGAATAGCATCTTTCTGCCCAGGAATTCCTACGGAGTTTGAGTGGGATGGCTTCCAGGACAAGAGACTGCTCTGCTGAGAAAGGTTGGCAGACTTTGGTGCGGAGAATGAATCAGGAGCAAAAAGGTGAGGAAAAACTGAGGGATAATATAATCTTCCTTTACAAATAATGGTTTCTTTGTGGTTTTGATAACCTGCCATTATCAGGAGTTAAAATTTCTATCTGGGCACTGAGAATTTTAGTAAGTGGGAGCTGCACTGAAGCAGTTTGCCACCCGAGCACTACAAATTCATATTGGAGACACCCTTCTCCTTATCTGATCCATCTAGCCACCACTAACTCTCCCTGTTAACCCTACTTCTCCTGGGGTGGTAGGTGCAGGGCATAGGTTTATTCTTATGGAATGCCTATTGTGGACCACTCTTGACACAGCTCAGGGACCTCAGCAGAAGCAGTATGGTGCCCAGTTTTCAAGCACCAGTCACTCATTGGACCAGAGTAACAGTCAAATTTATGTAAGTACAACAGAGGACAAAATTAGTTCCTAATTTGTTGCTAGAATATTATACAATTGTTTCCATTGACATGTTCTAAAGCTCTTGCCCAGGTTTGTCCTTGAGACGATTGAACTAAATTCTGTTTCCACTAAAAGACCCACCATCTCAATGTGCATTGAACCAGAGCTCTTCCTAGAGCTGGGTAAAGGGTTCTTCAAGGTGAGTTGAACAGTGTAGCTTTGAAATATGTTTTTGTATTAGGAACCTGACAAGTATCACATTCCTGCCTTGTGCATTCATTTTTTGAAATATAACTACAGTCACATTCTAATATGCCAAACACCTATGCCTCTTTTTCCTGTCATCTATGAAGGAGTGTTTTCTTGATACAGAAAACTGGCTGTCTTTTTTTTTTTTTTTTCCTGTCCTTCCCTGAAAAACAAAACTATGGGTTCTAATTTGAGTGATAACATCACTTCAAAATGATAAATTGTCACTTTACCTGGGAAAACTCAAAATTGCTAAGAATAACAGATTCCAATAGAGACTTGGAGGAAAAACTTCTATGACAACAGGTTTTTTTGATGTGCTAGTAAGCACATTAAATAAGACACCGATAAGGCTAAATTGATCCTCCCATCAGAAATTACAAGTCCTTGTATTTTATTAAAACCATAAAGAAAAGGAGTTGGTTGTCCTTAATTTTCATTTGTTTAACCTTTGTGTTCACAGTTCTGATCAGACATTGCAATTTGTTTCTGCTTGAAGTGCCCCAAAGTTAAGGGGGACGAGCATATTAGTGAAAAGCAAATAAGACTGAACTAACATGTTAGACTTAAATGACAGGTACTGTTTCCTACACAGGATGTAGATGTTAAGGATGAAATCTAGTTGCATGAATTGCACGTGGTGAAACTGCCTATATTTACAGGTGGCCAGGGCCATCTGGTGTATTTAGGATACATGGGACTGGGAGAAATCACAGAAATATAGGAGATGCTCAGCTCTGTGGCAAGACTTGCCTTTAAGTTCACATCAAGTTAATTTCTCTTAAACCCACCTTCAATTTAAGATCACCTGAAAGAAACACAGAAGGCTTGATTCAGTGGACTAAAACAGGCACCTAGTGCCATTTGAGATGCCCTAGGGCATTTGGTACACGCACACGTGTCCAGCAGGTGTGACACAGGACAAACAGGATGCCTACACTGTTCTGCAGCAGCTGGATGCGACACACTGTGCCTGAGGGCATCTCAAATGACACTAAATGCCATTTTTAGACAACTGAATTTGCTGCTTATTGCCCCCCCCAAACTTTCAAAACCATTGGCCACAATAATGTATTGTAATATAGTAAAAGAAGGCCACAATTAACCAAGGAATTTTCATGTGAATTACTCCAGAATAAAAACCAGATTTTGTTAACAGATGGATTATTTTCCCACTGTTATCTTAACGTTGTTCCAAAGCATGTTCAGTACATGCAGGGTACTTTACAGTCCTCATTGCCAATGACAATTCACAAATAGCAAGCAAGATGGTTTTGTATTGCCCGATTCTGCACAGCAGTGAGTTTCACATAGCCAACAGATTAGCACTAGCCCATACGCCACCACTAAGAGCTCAGGTAGGGCTGGAAACAATTTTATGAGATTCCTTTGAGTTCACTAAACAGAATGTTTTCATTAATTGTTAATTGTGCTTTCATTCTCAGCGCTGATGCTGCGGAAATTAACAACCCAGATGCAGAGCTGAAGCAAAGGTTAGTGACTGCTGCAAGAGCCTCTGAGCACTTGTGTGCTTCTGCCACAAACAGTTTGTCAGGAGAAAGGGCTAAGCAGTTACATACCAAAAGAGGTCTAGCAGAAAAGCTATTTAACATGAAGTCTATGAATCCATGTTTTAACATGGACTACACCCTAGGTAATTCATTGTTTGTTTTGTTTTGGTTACGTGACTCATACTTTGGGAGTTTTTGAAAGTTTATTTCAGCCAGATTCTCCCATCAATTACAATATTATAAATCAAGGATGACTTCCAATGGACTAACTTACTAGTGTAAAATAAGAAAAAACAAGGGAAGAAATAAAATAATTTTAGATTGCCACTTGCCTTCTACCCATTTACCAGTATGCCACTAAATCCCTTCTGAATCTGTTTTGTTTATTCTTCCAGTTAGCAGTTTCTCAATTAAAGAATGTAGTTTTGCCTTGTTTGTTATTCTTAGACCCCTAGAATCATCTATAAAGCCTGACTTCAGTATTTTATAAACTAGCTGGTTTATAATCCGCTTTCACTGAGCAGTTTTCATTAATGTAAATAATTTAAACAAATTAAGCATTCTGCCTTTATCAGGTTTAAGATTTACAGTTGTAAATGCCTTCAGATTTACCCAGCAGGATACTTAATAGTAATACAAGAAGGATGCAAATCAGCAAGTTTACAGAGTTCAAACAGGTAAATTAAAGAACCTTGAAGGTTGAGAAAGTCATGGCAAAATATTAAACTGAAAAAGCTCAATACTGGTGATGTGACATTTTTGAAGAGAGGTGCTAAGTGTATGCATACATTTAAAGGGTAAAATATCCGCTATGGAGAGAGCTGTTTTATAGCAATACCAGGGTAAAAGCACAGGATAATGCCTGGGAGAGTACAGGGACAAAGCATTTCCCACAAAAGGGATCCAGTTGTGGTAAAAGAAAAAGCAATTAGAAAAGATTATTACTTTCTTTAGGAAACACAGCAAAACCTTAAACAAAAGAGACTCTCTGCTCTGTCTAAGAACCATGCTGCATTGTACTGAGAAACATTAATTCTCCTCCCCTCAACCTGAATTACAGGAATCTGAAGAAAAAAATCAGTAAACCAAATTATTAGAATCTCAAAATTTAAAAATCTCACAGCCCAAGCAAAGACCTACACTGAAAAAGAAAAATGCCAAAAAAAAGAAAATGCCTGGGCCCTCTTTGGATTTCTTTAGGAATTTCTTTGTTGTTATGGTTTAGCATGAAAGATGATCAGATACTATGATAATGGAGTATAAAACTATATTTGGAGTTATTTTCAAGATAGTAGCAGTGAGACTGGCTAAACAAAATATAAATCTGATTATCTGAACTCTCCCAAAGGTTGTTGTTTCTGCCACATCAAAAAGAAAACAAAACAAGACAAGCATGTGCTAGAAAAACCTTCAAGAATATCTTGTAGGGGAAAAATCCTTGACAGACTTGAGGACAGAGGATATGACCTTAAGGGCCAACTTCCAAAGGGCTTTCAGCTTTGGCTGTAAATTGAGCATGATGCCTGCAGGCACAAACAGGATCTATGCTTGCAGGTAAGTTTTTGCAAAGTTCTCCGATCACTTCTGGGTCAGTCACTTGCATGCAGTAGATCTGCAAGAGGCCATTAAGGACTCTTGTAAAGTTGGTATGACAGGTCATTGAACAGTTTATAGCATTAACATATTCAGGAATGTTCCACACTCTACATCCAGCAAGACAGTTTCCATTAGCAAGTGCAGATGACACTAAGCAATGAGTTTCCTCCATCAGCAGGCTCACAGCTCTGTACTACCAGGAAAATTATGCCATTATTTATTTATAATACTAACTTTAATTTCATTGTGGCCCTGTCTTCAGCGTACCTCTTTCTTTGTAGCTCCCCAAAACCTTTTCCTCTTTTTCTCCTGGTCTTTCATGCTGGTCTTTCTGCCCTCCTACTCCAGCCAAAAGCATCTGTTCTGAGTCTGCAAGAGGCTGCAGGTTTTACTGTGCTTTCTGGCATCCTTAAACTGTGGCTTTATTTTCAAAAATAGTTAAGCTGAAAGAATGCAAACTCTTTATTCAGTTTCCTTAAATAGAAATTTCAACTTTCAATTTCCTGCTGTTATGGACAAGCACCACAGGATATACTGGCACACTCACGGAACAGATGCCATTAGTCGGAGAGGAAGGTTGTACAAACAGAAGTTGGAGTGTTTTGTTCACAAAGCATGTTTTTTCTTCTGATACTGCAATGGCTTTTTTAATTAGCTAGTTTTGGGAGGCTTGTCTCATCAGCTAGAATCGATGCAAGGAGGTAGCCTGAGATTTTCAGCAGTGGGTGGTGGAGATGTGTGCAAAGGAGATGCACGGGGAGCTGCAGGGCATGGATACACAGCACAAGCAGGCCCCACCAAAGCTTCCTGAAAAATACTTAAGCATCCCCAAAATCAACTAGGGAAAGCCCTAGTCTTAACATTTTATTGTCCTCACACTGTGTCATGCTGAAGGAGCACTCGGAGGGAGCTCTGAAGGACCATCCTCTTTCTCCTGCTAGTGGAACCCTCTCCCATACATGGCCTCACTGCAGTTAGTCAAGTCACAAGGTGATCAGAATGAACAGGAGAACCACAGTGTGGCTTGTTGCATTAAAGAAGCCACTGCTATCACTTTAAAGAACCAATTTCAAGTGGTGATTTATTTCAAGCCCCTGCTTTCCTCCAGCAAGCACTGCAAAATCCACACTGTAGAAATGACCTCAGCATTCAAGCACAAGTCCAGCCTCCCTGCCTTTCCTCTGTCCTCGGTGCAACCACTGCTGTCCTGACAGTCATGCCATAGCCTGTGCTTTCTTTGTATCCAGTCTTGTCATTAAAATGTATTGAGCGATCACTGTGTTGCCATAATTCATTTTTTTGTTCTCCCTACCCTCCAAAGATATTCTCAGGGTGCAGTGAGGGCTGGCTGTTCCCTAAGGGTTACAATTGCACTACACTATGCCAAACCCTCAGAATTAAGAAGAAATCTTAGCTAGAAGTAACATGCAAAAAATGAGGTAAGTGTGGAAAAGACCATCAAGAAGCTGTGTCAGAGAAGATCAAACCGTAACTGAAGTAACTGTATAGCTTTATTTTTAATTAGCAAAGAAAAAATATTTTCTCACATTTCATTTTATTACACATAGCATAGATATGCTATGTGTAATAACCCTAGTGGTTTTTAAAAGCGAACACACAGCCTCATCAATTTTTCATGCTTCCCTTTTTTTTAATATCATTACAATGGAAGCTGTACTATGGGACAGTGAGGCATCCTCAGCAGACAGAGGAGATGATGCTGTGACTTTTTACTAAATCAACCTCACAAACGCATCACACATAGCAAAGCGTACAGCCAGTGTTCAACATGCAGCAGCATTCAGCCCCATCCAAGCACTGTCCTCCTTGGTGGGAAAAGTGGGAGCTTTATGGCCGGCTCACACGCCCAGTCCCTCTGATCTGGCAGAGTTTCATATAGCTCACTGCATCCTGTACAGCTGCCTGCTTGTTTTCTTCAATGGGCCATGGTTTTCTATTCTTCATACCAGTCAGGTGCAAGCTGAATCTTTAATGGCAGGGAAAGTTATACATTAATGGTGTAAGCATTTTTTCTGATACACGTAATGGAAAATTAAAATGTTTGCAGTACACTTGCATAGTGTGTGATTAGGAGCATGGCGCAGTATGGTGCTGTGCTGAAGGAAAAGCCTAAGGCAATGGAAACACCTATTTCTTCCACGTATTTCTACCACCATCACATCATTATACTATCAGATAGAGGAGCTGTTGCTCTCACTGGTAATCTCCTACTCAGTACATGAATAGTCAGCGTGGGTCTAACGACAACTGTTGGCACTCACATCAGTGGCCACCGGCATTAGCATCAGTATAGATGACTGTATGATATTTGCTGTACTATGCACATAGTTAGGCAGAGTTCATCATTACTAAGGCAGAAACCCTCCAGACCTGCTGGGTAGGCAGGGATCCTGTCCTGGGTTCTTGGGACAGGCTTTCCATTGCAGGCACCTTGCGCCTAAAGAACACAGACAGGATTTAGATTGTGAATGGCTTCATTTCTGTGAATAACCTTCTTTATCCTTTGGGTATATAATAAAGTTTAGCAGCTTAAGATAAGACTCACATTGCTGACACTTTGGGGTTTTTCCCACAGAAAAGGAAATCAGCAAGGAAAGGAAGCCGCTGCTCTCAGGGCTGTGGGCTATACTGAAATGCATCTCAGCTATCACTGCAGCATCATCTTCCCAGGCCCATTAGACTTGCTAAGTGCTATCTGCAGGTCTGCTCAGGAGCACTGAGAGTGGAAGCTTTTATTACTATCTGGTCCCACTGAAAATAACTGAAAAAGATGTTGCAGCCTAGAAAAAATTGTAGGAATATGAATGAAATTAACTCCATCTTGTCTAGTAATCATTTAGTAATTTTTAAGAATAAGAATTTCTCTCAGGATTCTCCTCGACTGTCCTCCAAAGTCTTAATCAAATATTCATTAGCTAAATAACTGGTTTAGATTTACTGTTTTGTCCTGAAGGCCTAGGCAAATTTAGGCTTTGCTGGTTTTCACTCCCGCGCTGCCCTACTTTGTACAGCCAGATTCGGTTCATATGGGGACAATAATACCACCAACCCTACCTTCAAAGTATATGAAATAACTGTTAATTCACCACACAGTAAGTTATATTTTTATGTAAAATTAGTTTCTTTTTCCTTACTGTTAATAAAGCCATTTAAAGCATCCTTCAGTAACACAGTGAAAACAGGTCTGTAGAGTGATCCTTCCTATAACACAAGTTATCTGTTGTCACACATGCAGAGAGGAAAAAACAATGCAGTGAAGCAAAATGCCTGTTCAGGAGGAGTGCACCTATGATTCAGCAAGCAGGGTATCGCTTTTACAAAGCACACCCAATCATCATTCTTTAAATGACTGTGAAGAATTCATAAACTTTGTTTTCAGTGCAGTTTTGGCTTTTTAAGAGTTACAATCAGTGAGGCGCCTTGCCACAATGCTGCAGCTCTCTGGCTGCTCAGTGCCTGCAGACACATCTGTCTGGCTGATTTCATGCTTCCTTCTTCTCCCTCACTTCAGCAGACCACCAGACCACAACCACAGGCACAGTGGGGAAACGTTCCTGTGATGTGGTTTCTGAAATTTGGCTCAGTTTTTCTTCACTTGGCAAAGGCTTATTCATTTCCATGTTCTGAGCCAATCCTGTTCCCAGTCAATGATAGCTGTGTGAATGCATTTGAGTGCTGAATTTGGCTTTTTATGTTCAGCTGGTTTCACAACGACTCTTTCTGACTCAGCGCTCTTTCTGGCAAATAAATTCAATTTCTAGTAAGCAGAGTTGCCAATTAGCATGGTTTTTTATTAGTAAGTAGATCTATTCCTACTTTGATTTTATATTTTCTTAAATTTAAAATAAAAACCTCATTAGTAAGAACGGTTTAGAGTCGACACTAGATTAAATTTTCGGGTGTAAGTAACATATTGTTCAGTCTTAATAGATCTCAGTGATGCTCGGTGCCTCCTGTAAGTAGTTTTAAAGTTACTTACATAAGAATAGGCTTCCAAAAGCAAAAACTAGCATCATTTCGAAACACATCCTTTCCAGAATGCAGACATTGACAGTTATACAAAGCTATACCATAAAAATGCCTGGTAGGTCCCTGGTCCAGCCCCGCTGCAGCATGCTGAGCGCTGAGGTCAGACCGGGCTGCTGACGTTAAACAGAACAGGTCCCAAGGCAGAATCCTGTGGTACTCCACTGTCAGCAGCCTCCAGGTAAACACAACCCATTAATCACTGCCCTTTGAACCCAACCATCCAACTTCTTTTTAAACAACTAGCTGTCCACCCATCCACACTGTGATGTCCCAGCGTAGTTACAAGAATATTGTAGGAGACACTGTTGGAAGCCTTGCTAAAGTCCAGGTAAATGACATCCACTGCTCTCCCTGGTCTACAAAACTAGCCGTTTTAACATAGAAGTCAATCAGGTTGGTCAGGTATGATTATTCCCTGGAAAATCCATGCTGGCTGTTGCCAGTCACTTCCTTCTCCTTCATGTGCCCAGAAACGTCTTTCAAAATCACTTGCTCCATTGTTTTCCCAGGGATCAGTGTTCTGGAGACTACTCCATTGGTAGAAATTTTTCAGACTTCCATTTAAAACAAATTGTACTGCATTTCCTTCTATGCTACTAGATAGATTTCAAATCTTCAGAGTGGATACAACATTTGGTTAATCACTCAAACTTCATTTTAAGTTGGTGTCTTCAGGAATCCCATTAATTAAATTCCACTTTTTTTCATGAGATCTTTTGTCCATTGCTTAACAATGGAATTTAAGGCTTGGGCTAAAAGATCCCACCGAAGCTGCTTAAATCTGTGAATATAGCTGAGGGAAGATTTTTTTTTCCAGAAGACAAGTGGTGACCATAATTCATTCATTTGAATTCATTATCAAAACAATGACTTTCGTTTCATTTATTATTAGAATTGTACACATACATTTATTTGCATATGTTTAACTGTCCTTGTTAAAGAAACAAGTTATTGTTTGAAATGTTAAACATGAAAAAGTTAGGAAGTATTACCTTTAACACTGCTTTGTATATTAAACCTCTGTTTGGGGTATATGTGCAATCCTAGTATACAAGAGTGCCTACTGTGATGTCTCAAAGCTGGTTTTGCAGGAAAAGTTCACTTGAAACTTCCAAATACCAACTCAGAAAATACATATTCCTTTTAGCATATGGCTTCTTGTTTGCTCCTGTTATTTTTATGCTGTGATTGCAAACTGTGACAGGGACTGTCTTCCTATTCTGTGTTTAGACAGCATCTGGGGCAACGAAGCCCTTGTGAATGACTGAGGCTCCTAGTAATAGTGAAAGGGAAGGCTATGTAACAGATATACCTAGCTGCTAAGTTTTGAGATGTTTCTAGGTTATGTGTCACTGCCCAAACTGATTTTGCCATAATTTCCTTCCTTCCTTTCTCCATACTCATATAGTTTCCTGCGGTGCAATGGGGACTGCAATTATCTGGCCTGCCCACAGGCCTGGGAGACAGTCAACAAGAACTCAGATTTTCTTCTCCCTTTGTCTCTCTCTCTCTATCACACTGCAGGGAAATACATGGATTTTGGGGGGATCCTGCAGCAGATTTGGAGACAGATCTCATTTCACTGTTTTAACAGTGTATTTTGGCATCACATATGGACTGCATTAGAAAAAAAACCTGTTTTCTGCTTTGGCCTCTGAATCAGCCCAGCCACAGATCTTCATGGTTTGCGAATATTTCAGCTTGCTATCATAGTTTGTTCTTGTGGTGCATGTGTGAAAGAAGGAAAACGGCAATATCAGGCATTTACAACCTCAGCAGAAGCTCACCAGAATCTAACAGGACAAAGAAGAAATATTTCATTAACTATTGAGCACTCCTCAAAATCCTCCTGCAAATACTATGAAGA
This sequence comes from Ibycter americanus, assembly GCA_035590275.1. Lineage (NCBI taxonomy): Eukaryota > Metazoa > Chordata > Aves > Falconiformes > Falconidae > Ibycter > Ibycter americanus. The sequence goes on from JAVJGI010000062.1 coordinate 60,720,391, forward strand.
AAAAAAAAAGTCTTATAGAAAAAGTTGTGAGAATGTTAATAATGGAAAGTGTTGAAAAGCCAAGATATAGCATCCCTGTTTCCCCAAGTCCCCTAATAATAAGAGTAGGCAGCATCCTAATACCTTGTAGTTAGGAAGATTTAGCTGAGTTTCAATACAGTAAAAGGGGAGTAACTCTTAAATACATTTCTGAAGTCTATCTGCAACTGTGCCATTAGCCAACACAAACGAGGATGTGCTTCAGCAATATTCACCATTGCATTCATTAAAGAACAGGCTTTATTTGGCTTAAATTACAACTAGAATTTGATAAAGGATAGTTTATGAGCCAACAGGTTAAAATCAATGCCTAGAATAATCTTATTGAATCAAATTCAATGGTGTGGTCTCCAAAGATGCATTTGTTCAACAACTTTTGAAACAAAATGGACGAAACTGCAAAAGATGCTGGTTTATAGCATTTCATTTAAAATCAAGAGTGACTTCTACGACTACCAACCACTTCTGGAGCACGAAGTATTATCAGCAAATGTCTCAGAAGAAAATATTTAACTCCAGACAATAACTTTATTTTCCATTCAGTTCACATCTCCCTCCCTCCCTTCCCGGGGGGGGGGGGGGGGGGGGGGGGGGGGGGGGGGGGGGGGGGGGG
>JAVJGI010000062.1:60721142-60733544 GCA_035590275.1 Ibycter americanus
GTTCACATCGCCATCCCTCCATTCCCCACCCACCCCCCACCCCCCCCCCGCCATGTAATCTGTCAATAATTTTTTAACAAGATGGTTTTAAACAAGACACAGAAAAAAATCCTGCATATCCCTTTACCTTCTGTCTATGGGTAAACAATCTACCCTGATCATTCAGGTTGTTTAACTTTTGACTACTTCCTGACTTTCTTAGACTTGAAACAATTTTTATCACCTCCCTTGCGTATTTCAGTGGTGTCTCCTTTTTTCCCTTATATAAACTGCTGCAGGCCACTACCCACATAGTGTCAGAACATTTAGACTCCAAGGAGGATGGTAATTTTAGCTTCCCAGTTTTAAAGCCTTATATTTAGTAGGGACCTTTTCTCCAAATGTTGGTTCTCAGAGCCATATCCAAACCCAAGGCTACTTCTGAAAAGATATCCAACAGGGATCTTGATAAGCAGGTTAAAAAACCAACCAAACAAAACACCTCACTAAAATAATGGGAGACTGCTAACCAGTAATAAGGTAGGTGAGAGACAGAGATTTTAAGGAATCTGTTCTTACCCTGATAATTTGATGATCAGTGGATAAACTGGCAATCAATGGTTCTTACTCGGGCTGGCAGCTTGTTGCGAGTGAGGTTCCCCAGTGATCAATACCGGGCCTCATGCTGTTCAACACCTTCATAAATGAGATTGAAAAAACCCTCACCAAGTTTGCTGATGACACTGAACTGGGTGGTAAGGTGGACGTGTCCGGAGGGCGAGCCATCTTACAGAGACACCTGGACAGGCTGGAAGAGTGGACAAGGATGAGCTGTATGAAGTTTAACAAAGACAAGTGCAAGGTCCTGTACCTGGGACAAAATAACCAAAAAGCCCAGTAGAAGCTGGGGTCTGTGTGGCTGGGGAGCAGCCTTGCTGAAAGGGACCTGGGGGTCCTGGTGGACAACAAGCTGGACATGAGTCAGCAGTGCATTGCTGCAACAAAGGCAAGTCAGATCCTGGCTGCACCTGCAGGTGCATTACTAGCAGAGATAGAGATGCAATCATCACACTCAGCACTTGCCAGGCCACAGCTGAAGTACTGTGTCCAGTTTCGGTCTCTGCAATTCAGAAAAGACATGTGCAGACTGGAGAGGGTCCAAAGGAGGGCTACAAAGATGATCCAAGGACTGGGGAACGTGCTGTGTAATGAAAGACTGAAGGAGTTAGGTCTTTTCTCCCTGGATAAGAGAAGGCTCAGGGGGGACCTCATCACAGTTTTCTAGTACTGTCATAGTTTAATCCCAGCCGGTAACTAAGCATCACGCAGCCACTCGTTCACTCACCCCTCACCCAGAGGGATAGGGAGGAGAATTGGAAAGGAACATAAAACTCCAGGGTTGAGATAAGAACAATCTAATAATTGAAATAAACCAAAACCAATAATAATAATAGTAACAGTTATAATGAAAAGGAGGGAGAAGGGGAGAGGCATGAAATCCAAAGGGAAGGGAGAAAAAAACCAAGAGATGTGCAACACAGTTGCTCACCACCCGGTGACTGATGTCCAGCCAGTCCCCAAGCAGTGATCGGCAGGCCCCGGCCAACCCTCCCCAGTTTATATACCAAGCATGACATTCCATGGTATGGAATACCTCTTTGGCTAGTTCAGGTCACCTGTCCTGGCTGTGTCACCTCCCAGTTTCCCATGCCCCTCCAGCTCTCCGGCTGGCAGGGGCTGAGAAACTGAAAAGTCCTTGTATAAACATTAGTATAAACATTACCTAGCAACAGCTAAAAAACATCTGTTATCAACACTGTTCTCACACCAAATCCAAAACACAGCACTGCACCAGCTACTAAGAAGAAAATTAACTAACCCAGCCAAAACCAGGACAAGTACTTAAGGGGCATCTACAAAGAGGACAGAGGCTGTCTCTTCACAAGGAGCCACGTGGAGAGGACAAGGGGCAATGGTTACAAGTTGCACCAGGAGAGGTTTCATCTGGATATAAGGAAGAATTTTTAGTGATAACAATCAGTCATTGGAACAATCTCCTCAAGGATGTGGTAGAGTCTCCATCACTGAAGGTTTTCAAGATGCGATTGGACAGGGTGCTAGATCATAAAATGGTTCAGGTTGAAAAAGACCTATACGATCATCTAGTCCAACTGTTAACCTAGCACTGCCCAGTCCACCACTAAACCATGTCCCTAAGTGCAACATCTACATGTCTTTTAAATACCTCCAGAGATGGTGACTCAACCACTTCCTTGGGCAGCCTGTTCCAATGCTTGACAGCCCTTCCCTAATATCCAGTCTAAACCTGCCCTGGTGCAACTTGAGGCCATTTCCTCATCATCTCATCTAGGTTCCCTTTCCCATGAAAGGCTGGGCCAGATGGACTTTCGAGGTCTCTCCTAACTTAGGCTGTTGCTGTTCTATTACTGTATGATCCAAGCTATACTAACATTTTTGCCAACACTTGGACATCCATTTTTGGTTAAGAAAATGTCCACACAATCTTGTTATTAATGCACAGCATCCTCCAGAGAGCATCACATGAGTAGCTTCTCCTCATGAGAACAGGAAAACAGAGGAAGCCAAACTCACCCCCAGACAAACCTCGATGAAAATAGCAGGCCAAGTGTTCTCCTTTCTATTAGGTGTCAGTGTTATTTTCTCACTTGGTGTAAAGCAACAATGGCAGAGGTTGTGTGGTGTAATTTCTCAACTTCCAATGACAGGTCTGAGCATGTCTTAAAGAGAGACAGGGGGGTTTCCGTTTGTTTTGTTTGTTTTCAATGTAAGACCTGCAGGAATCTCATCCAAGCCTGACACTGAGAAGCAGATGGGACAATTCACCATTTGCTTGCCTGAATGAGATAACATCAGAGATCTCTCCAAAATATTTGATTATCTCCTTTGTCTCACCCTCTTTACAATTTTCTTTGACTCTAAATCAGAGTTGATAAATTGAGGATTTGGTTTTGACATGAATGATTGTGTCTTCTGTCCTGGCTCCAATTCAGTCAACGCTGAACAAATGGCTTATCTGCTACATATTACCATTCATAGACTGTGTGACTTCTGGCTGTCTAAACCAGCAAAATTATCATTGCTGCAGCCACTCCTTTTCTCCTTGATGAAGGATCATACTGATATTTTTTTGAAACTAAATTACTTTGAACATATAAGTTGACAGAGATACAGAGGAAGAAATTTTCCACAGTTGAGAAATTATAATAAAACAAAAGGATTATAAATATCAACCAACAAAACATGATTTGTGTATCAACTTGCACAGATTTTGTACTATCTTAATTTGACATAACTTTAAAGCACAGATCCAGCACATGACACACAAGGATTTAAAACCATATGAGATTCTAGTTATTAGGAAGAAGTAAAAGATCCCAGAGGATATTCTGATATAGTTTCAAAAGCTGGAAACATTGCAAAATTGCATCTCAAGGTCAGAAGTGACTGGCAAAAAACATTTACAGCGGAAAGATCTTGTGAAAGTTAAGGCAAGAACTCATGAATACTTAGGTGTGCACAGTTAGGAGATATATGCCAAGAAGAAAATCAGGAGCTCCAAGTTTTGCAAAGTCATTTCTTCAATAGTTCATTAAAAACATTAGTGTAAGATGCTCACCTTTTTACACCCAGTCAAATGTTGAAATTTGAATAGGACAACTTGGCTAATAGGTTGAGAGTTCTAAAATTCATTTCAGTATGCAGAAAAACATTACTAAATGAAGAAGAGGTCCAGTGAAGAGTAACAGAAATGGTCAGAAGGCTGGGACCAATTATAAGCTACAAAAGTGCGAAATGCATCAAATTTAGCAAACTGTTGACTGAGGGGTAATGTACCCAGTCACAGATATTATTTTTAAAACGTGAACCTCAATATGATATGGATAAAGTAATGCTGGAAAAATTTGGCTAAATACCAGTAAAAGGTGAGAATGAGCATTTTCTGGTTTTCCTGATGACAAATAGAGGAAGTTGCATGGCCTGGGAATATTTGGTACATGAGGCATAAAAAAAACCCAACGTGGTGGATTTCCAAAAAATGGAAAATTCTTTATATTACCATCACTGAAAAGGTAATTACATTTTAAATAGCTCAAGACATGAGTCAAGAAAGTGCTCCTCACTGTTGGTGCAGTTACCACTGACCACAACAGCAAGCAGGTGTTATGGGGAATTAGGGTGAGCTGTGGCATTTCTCTGACTTGCTGGACAGGGATGGTACAGAAAGAAATACTGACTAACAGAACCCGTCCTGCAGTCTTACAGCCATTATCCAAACCTCTCCAAAATCATCAGGAGTCTGGCCACTGACTTAGACTCAGATGTTCTCTCATAGTGAAATGAACTTATGGCTAGCACCCAAAGTTCAGGAAAGCTCAGAGGAGAAGGTCCTGACATTTCTATGTCTAACAAGGGGGAAAAAAAAATAGGAAGGGAAGTGGCCAGGCAGGCCTTGTAAAGAATAGCAACTTTGGGGCTTTCTCCTCTGAGGCACGCCTAACGTAATGATACATGCTGGGGCTCTGCTCCAGACTGATAGGGACGGGAAGAGGGATTGCAGGAGGCTGGGCCAAGGAGGCGGCAGGAAGAAAAGCCTGGCGCAGTGGAGGGAAGTGAAGAACGCAGGTGGCTGCCCTTCCACTGAGTTCTGGTAAGAGCTACAGGGATTTAAGATCCTCCAAGTATCTTATGAATCTCTTCCACTTTCCTATTTCCATTACAAATTCAAGCAAAACTGAAAGCAAAAAAGCAGAGAAGACAAAGAGGAAAGGCTTTGCTTTGGTGGCAAGAGGAAGTAAGTAGGCTGATTAAAAGTGGAACAAAAATAATAATGCAAACGACAGGCATCAAATGTAGTCTCCTATATTCTGCTACTGTAGTAGCATATGCTGGAATACTGTGAACTTCAAGGCTGTTACCCAAAGCTTCCCTGAAGTACTGGAAATATTGTGAGAAAGAGACTGGAAAGATTGTGAAATGTATATGACATAATAAATGAGGGGAAAGAAAGATACGTTCTCGTGTTTGATCTTTTTCAAGAGACAACATTTGGGTCTTTTTCTCATCCAAGCACTGAAAGCAATAACCGCTAGGTGTCAGAGAGAGATGCATTCCTGAATCTGCTATAATCAGATGTAATACTGAACCAAAACACGGAGAGTGAGAAATGGTGTGGTAGCGAGTGGCATGGGCCTGGTGGGCAGTCCCAAGGAGGACAGTCCCCTCCCTCCCTCCATCACTATCTGGTGTGACACACGCTCAGCAGCACACAACCAACCACCCAGGAGGGTCCCACCTCAGACCGGCCGCTTTGTTTGCCCCCAACAGATGCCATCGACTTCATGTGGTGGAAATGAGTATTTGGAGCATGTCACACATTCTGTCCTCCAATTCAGTTTTAGGGATTTTAATGTCGTTCCTTGTCATGGGGCTTGTGCTTCATAGAGGTGGAGATACAAGCCTGCAACTGATTCTGCCACTGAAAAAATAACATATGACACGTGACAGTCCCTCAAACATGCTGTACTACTGGGGGCACAGAGTAACCACAGACTACAAGCATTTCCAGTTAGTTCAATAAAGTTTGTTCTTCCTCCCCAGTGGGATACAGAGTTTTAAGTTAAATTTCTTTTTCCCAAATGTATCTATCTACGTATTATATTAGATGAGAGACACAGCTAAACAGAGGGACATTCCTAAACCAAGCAAATAAATCAAAGTGAAAAGCAAAAAAGTGACCTGAGTTATTAATGAAGGCCAATTTTGTTAATTTGGTGAAATCAGGAAATATTGCTATAATGATGAATAGCTATTCTACACATCCAAAAGTATATCTATATATATTGATAACTTAACACTGAAGAGAAGGTTTTTGCTCAGAAAAAAACGTTTCTGATTATGGATCCTTCACTTTAACCAGAAATATGATTAAACATGGGCATGGAATAAATGGTCCTATTTTACGCAGGAGATTCCACCTGCACGGATGAAGCAGAATGTGTAGTCTTAGAAAGGAATTAGGAGAGGAGGTGGAAAGAAACAGAACATCCACACCAGAAAAATGGTGACATCCATAATAATAAGCTTGCACTAACAATGTTTTAACTTAAGACTGCACAGAGACTGCTTTAAAATTTGTCTTCCTGGGAGGTGGTGAGCCTTGGCAGTCACAGATCAACTTTGTAGCTACTGCTGAGAGGACAGTCCCTCACCCGGCCATGTGCCATGTTCTGTGTGACAGGTGCTGCTCACGACTGTCACCAGCAGTGACTTCAGTGGAAGGGTTTTGCCTGCCTCCCCCTGCCAGCCAGTGGAAGCAAAATATTTATTCAAATGGGATAAGCAGTAGAAACAATTTTTGGAAGAAGTAGAAATTCAGTTTATTAGGACTCTGGAAACACAGTGCCAGACATGTAAAAGTATAATCAAGCCACTTAGGTCCAGCCATAACATTTAGATTCTATTTAATCCTAATGTATTTTTGTAACTGAATTTTGATGAATCAGCCTTTTAAAAATCTTTATGTAAACTGTTCCTTGGATTTACATGCAAATACTGCCCTTCGTAAATCTAAATGTTGGCATATATGCCTCCCTCAGTTTACAAGTAGCCTAACTATTTACCTTTCAGATTATTCCTAGATCTTTTGATGGTAAATAGCATCCAAAGAAAGGAAAGTGCTACCTTTTGGTACATCATTAAAATAAACAGGCTTGGGGACCACAAAAGTCTCTCTGCTAACATGCTGGCAAAATGGTGAATCTGAACAAGATGGGTTAGCTCGATTTTGTTCAGATTATTTGCTTAGCACATGCAATAAGCACAGTTTGGGACATTATTTGCATTATAAATGAGCTAATTCAAAGATTGCTAGTGTGTCAAGTCATTTCATCTCTTGATAGAAATGGTACTCCTGGCTGGAACAGAAGTGAGACATCTGAATAGCATCAAATTCAAAACTAGCAATAAAGCAATCGTGTAAAGATCTGCCAAGCTTCCCTACCAGGTCAAGTACATTCAGGAAGAGGTAAGACTGGGAAGGGGACTGCAGACATCCTTCTGCCTAGGAAAGGAGGATTTCCTATTCTCTTCTGTTCTACAAAAAGGGAAAAAGCCTTTCACCTTCTTGTGTGCCATGTGTTGCTCCCACAGTAATGGATACTTCTTAAACTTCCTAAGAGACTTCTACCTACTCTCATGGAAACTTCCACATTTACATAATTTCTCTTGTACTACAGATGTCTTCACCTCTGTCCAGTAGCCTGGAGTGGTAAAAAAAGTAAGATCACAGAAAACAAAAGTCACAGTCAGAGTTAACAGAAAGAGCCCTAAGAGAAAAATTAGGCATAGTAAAGGGCCCTTACACATAGTAAAGAGCCCAGAGATAGCCAGTTAGAGAAAAAAGTTCCTAACCTCACTTTTTAAGAGGAACAGAGGTTCAGACTTCATCTTATTTCCAAATCTCAGATTTTCAAGAGATTTTCGCACACCCTATATTGCAGGTGACAATCAAAGCTATAGTTTCAGTGAAGTGTCTGTAATATTCATGCTGCATTTTGGTACAGCCTACAACTAAGTACTCATACAGAGGCCATCAGAGCCACTCAACTTTGTTTATGTATTTCTCATGGTAAAGATTCACAAAACACTCTCTCTTAATAAAAACCTACTGAACATACAGAAAGATAAAAAATCCCTCCAACAACACATTCGCTACATTATATGCAATACTGCAGCCCTAATATCAACTCACACCATTTTCACCTAATATATCCTATATAAACACCCTCAAACAATGTGTTTGAAACACAAGCATACAGGATAAACCATAATGAAATAATATGCTATACATTTATATAGTATAATATAACAAAGAAAAAGCAGTATTTTCTCTTTCTCATCAGCAAATTAAGTGTTCTTTAAACAGGCACTAAAAATATTCAGGATTTAAGGAATCAGACATTTTAAAGTGTTAAGACAAAGCTCTATATGACACTAAAAAAGCTAGGAAATGTAACAAGGTTTACCTGAAGAGACTTTTAGCTTATTCCCACATCTGTTCTTTAAATCTACTTTGTCCCTTGGTGGTGCAGAAGCAAATTAGCAACATGGGAAAAGTACTAAGGAAAACAGAAGGTGTACATTAATTTCACACCTAATTATTAATTAACTTGCTCAGGCTCTGCTGGAATAATCAGCACTTGAACAGCTTCACTTGTTCCCAATGAGCCACTGCAGTGTCTGTTTAAAATTCCAGGGGGGTCACAGTTGCAGCAGGCTGAATAGTAATGATTGCAGGAAGCCTGAGCCTAGCCCTGGTCCTCCTTCCATAGGATCTGCACCACATGCTTTTATAGTACCAAGCATGAGTAGGTCACTAACGCTAAGGCAGATAGATGTGATTTCTTTCTAATAGCTGTTACACTAGCATAAAACTGAAGAGAAAGAGGATTCAAGTAAAGTAGCTCTATTGGTCTTGTGTGGCTCTAAAATCATGAGTGTTAAAACAAAGCCAGTGTTACTGAAATTGGAAAAATTATGCAGGACAAATTAATCTGCATAATGTATCGTAAGCCAAGGCTTTGGTGCTCTGATACGAGCAATAGTGTGGTATTGGGAGATGATAGGCTCTGCTAACTTACTAAATAACACCCAAATCATCTTTGACAGACAGATGATGTGAAAGGCTGGCTGAAATTTTCCTATGTGATGCCTTGCTTTCAGATTAAACTTCTAAAATACAGCATATATAAGCAGTTCCTTGTACATTTGATCCAGATTGCCTTTCATTCCCTCCTGTACCCCATATATGTTGTAATTGTTATAATATCTGCCTGATAAAAAGCCTTTCATTTATAGAAATTAAGTGAGAATTTGAAAAAGACTGTTATGCTTACATAGATATGACACATCTTCTACATCCTGCCCTTATTGTGCTATCCTAGGTATTGGAAATTGGTATAAGAACTGTCATTGACCTAGAGAGACCTGTGCAGAGAAAGAGGCACATGTGAAACACTGAAAACATTCAGGACCAGATTCAGAAGGAACTCTGGTATAAACAGGACTTGGTAAACTTTATACCCCAAACTGAAAATTAGGACGGAGCCTCCTGTTTGGCTCTGAAAATCCCAAATGCCTGCACACCTTTACCCCTCCTGTCTCAAAGCGCTCACTGATGCTATCTAGCTCAGCCCTAGAAACTGGGAATTCAACACAAACCTGCACAAAATAAGAGAATTTTATAGCTGGTGAGGAGTAGGCTGAGCAGGACTTTCCTCTTTTCCTGCTGAGGATTTGCGAAGGCAGTCAGGATCTGCCAAAGAGGCAAGGAAAGTCGATGAGGAGGAGCTTGGCTCTGCAGAGCCACTAGGACACTTGGGTAGGAGTGAGATGATGGGACTGTCACTACTGTCATGACTGATCATGCATTTCATATTAAACAGTTTCTGGACTTATGAGTAATAAAAGGAAAAGTACCAAGAGCCCCACATCAGTACTTAACCACAACCCTACAGTCAAGCTCCATCTCTGTGTCCACTTTTCAGCTACAGGAATTTAGCATTGCTTTGGGAAACTTCCCTCCCCTCCCTGCGGCGCTCACATTACAGACTGCTGCCAGGGACTTTGCTGAGAGTCTGGGGTCCCTCAGGCTGGAGGATGCCTAACATGCAGGTCTACCACTGCTAATCTCTCCTCAGACAGAGCTAGGGGCACACTCTGAAAAGACACCAGGAGCTTCGCCTAGCTTATTCAAACAATCCTGATGGGCTCTCACCCTCAGAGAGAATGTGGACTCCTGATACCAAGAGTATCAGTCCTGCATGGACCTGCAGCCCTGAATAAGGAATCTAAGCTCCAGAGCAGGATTTGAGGGACAGTCCCTCAGTTTGTATTTTCTACCTGCATCTTCCTTGTTCAGTATGTCTGGGGAGGGCAAAAAACAGAGTAAGAATGAGCTGAGGGCCACTGAACATTCCCATGCACTGCCTAAAAAATGCTATTTCAATGGTCCCTTTTGGCTATCAGGGTGCATTCTGGAATCAAGTCCACCAAATGAGAGCCATGCAGTGTATTTCTGTAAGTACAGTCATCCTCAGAAGACAGCTCATCTCAGTAAGCTTAGCTAAGTATTTCAGTTTCTGATGGATAGGAATTGGAGTGTCCTGGTTAAAATGCAAAATATTCTACATATGGGTAAATAAGAGAAAGAATAAATGGTTCAGTTCTGCAAAGTGAGATTCTTGGCATGCACTGCATTCAGAAACTACTGAGAATGTGCAATAACCCTCAGGACTGATCTTCAAGTAACCTCTGAAGCAAAGTATTACAAACATAAACTAATCTTAAAAATCAGGTGCAAACCCCATAAAATTCTAGCAGAGCTTGTTTACTGTTTTATACCAAGATCTATGTTTGTATAAAATTTCATGAAAATTGGATTTAATTTACCATGGGTTATTTCCTGAATAAAAAGTAGGAAGAAATGGAATAATAATATCCCTATATTTTTACATTATTTTTATCACAGTAGGTAACCTACCTGTAATAAAAAAAAAAAATGCAGCAACTCTGTTTTGTAATGCTATGTTTATTGTATTGAGTTATATGCAATATAATATACATCAATACCATATGGTGCATAAGCAGTAAAATAGAGTATGAAACACAATGGCATTACAATTATTTAGTGCTATAAACACTATAAAGCATCAGAGTAGCTAGCAAAATTATGCTGAAAACTAAGCAGGAACGTATTTTTAAAGTTTTTTGAGAACTTTGCCAAGAACTACTCAGCTGTGAGTATATCCTCCTTAAAACTGGGGTTGAATCCTCTACTGGTATAATTTAAGACAGATCCATCAGCATAAATCAAGTTAATCAACATACACCATCTTAGAATCTACATCCACAGGGAATTTTCCCTTCAGTATTGCATTATTTTCCAGTGCAAGCCCAGGAACCTGAGTTAAGCAGGAAGAGCGTGCCAAAAGGGAAGCAGACTTTAAAACAGTAATTATCACATTATTAGCATACTTTGCATTGCTGCAGGAGCACTCCAAGGATTCCAAGCAGAATAATCAGTCTTCAATTAAGTCATTACAAGTTCACAAAACCCATTTTACAGATGAGATATTCATTATATGAAAGAACTGAAGATTACACTCAGCCTTACCGAAACAGGATATGCTCGCATTTTCTTTGACCGTAAAGCCAGGTTATGAAGTTCCGAGCCCCATCACTAGCTGACTTCTTCCACCCCAGAACTGCAGCTCTTTCCACCCTCAGCAGCACTGACCTGTACACCACAGATCTGGTGCAGTAAACAAGACCATTCACAAGTCTGGAAAAAAGGCACCTCCTGAACTATGGGACCTGAGTCCCTCCTTGTGGATTTTAATAAACTTCTGACTCACGAGAACAGGGGCTCGGTGTATGTTTTTTCTGGTAGTTGCCCCAAACAGGTATGCCTAAGCACAATTGCCTGGAAGGAGGAGGTGGTTCCCTTGAAAAGGAATTGAAGACATGAGTCTTCTGAAGAAGAGGGGGGATATGTTTTTTTGCAGGCTGTTCAATTTTCTTCTGAGTTTACAGATAGAGATTGAAAAAATCAGGACATTTCATGTCAAAAAGGCTGTAACATTCAATGTCCTGATCAGCGGGAGGCAAGACCTGTCCAACTGAATGTAGCTTTGCACTTTTGCATCCTAAAGCACTGGCAGAGCTCCCTAATAATTTGTTATACCTGCTCTGTGGATAGATTTCTTCATTTTGCTGTAAGCCATATGGCTTTCATGAAAATTACTTTTTTTCTCAAAATACTAAAATAAAGTAATATATGGCTAATATTTTATTTACTTGCCAATATCTTTTGGGACAATGATTTAGTCTGGGATAAAATATGCATTACAAAATTTGTAACAGTCACTGCTGAGGTATGTCAAGATACAGAAGTATTTGTCTTATTCCTCACTGAAATGAGTTTGGCTGATAAAACCATGTCTCTATTGGAATTTTACTCATGCCATGAGAGCACTAAAATAAATATAAATGAAAATATTAAGTATTGCGTTTGTTACTTAGAGATTATTATTCATGTCAGAGAAATGTATTTGCAGACTTACTGAATCAAATTCATCCTTAACACTAAAATTCACTGGAATTACACCAGAGATAAGGGTGGCATATTGACTTCATTAATACAAAACTATAACACATATTTTTTTACTTCTCCAAAGAATGAGATTCATTATTTTAAGGGATGTCTGTGTGTTACCAGTGAGATTCCATTGCACAAAAGATTCTGTTACACAGTGATCTCAAAATCAGTTTTCATTAAAAGACCCTTTGTTTTGTGTAAAGACATTCAGAACTGGTGTTTTT
>JAVJGI010000062.1:60740449-60761464 GCA_035590275.1 Ibycter americanus
TCCTGCCTGTGGCAACCGGGGTGTCCCGGCACCCCATAACCCCCCTGCCCCCCCCCCACAGGGAGACCCCCAGGGAGCCAGCGGCGGGGGCGGGGGCGGCTGCGGCGGAGCGGCGCCCTGGCAGAGCCCCGCGGTGCGTTCAGCGATGGCGTGGGAGCGGGACCGGGGCAGGTTTGCCCTCATCTCCTGACGCTTGTAAAAAGACAAGCTGCTGTCATACATGAGTTGTCACTAGCAATCGGGTAACTGCCGAGAACTGATACGCAGTGGAATGACGATAAAAATCGGGAGGGGGTAGTAATTCTCGCACTACTCGTATTTCTGTGCACTGCTGTCGTTGGTTTGTTGCTAAAATTGCCAGTTTTTGTGTTAAAAGCCTTGCCTCAGGCAAAGGCTTGTGTAAGGATAAATGTTGGCCTCAACAGGCCGCGTCTGAATCGTCCCCTGGGTTTTGCGGCAGGATTTGCGGTTGCGGGACAGTGCCGGGAAACAGAATTTGAACTTGAAAAGGCTCCGCAAGCTGGGCTTGTGCTCAGGCTTTTTTGGGAGAAAACGATGTTTTAAACTTTGCCCGGAAACTGAGTGGGAGGTGCGGCTGCTGGGGGGAAAGAAACACAAACAAGACCCCAGCAAACCCAAACACAACAAACCACAAACTTCTACAAAGTAATTTTAAGATAAGTATCTGTTAGTGTTTATGTTAGTCAAATATGACTTTTAAAAGCAAACTGGAGGTGAAACTGCAATATTCTAGTGATTTGTCTTTACGGATAGTTTGAGTGGGTCTTTGCAGGGATTGCCAACCAGTACGATACTTGCATTTTGAAAAATGCCTAGTTATAATAAAATACTAACTGAAGGGTTTTTTTGCAAGGGATTAGGATGCTATACTATGTTAAAGTCGAAATATAAGACTTACAAGAGTGTATTATATAGACCTAAAAGATACATTGACTTTGATGAAATATCTTGAGACTCTATAAGAAAGAGGACTGCAGATCAGGGAGTTAAGTTTATTAGAAGGGGTTTGTGGGGTTTTGGTGGCTGGTTTTGTTTTTTTTTTTTTTTTTTTTTTTTTAAATTGTAATGCTATTTCTGGTAAGGTGCTGGAGTTAATGTTGAATTATGTTTAATCAAAGTGAAATGTTCAGCAACTGTGCTACTTACCACAGAGAACTGTTAACTCAGGGAACCATTACCTTTCATAAAGAGTAACTCCTCCGGCTGGTGCTATGTGGCTTTGATTTTTATTTATTTTTTATTAGTTAATGGTGTTTTAAGTCTGAAGAAGTGATTTATTGTATTGTCCCTTCCAAGTGTGCATATTGTTTATTCACAGATGCTTGGAGAGTCTTTGATTGACTTTTTTCTTTTTTTCTTTCTTTTTGATAAAAACCCCTCAAAGGTTTCTAAATCATTCTTCCTCAAATAAACTAGAAATATGTAAGCTAGACCTGCTACTGGGGGTTGGAATATAAAGAAGTTTAAGCCATGAATTTAGATTAATTAATTAATTAAGATAGAAAGGGAGCTTTTAGGCTTTTTTGCAACCCTTCAAAATTAAACTAAGATTCTGTCTTCTGGACTGTTTCCAGTTTCTCGCTGCTGCTGCTCCTCCCAGTTTCTCCCAGCAGCTGTATGTAGGGTTAGATTGACAGGACTGTCATGTCACTGCAGTTGATTGCTGCAGGGAAATTAAAACAGTGCTGATAATTCCACCAGCCCTTGCAAAAGCTGCCAGCAACCTTGATCATGGGCGTGGCAACAGCTTTGAGTAGAGGGATCCAAAAATCAGAACTGAGTCGTAGTAGTGGATGAGAAGCAGCTGAGAGACTTGTAGAGGTTTCTCATCAAGATACAGTCATTACATCTGCAACCCCCCCCTTTTTAAAAAAAATATTTACTGTGTAGTCTTGTGACTGTTTGATGGGAAAGTCCTCAAGCAACTATGAACAGGAATATTTAGGCTTTTCTTAATGCAGTATCTCGTTTAGGAATATTGTACTGAGCTAACAGGAGGTTTATTAAAACTAATGTGATTATTTTGTTTCCTGAAGATAAGCTCTGTCAAATATTTCTTGTCTGCGATCGTGTCTTTTGATAGAAAATCTCACGTTGTTGGTAACAGGACAAAAGTGGCAATTTAAAGGATTTATGGTTTTCTTAGCATCTTGAGGGGAGGAAAAAACCCAACAGTATGAGAGCTCTTTATTCTTATATTTGCTTTATACAGATGTCTCACTTTACAAGTGAAGATGAAGCTCTGTTACAGTCTATGCTTAGACAGCTGCTGCAGAGTGTAAAGGAAAAAATCACCGGAGCCCCATCAGTAGAATGTGCAGAAGAGATTCTCTTGCATTTGGAGGAAACAGATGAGAATTTTCACAAGTAAAAATATTTTTTCTTTAATATTTTGAAGGAGATTAAGTGTGCTGAACTATATTGTTCCTGGGAAATATTTACAAGTTATATGTCTGTGTAAATGTGTATGTATTCTTATATATATATAGATATTCCTGTCCCTAATCAACTCTCAAAAAATGCTAATTTAGAGAATAAAATTACTTTGCCATTTTTCTGGTTTGTTTGGGTTTTTTTTCTTCTTTTTTTTCCACTCTTGGTAATATATTTTCATTGTAATAGTAATTGATGAGCTGTTTGTGAGAGAGGAACTTACAAAACTACCTAACTTGGCCAACTCTCATGCATATGTACATGTAATGTACTAAACACACATGTGAACAGAAGCTAGAAGAAATTCTCGCTGAAGGCTGTCAGGCAGTGTTTTTATACCTGCTAGACAATATAATTTTGTTTTTCAAAATAAGGTAAATTTTAAGAAGGCTACTTGACTTCTGTATTTGATTGTTCTGTTTGGCTTATGTTACTGAACCCTTGTATGTCTTATCAGGTAGTTCTTTTAATTTATGTTTTGAATAAAGCAGAAATGTATCCCCATCATGTTTCTGTTAAACCAGACTTGACAGTGTGACCTCGCTTACATGCCATGTAGATTTCTGGAGCCTACACTCCTCCTTCCTTTCCATGGTATTCTAACTTGTTCATTTTTTCACGACATGGAAGATTTTTAGTATACGTTTATGACAAGTCAACAGAGTATCACGCTGAAATGACCTTGAAGACATTTTAATAAGGACCAGTTTTATGACCTGACTTTTTCTGAGAAAGCTGGTTCCCTGCCAGTTTTTCAGAAGTGGCGCTATCTATACTCTCTTAAATTTGTCTAGTTTTTAGCATTGCTTTGTGAGTGGTGGAAGTTAGGTAAAAGTAAATAAGTGGAACAGAACTAGGGTTTATCTAAAATTTCACTATAATTTAAAAACTTTCGTGCTTTTATATCTTCTGAAGGTGCTAAATGCTTTGAAATGTATTTTAGCTTTGTTTTAATTTGTATTACAAATTGTGTCAGCTAAGACTTTTGTTGGCATCTTGCGAATTTTGAGTACCAGGTTACTGGGTGACAAGCATGAGAGTAAAAAAGTTGGGTATAAACATGAATTTTAAGTACCAGGTTACTGGGTGACAAGCATGAGAGTAAAAAAGTTGGTTATAAACATATCAAAGTTGAAAATTGCATGTAATTTTGAAATAAAACCATTTTTATTTAAAGAAAGATATATACGGTAAAAAAAGCCCAAACAACCAAAACCTTGAAATTACTTCTGTTGATATTTCATCTGAGGACTTACTAGGGGAATACCCAGGATGAGGGAGTAAAGTCTACGACTGTGGAAACAATGTACACATAGCTTTCCTCTTTAGAACAGTGAAACCATGGCATCCATTACTCTTTCTGGTATGTTAAAAAACTGGTGGTCCTAAAGGTACTTTCTTTTCATGAGAAAAGTTTTAACTTACATTTAATGGAAAATCAAGTGATTAAATGTGAGCATTACTCTCTGGTGCTGGAATATTTCTGGAGGTATTCTAGTCTTGTTCATGACCCACAGCAATATAGGTCGGTTTCCATGGAAGCTCAGAGCGGTCATATGGCAATTTTTTAGTGAGAACATTAAGAACCTTTTTCCTTGACCCTCACCTCATTCATCCAGACTGCAAGCTCCTTTATTAGTAGTGTGTGCTTTTGGATTGTCCAATGCACTTGTTCAGCTCAGTGTTTTGATCAGCACTGTTAACTCATGGTTATTGTGCCTCAGAAATTTTATCAGATTTTGAGGTCCTACTTTCTGCTTTTTTTCCACCTTGATGTAGAAAAGACAGAAACACAGGATCCTCAGAAAGCTAATAAAAAGGAAAATGGAATCAAGTTAAAAAATTATGTGCAGCGGTAGGAACAGCATTTTAAATTATGTAATTAGCATGTTTTCTGTTGTATTTTTTTCTTTAAGTCCTAGAGTTTTTTTAACCCTATTTTTCTTTCCTCTGCCTGGCGTTTCCTTTATAAGTCCATCCAGATCAGTCTGACTTGATTCTACATATGAGGAAGGAGTTCTATCATTGCTGAAATACTTATTTGTTACAGAACATTTTTAAGGTGAAAAAATGATGCAGAAGATCAAGGCTAGGACATGAAGCAGACATAAACTTAGTGGCATGAATAATGATGTGATTGCTGTGTATTTCAAAGCGAAGCAGCCACTGCAAAAATGTATACCCTGGAAATGTTACTGTCAGAAAACAAATGGGAGAAAGTTTTATGAAAGCTGTCATTCAGTGTGCCATTTCATTATTGCAGAAGTAAAAAGCTACCCTTAAAGACAAATGAAAATGCAGATAAACATGTTTGCATCTTTCTTGAAATGTATTTCTGTTACGTTCATTGAGAACAAAAGTGATGTAGGAATTAAAGTAAGTGGGAAATGAAGGGGTTAAAAAAAATGAGCCCTCCCCCCCCCTTATACCTGATGGAACTTGAGGTAGGCAACCCAGTGAAGAGATACGTATCATGATACAAGGCACAATTTTCTGTGCTTATTTTTTTAATGTACCATGAACGTTATATCATTTTGTTTTCTTTTAGTTTATAATATATGAGAACGGCAAAAGTTGCTGCCTGTTGTAACAGTTGCTTTTACTTACACTTGCGTTTTATAGCTTTGGACTCAGTACCTACATGGTGAACTTACTTTTTCATTTGAATTTTTCTCACTCTCTATTATCCAAATTAACAGAAAGTAGTTGCACATCTGCATTTGATATAATGAAAATATAATGATGCATCTACTGCTTACGTATGATTACTTTTTTGTGTGTTTCTGTTTGCCTTGTCCTTTATACAAATCAAAAGACTAAGTAAAAAAAAATATCAAACATTCTGAGCACTACTTTTTAGCAATTCCTGTAGCTAACAGAGTGAGGACCCAGTGAGAGTCTTTCATTTGAAATCCCCTTCTGATTATTCTTTTGTTTAAACAAGTTTCTGTGAGTATCTAATGAGTGCAAAGTGCCAATTTCCTTGTATTTAATATGTACATGTAATCACAGACAGCTAGTTTGTCAGTTTGACTGAGGTCTTCTGCATGCTATCATGACACACAGACTTTCTTAAGCCTTAGACATGCTCATATGCTAGAATTTATGAATTGTGTTTTCTGTGCTTGTTCTCATTTTGTATGTATACTGCGTAAATAATAATACCACATGGATATACCATAAGACAGTGCTATGTTCAGGATGTTCCAAGTAATGTTTCTTTTGGAATTTGGGATTTCTTGATATTCTATTATTTTTGTCTACAAAACCTTAACCTTTTGTCTGAGTAGAATTTTACATTTAGAAGAAGCAGAGAAGGAAATTAGAAACTATTTGGAATTGTTTCTTCCTGGAACATGCTGATAATGACCATATTGGAAAAAATCAAACTTTACTGTGGTTTTTTACACCATTGAAGTTTATTTCTCTGCAAGTCATAAACCCTTACCTTAAAGTAACAGGTCTGCTGGGAGGGAAGATAACGAATGTTAATATAATGTTGAGTATATTCGATGGTGAGCTCAAGGAAATCTGTTAGATTTTAATTTTGTGTATTTGTTGCAGCTATGAGTTTGTGAAATACCTTAGACAATATATAAATAATACAGTGGGATCTGTGATTGAAGAAGAAACAGAAAAATGTACCTCTGCTCAAAATCAGGGTGAAGTATCTGGCTATGACACGCTTGTCCAACATGTTACTAAGAAGACCCGTGAATCAAAAGAGTGAGTGTATACATGTAATTCACATTTTTCTTTCTTCGTCTTCCTCTCTCCTTTCCAGAACTTGTTTTGAAAAAAAACAAATTCTGAACCAATGGGTGGCAAAAGTGATTCCTTGTTTCCAAGAATCAGTGCTAAGCAATTCAGATATTCCCACCCTACAATGCAATTTGTCATATTTCTTCTCACTCTGGAATTAAGATTATGTAGTATTGCATAAAAAAGATCGGTAGCAAGTCTATGAAGTTTTTGAGGTATCTAGGACTGGAGTTTAGCAGGGGTAAGATTTGGGAGAAGAATCACTACTTCATACTATTTTACTAGCTGCAAATTAAATTCAGTTGTAATATGGAAGTTGGCCTAAAGGAAAAATTTGTTTTATCAGGTATTAAGGTTTGATAATTTCTGTAGATATAAATGGACAGTCTGCATGACAAGGTTGGTTTTTTTTTTAAAAATAAATTAGAATACATGTGTATTTTTTTTAAGATTTCTTCCTTGGGATCTAACCAGGTGTCCTGTGAGAGTAGTGTGTTTAGTCAGATCTGCTTCCATTGACTAGTTTAAAAATTGAAGTTTGAGCTGTCTTGCTTTGTATTTTATTGTACATGCAAAGATACTTCTGCAGTGCTGTCTGTATAATGTAGAATTGGTATGTGGACCAACTGTGTATAATTATCTAAGATTTTTTGACTCAGACTGTCAGATGGCCAGAAATCAGTAGGTCTGCAAAACCACATATGAGCATGTTACAGGGTCTGTGGTCCAGATTAATTGGCTTTGAACACTGTATTTAGTAAAGCAGCCTTCAATAGAAAAAACTTTGTGAATACCGGTTAAATTCTTTTCTTAAGTCATCTCTTCCCTGCTAACTTTATTCATCTTCCTATGGACATTAAAATAACTTGTCCTTGGAGTACAGAGGCTGGTAGTTCTGTTACTGAATTTTCATGCTTTGGATTTCAGATTTGCATGGGCAGATAATTGCCGTGATTCTTTAAAGCAGCGGTCACTAGAACTTATAAAATGGATTTTAGTGTAAACAGCTGTTACTTCCAGAAAATAGGTAAAACTTCAAAAGTTTAGTCTGTGCATCACATTGTTTTTTGGAATTCCTGTACAAAATCTAACTACATCATAATGCTTAAAGCAGTTCTAAAAGTATTGTTTCTTTAATTAAAACAGACAGCATACTTTTGTTGTCAGTGAATGAGGTCCTTGCCTCTCTGTTTTTGTTATAGAGAGCCATGACGGGGGATTTACTGAGGCTGAACCATTACAGTGTGAAAACAATGAAATTAAAGTGAGCAATGGTGAATGCAGAAAAATGAAAATCAACTACCTCCCCACTATTTTAGCAGCAGTGGTCATTTTTATGTGTTGCAGAGGACGAAAACGAAAAAGACAATTTTTGACTGTCATATATTTTAGCCACTAAAATTATTTTATACACTACTTCAGCTGAACTATTTTTTTTCACTCATTTTTATTGCACAATTTTAACTAAATCTGTCTTTTTAGTGGAACTAGAATTTACTTTGGTGCTTATTGTTTAGTATGTGTCATCAGTAAGAAAGGAATTTAAAAATGACATATGTTTCTGTTCTGGAAGATTTTATTTTCTATTTATTTTCAGATGGTTTATTTTCTAGAAGTACACAGAAATATGTTTTATGAACCAGGCTTTTATAGGGTCATTTTTTGTCACCTGTCTGCAAGCATTCTGAACTCTGATCGAGCATTATTGGGTCTCACTGTGATGGTCTGGATACCATTTCAGGATCATTCAAGGTTTCAGTTTTGTTCATTACAGTTACTAATTTTCTGTGGTAGGTAGTATGTTTAAAGGTATTTATGGAGAAAAACATATTAAGCAATTTAACTCCTTAATGTTACAGTCTGTATTTTCATAGTACAGTCATTTATGCTAGAAATCAACTACACTTGGCTTTTATTTCCACGCAGGAAATACATGTTAGGATGACTGTTTTCAAATTATGCAGTTTGTGTCTTCTTGTTTCAAGGATTAGGACCTTAGGGTTCTTATGCTTGTTAAAGTTGGTAGAAGAAGCTCCAGTGAACTAAATATGTCTGTATCTTACATTTTTAATTTGAGAGGTAGGAGGATATTAAAGCACAATATGGTAATTTGTATCTTTGGTGACTGTAAAATAAGTGATAGTAGTCTTAAAGTAAAAATAGTTTGAAATAAAATACCAACATTTTACAATAGGATGTTTTTCTGAAGCAGCTTATGTTTTGAATTGCTTCCTTGTGGATATTATTATTCAATATATGTAATTTAGAAAAACCCTAGTTGTGTTGAAAGAAAATTATTTTGTGTACATGACCTGTACTCAGGATCTTGAGTCAGGATGGTGTGTTCTTTCTCTTGGTTCCTCTCAAGGCTTATAGCAGAAGAAAAACTAGATGTTCAACTTGAAGAAATATAAACGGTAACAAGGATGAGAATTAGTCTGTTTTCTCAGGGACAGATTCTCCCTTTTAGTGGATTCACATTGTTCTTCCTTAAGGACGTCCCAAAACAGGATTATGTTAGTGGTATTTCATTGAATGGTTTCAGAAGGGCAAAAAGGAATTTTACTGTAATTTTAAACTATAGTTATCTGAAACATTTAAGGTACATACACGTTTTGTTGCTCATTTTGGATTTGCATTTGTTTTTCATTCATTTGTGTAAATTCAGTGAGTTTGGGTCTAAGTAGCATTATGCCATATTCAGTTAGTCACAATTCAGTGATTTTTTTTAAAATTAGTGATTTTAATGCTTTTTAATATTAAAATCATCTTTACTTTGAAGATACAGAGAAATGATGCATGCCTTGAAGAATATCATGATGGTTGTGATAGAATCTTTGATTAACAAGTTTGAAGAAGATCGGATGCGTAATAAGGAGCTGGATAGTAAAACAAAGAACGAACATCAGAGTGGCTATTATACAGACAACTGTTCTGACAGTGACTCCTCATTCAACCAAGTACAATATGTTTTCTGTCTATGTTATGAAATAAGTGTGGCACTGCAGAATTGTTAAGTTTGTGTCAGTGGAGATTGAGAACAGCCCTAGGAAAAGATTCATCCTTTCTATCTGATATATCCTAAACCGAATTAATTACCTTTCTTTCACTTTGAAGTACTAAGCTTATACTAGCTATCTAACCTTTAGACAGCATGTGCTAGATGAGATTAATGTGATGCTCGTATGCTCTAAAGTACCTATGCCAGTACTGCAAAGAAAAAGATAAAATAATGGTAAAAGCAATACATCATCTAACATTTTGTGATTTTACTTCAGGAGCCAAGTAATGTGCAATTGCTTTCTAGACTACTGTGCTATGCCATAGTACTTAATGAATTATTATAAGGAATTCTATGAAGATACAGGAAACTTTCAAGTAAAGCAAAGCACAATATGTAACAGCAATTTTGTTGCTATAAATTTAACTTTGGGCAAACAGCAGAAAACATTTAGAATGTTGACTTTAATATTAGATTAGTATAATATTGAAGTCCTAATTATTAAAAGCAAATTAGGTATCAGAAAGACTGATGATTTTAATCTTCTGCTATTCAGTTTAATAAAATATACTAATGATCATTCTATAATGTGTATTACAGAGTTACACGTTCATGAGTCAAGAACAATTACAGCTGCTTGTAGAAAGGCTTGACCCTATTCAGCCTAAGGAAGTAAGTTTAAAACCAGAAAAAAAAGGTTAATACAAATGAATGTTTATGGCATATTGGAAAACAGACTGTATGTACATCAGAGTTCACATGTACCAAAGTGTCTTTGTTGATTCATACATCTTGGCTTCAGTGCAGCAGCTGCTCTGCAGTGCAGTATTTCATTGTTCATAACCATCTTGTTCAAAAGCAAGTGTTGCAGCAAGTATCTTTTTTGTTTTGTTAGGAGTCTGTATGCTATAGATAGGCATTTTTAATTTGGAAAAAGTTGTTCTGTGAGAAATAAAGTTATTGACACTTACTTTCCTGTATACGTGTCTCTTGCCCTTCTTGGTAACGTCTGTGTTGTCCTTTGTGTTATCCCTATCAGGAGAGAGAGATGCCTGCTGATTTGCCAGTAAGCTGCTGCCAGATGAAATGTATAAAGTCCAAGTTAGTTTTGCTTTCCTGTCAGTGGCAGTACTAACTTGGGTCTCTAACCACCAATCAGCATCAGCTGCTGATATTTTTGAAGCTTGGAGAAACATCATTTTGAGGGTGTTGTCTTAGTAAGATTTGTTTGGGATTGTCTGGCAGTTGAAAAAGGCATGGTAGGTGGGAACTGGTATAAATATTGTGATCAAGTTCTATTAGAAAACCAAGTAAAAAGTCTGATGCTATTAAATATTGTTAAAATTTCCTACAGTTTCTTTCAGGAATGTGAAATCTATTACTAGAAATTAGTTGTCTACGAATAGAACAAAAAAAGTTATTTGAAATTATTTAGATTATAATGCTGATGAAAATTCAGCAGTAAAACACAGTGTCTAGTAATTCCATTTCCACTTTACTGACATTTTAGAGAGCTGCTAGGCATGCTTATATTACTTGGTTATAGTTTCTTATATTCCCTGATAACAAAGTATTTGATTACAAGAAGAAAATAGAATATAATTTTTCCATCTAGTATTGAAAACTTACATAAAACGGTTTTGTTGCTTCTTTAAATATATGTTTGGTTTTCTTTTTTTCCTCAGTGGTGTAGTATTTTGTCTAAACTACCATAAAAGTATAGTAAAGAGAAATATTCTGAAATTCCTTATCTGTTCTACAGCCAGATCCTGTGCCTTCCTGCCTCCAAATTATATTGTGAATTACGTATTTGAGAGGTTGCTGTGAATGGGTTTGTGATGTTTATCTTTCTGACTACTTCAGGTTCGCCAAGAAGCTTTGCAGACACTGTGCTTTGCCCCTCCCTCTGATATACTGAACTTTGAGAGTTGGCCAAATCTGCGTAAGCGTCTGACGATGTCTCTGTCAGATCCTGATGCAACATTCAGTGTAAGCTAATGTTCTGTGTTTAGTTATCAGATGTGTAGCCGTAGTAAAGAGTACTGAAGAGGAATAAGAAGTTACTTATATACTATGTTCAGCAGATTCCTAAGACATTTTATTATTAGTGTATGTATCACATAAACTCTTCTTGAAGTAAAAGAACTATATAATTCCAGTAGGTCTTGATTTAAAGGATTACAACAGGATTTCAGTAGGATTTTTAGAGACTGGAGCACTCGTTTGCATATCTTTTAATAGGAATGAAGAGGTTTGAATGTCTTCTAGCAAACAGATTTAAAAAAAAAAAAGACAAAACTATTCTGTAAAACACGTCATGTTAATATTTCCTATTTACTATCCTATGTATATGTTCCGTGTTGATGAGAAAATGTTACATAGTAGTATTACACAGGCACTGATGAGGAAAAAAATGACAGCTGCTTAAACTTCTTTTAGATTATTTATTATGCCAGTTAAGGCTTGTTTTTCTTTTTCTTTGAATTTTAAAGTGATTACCAAATAAATAGGAAAGTTGCCCCAGCTGCTGTCGTTTATTTCTCTTTCAGCTTAGAAGAGCTACGGTTTCTTTTAAACCAGTGCTAGTTAAAGTCACTGGTATGTTTAATAACATAAAAACATTAATGTTAATGGAAAAGTACAGTAATATTTCCTGATCTACTTCTTTGTATTTCAGTGATGGTTTGCATTGGTACTGTCAGTTAAAGTATTCGAGTAAAATTTCCTTGGACTGTAGGTTTCTGTGCTCCCAAACTGTACATTTTTATAAAATATGCTCAACATCTGTAAATATACCTGAGCAATATATAATACTAAGAATAATGCCACTACATATTGATTATTGTGCAGTAATAATACACAGTAACATCACTATTTAATAATTTGCTTGCTTTTTCTCCCTTAGGAGAAAATTCTTAGGTTCTATGCAAAAGCCTTTTCTTCTTCTCCATTTAATATGACAAGAGACATCTATACAAGTTTAGGTATGTGCATTTGATTACATTTAAGACTTAATGAGTTATGTACTTCCTGAAAATAGATTAACTTTTATAACTAAGCTGTATAATAGCCTGTTTTGTCGCTATTTTCATGGTGGTGATTTTTTTTTTTTTTCTTCTGTTTTAGCAAGACACTTGGAGTTGTACTTTCTTTCTGGAGAATATTCTCTTCGTATTTCAGCTGGTCTGGAAGTGTCTAACATAGATATAAATTGTTTACTTAAAAAGGTATAAATGAACGTTGTGTACTTTTTTATCATTACTGAAATGTTATGCATTATTTATTTTTTTAATTTTAATGATTATTTTTTCAGGTCCGCCTTTTAAATGAGTACCAAAAGGAAGCTCCATCTTCCTGGATTCGTCATCCAGAAAAGTACGTCACCTTCAAAAACCTGTCACTGTTTCTTAATTTAATGATTTTTGACATGTAATTAGATACATATAATTTTAGCAAAGGGTTGATTACAGGATGCACAGATGACTGGTCAGTGATAAGGGGGGAAATAAAAATAGAGTGTGGGAAAAGTTGAATAAGGAGGTTGCATAGGAATAGTCATGAGTCATGTTAAGTTGCTTGCTTAGCTTTTGAAGTATTCTAAGTGCTTTTTAACAAATACAATTTGGATGTTTTACAAAGTAACATGCGTAATATTTAGCACTTACAAAACGTAATAATTTAGGACAATACACATGGATGTTAGTATCAGTTTTCTTCATGGTAATACAAAGAATTAATATCCTTAGAAGGTGAAATTAAAGGTAATGTTGTTCATATTTATGATTTATCTGAACAACAAGGTTTTACAATAAATTTGTTCCTGAATGTTACTGGGATTTAAGTTATTTTTGTTTTCTGTTCGTTTTTTCCTATTTGTGTCACAAGGTACATGGAAGAAGTAGTGGAGAGCACGTTGTCACTTTTGTCAGTAAAAGATGAGCCTAATCATCCTGCCTCTCCAGATTTTTTGAGTCCAATCTACTTCTTTGCTCTGATAGATATCAAAGCAGTATGGTTTAAAAAGTGGACGGTAAGTAAAAAGAAAAAGTCCAACCCAATAACCCATAACTTTTTCACGTCTGACATGAATTTTGAAAACTTTGATTTATGACTGTTATTATCACAGACCTATTGTGTCCTGATAGCAACCTATAATAAGCACTGTAATTAAGGAAGTTTGAGGGTTTTTTTTAGGCATTTATGCCCTTTGCCCTTTAAAACTACTCTATCCCTCCATTTCTATTCAGTTACTAGTTTTCATAGAATTTCTGAGAACTTACTGCACTTTGTGACTTCAGTCCTTTTGTCATAATTGACTGATAGCCATTAAAAGATGCAAATACTCTTCTGGAAGAAGTGATAAGCATGAAAGTACAGTTATATGTATGATACGCTGCATGCAACTTGCTAACCTCCAGTGGACATGAGAAGTTTTTGCAGCCTACAATGTATGCACCTCTAATTTCGGATTTACGTGGCTATGTCAAAACACGTAGTCTTAACATTTCAGTGTAGTTATTGTTTTTCTGTTTTACTGCATGTTCTGCTACACATTTTTCTAATGACTTTATTTTTTTCTTATGTTAAGTGTACTGCAAACAAAAGGCTCAGTTAAGTATAATACCTTTTTACACAAGCTGAGGTTTGATACGTTGAATATGTATTGTGCACAAGATTCCTAATAACAGAACAGAATTGGAGATAATTTCTGCTTTTTAATTAAAAAATAAAACTTACATGTTTGAAGTTGACATTAGATCTTCTTTTTCATTTTAGCATGCATATTACAGCAGAACAGTGGTACTTAGGCTTTTGGAAAAGAAATATAAATCTTTGGTAAGTATTTCCGAAGGCAAATGTACTTGGAACTTGTTCTTGCTTTGCACATTGTAGTTTGAACATTTTTTTCCTTTTTTCCCTTTTGTCAGAGCTGTTTCATGTTGTTTAGCTAGATGAGCCTTTTGCGTTTTAATTTTTTAATTTCTCTTTGCTTAAATGAGTCATTGTTAAATGCAAAGAAAGGTATGTGACCAGATCTTGAGTAATGGGAAATCTGGATGTTTTATAGCAGGTGGTTAATTACGATTATTATTTATTGTTTCCTTATGTTGCGTTCATATTTAGTGCTATTTCTGACAATGTATAAAAATAGCAAATGGTGCGTGAAAAAATACCAGAAACTCTATGCTGAATTTAGATTTTTGATGGAAAGAGATGAAAAAGCCACCATTGTGTTCTTTAAGTTGTGATATGAAGCATTAAGGATTCAAAGTGTCAGCAAGATAAATCAAACTGGGAAAACATCTTTAGTAATGTAGGTGTTAATCCTATCACATATTCTATATGGACAGATCTCTTCACTGGGGTGGAAGTTTCATTGTTTCCAGTAAGACCAATATAGATGTGTGATCCATTCATATAGACAGGACTGACTATATTTTGTAAAATCTTGTTATACAAATGAAATATGATGTAAAACCTTAAGATAAAACCTCAAGACGGGAGACAAAGATACAGACAGCTATAAGAGATGTTTGTCCTGTTTATCTGTGTGCATAGAATGAAGCACGTTCCATGGAACAAAAAGTTTATAATAGAAAGTCCATGAGCAGCATAGTCTAATTTATAAGCATAGAGTAAACATCAGATTATTTTTTTTATTATGTATGTCTGTATATTTTACTTACACTTGTGAATAAATCTTACCAGCTCCAAACTGTAATAAAGCTAAAGGTAGTTCTTTGTTCATATGAACAATACTTGAGATTCCTTTCTAAATCCATGTTGATAATTTTTAAACTTTTCTATACATTGATTAGATGATAATGCTATGATAATGATACACTTCTGCGAAGAACAGTAATAGCACTGACAGCACCCAACAACCAAACTTCCAGTTTAGTAAATGTATTCAAGACAATGTTTTTCATGTGTGGAAAACGAAAATCTTCCATAGTAATGACAATATGGCAATCATTGCCATTAATGTGTCAAAATACTTGCATGTTCTCTGTATTCTTTTTTCATAGATTGTCTTAATGCTTATGGAGCTGGTAGTGTGATAATACAATAATAGTGATGTATTTTAATAGCCCTGTAAAATTTAGCCTCCTGTTGGGTAACCCATCCAAACCAATGAAACATGAGGTAATTGCAGTGAAGTGGATATTCAGGTTCTTGTGTTAAAGGACAGTACTTGGATTCAGGACAAAATGACTTTATTGTAAAATGCCAGGTATTTTATTATTTTCTGCTTTTTTCCCACAGATTAATGCAGCTGTCCAGCAATGTGTTGATTATTTTCAATTTTGCAAGGCATCAGTTAATAAAAATTCCAGAGTCAATGACTTCTCTCAGCAGCATTATAGTGAGTATATTTGCATGTCTTGCATTATGTACCCATACATCCACATTCTCTAGGTCTTTGAGCATGCTACCTCAAGAGGAAGACATTCTATCTGGTTTTTTTCTTCCCAAAATATTGTGTCTGTCTTCTGAGAGAACACTAATTGCAGTCGTTAGTTACTTGGGCTGTCTGTCTTTATATACAAAACGATACATGTATGTTGCAGGTAGTAGCTAGGTACTGTAAAGTAAACTGAAAGTCAAATTGTAATTTTTTGGTTTTATTGTTACAGGTGATAAGCAGAACTTTTCTTACACTGGACCAGAATTGCAGTATGTCTATTTTGTTCATTCACTGTGCCTTTTAGGAAGATTGTTGATCTATAAGCAAGGCCGAAATCTCTTTCCAGTACAGCTGAAAAATAAAAAAGGTAAGGGGAGGGCCGAGGAAAATGGAACCTGTTGAGAAACACTTTATCCATACTTGATATATGTTTCCGTTGCAATGTTGTGGACATTGCTGAACAGAATATAATTCTGTGTCTGGAAACCTTTCTTAAAAAATAGCGTAGGTAATTTTGAGCATCAACACAGTTTTTTAATCTTTAACGGATGTGGCTGAATAGATCATTTTTGTCTTTATGTTTAATACATTAATTTCATGTTGAAGGATATTTGGGTCAGTGTGTAATTGATTCAGTCTTTCTAGGTGTGAGTAGTATCTTCTGTCAAAACTATTGATATAATTGGTTGGAAGACAGACATGTCCAGGGACCAAACTGTTTTTCAGGTGCGAAACAAAATCAGTATTGCAAGCTAATTGCAAATTGAAAACAATTGCTCTGAGCTTAACCTATTCATATAATTAAGGTAAAAACAATGGTAGAGGAAAAGGTTGCTACATGTGGAACAGAAGTGTTGGTAGGGACAGAAGACGTGGGATGGAAAAGCCCTTGGATATCCAGGGAAATCTGTGTATGGTGATACACTGTACAGGGTTGGCAAATGCAAGTATGCGAGAGAAATTTTAGTGTTCTGTTACGTTAATATCTCTATGAATTCAGTGTAGAATTGCAAACATTACTGGACACTAATTCTGAGACTTGTCTTTTGAAGGTGTTTTGTCCCTCCAGTTTCAGAATAAAGACTTAATAGGTCCACTGTAGAGCAGTTGTGAGGAAGAAACATCTACTAGTGGAGTGCTTTTCTCATTTATGGGTTATCTGTGTAACACCATTCAAGCAGTGATCCATTGGTGATGGTTGCTTTTTTCTCTCCCCTACAAAAGTAACAGTCTCACCATCTGTCTTCTTAATAGTGTCCTTGGCTTCATAGATAACAACTCTTCCCTTACAAATTGTCTGATTTATTAACATAATTACATTAAACTTGGAGCAATAGCTTCCAATCTGCATTTAGCTATATGTTTGTTGTTGGGAGCAAGGTCAAGGCTTACTATTTGATCATGAAATACCTCGGTAGAGTCCCATGGACATGCATATCTTTTGTTTTATCAGTTGTACACATGTTGTTTTCCTCAGTAGAGCAAAGCACTGTTTACGTATGTTTACAAGATCCATTTAATTTGTAAAATCAAAGTTGCACATTATTTGCAGAGTACTTTCCTCTTTTTATTTTTTTTTTTTTTAATAGATAGTGTATCCATAACCGATCTGTTGGTATTATTTACTCAGCTTATTTATTACTCTCCAAGTTACCCAAAGACAGCTTTGGCAGCACATACAGGTAAATGTTTGTTTTTAATAGACACTAATACATATAATTATAATGAGGCATGTGGTAACTCCTTTTGCAGTTTTTGATTTGGGTCTGTTATTTGTGCAACTTTTTTTTCTTCCCTTTCTCCCTTACCTTTCCTTCTTCCCTGTAATTGTGTTAAATCAATGCTTAGCAAAATTATAATTCAGAAACATCTACATAAACCGTATAGATATGTTTGTGTAAGTTAAGATACAAATAAATACTTCTTGTGTTCACCAGACAATTATTCTCCAGCAAGTCTTGTTATGGAGATTCTGCAAGTTTTTTGTGATCAAACAGGATGTGCTGCTGAATGTTTATATATGGATGCAGTGATAGGTGCCTTACTTCATCCTGTTCAAAGTTTACTGAGTGGCACACAGGTTTGTAGTAATCTTCTAAATAATTCTTAAATCTATAGAATGTTACCATTTTTCTGTATTTTCTATGTATAAGATTTATTTACACACATGGCAACTTCTGTAGTATTTTGTACATTAGCTATCATAGTATGCCTTAAGTAGTGTAGGTTGTCGTTATGATTGACTGACAAACTTGGTTTTCTTGAAATCTTGTGAATACTAGCAAAAATCGTGCTGTAGTGAGACTGTTCTCTTGAGAAAACCACATAACTTTTTTTTTTCCTTCTGATGTCTTTTGGATATTTCTTGGATGTTTATTTGCTCTACCTGCTATTTAAAAGGCAGCCTACTTTTATTCCTTTTTAAATTCAGCTGGCAACTTGAAGTTAAGTGTTCTCAATAGTTAGTATAGGTAAAATACGTAATTCTTTTTGAAAAAATACTATCTCAATTGGTAAAAGGAAGAGTTTGTTTTTTGTTTTTTTTAAACATTTCTATAAGAATTGTAAAAATCTTGGGAAACTAACGAGATTGTTAAAAGTCTAGTTATAATTTCAGCCTGTCTTATTGTTTTTGCTTTGACTGAGATGATTTAACTGATCTACGTGACTGCAAGTGTCAAGACAGAGAGGCTGTGAGTCTGAAATTGCCCGTGGAGGAGCCTGAGCTATCTTACATAAAGAGACTTTGAGAGACATTAATGGCTGAGAAGTTCCAAATTTAATTCCTGAGACTCATGCTTGCAAAGGCAGTCAGGGTCCCTAACTTAAATACCTCATTTAGGTTCTTAAAATTGAATTTTGTCAGTATCCTTCTGATTATTTTTTCAGTGCAGTTTGTTTATTTTTCAGAAAAGACTCTATTGATTCCTGAAAATATTTTTACCTATACAAAAATATTCCAATGGTATTCAAAAGTGTAAAAAATATGTTTCAAAGTAAATATTTTAAAGTATATATTTCTGTAAAGCTTAAAACCATAGTCCTGCAAAAACTTAATCATATCAATAATTTAGCTCTTCTGTGGTTATCTGTATTGAGTACAGTAGCATTACTTGGACATTTTATTACAAAGCTATCTATGGATGCTTTTGCAAGATTAACACTTTAAATTGTCTTGTTTTTACTGCACATTGCAAAAATTCAGTGCCAACTTTTTCAAGCACAAAGAATGACCGAGCCTGCATATGGTTTGAACACTGATAGTCAAATTTAAAAGCAGTACTAAGGCAATACTTCATTGATTTGCTGTGATGGAGGCCCGTGTAATCCCCCAGGCAATCTCTGTGGTCATTTGGTATTCTAAAGCATATACAACTGTCTCTCTTTATTATACATTAGTAGTTAAAAAAGAAATTACCTCAACTTTTAACAGTTCTTCCCTCTCTTTTTGTTTCTGCCATGCTTGGCTGTGTCTTGTATGTGGCTGAACTCTTACCAAATTGTAAGCCCTGCTGTGACTTAGGAACTGGACTGTTTAAAAAAATACGGGTCATGTTCAGAAATATTTAATGCACAGTATCTGTAGTAGGTTCCTTATGTTTTGTGAGTCTGGAATATGTCATATTTGTTCTAACGGCGGTGCAAACTTTTTGTATTGCATCTGGCAAACCAATAGCTAGAAAAGGTGGGCCAAGTCAGAGTGACCCTCTTCCTCTTTTACAAGAATTTGAACTAGTTTTGCTTCCCAGCCAAACCATTGGCACTTCTTAAACACCCAGGAATCCTAGTGCTGGACTGTAATACTGGACAATGCCTGTCTCAAAAGGAAGGCTGTGGCCACACACACATCTTTCTTCAGCTGGGGTTGGGGGTGGGTGGCACTGGGGCTGCATACGGGGCTCCTTGGTTGTACAGTGGGCCTAATGAACAAACACAGTGCTGTTAATTTACATTGGAGCTCTGAATTCACTCACATAAGCCTTACTTGCCTTTTAAGCAGAGTAGCGTTGTGTAGCTGAAGTAGAGAGGAGAGGAGAAACTTGGTGGCTATGAGCAAGAGTTGTCAGAAGAATCAATTTGTGGGCAGCAGTATGGACCTTTTAAAGGGGCTCTGTAGCCTCTGAGTTGATGCTGAAGCATAGCTGGTGTAAAACATTGCATTCACATTTTAAATAAACAAAGTATCGTGTTTTTAAGGTTTCTTTGGTGTTGCACAGGGAAAGCGAAATAATAACGCTGTTGAAGGAACAGGGACAGCACTGTATGTTTCTTCCTTAGAATCCTGAACAATGATACCCAGTAACCTAAAAATAAAAGGTTAAGGAGATATTTAACCCTCTATCACTGAAATTTTTAACTAAAAAAACAAAGTCAAAATCATATTTTTCTCTTGGGTTACTTTGACCACCAGCATGAATAGTAAATTCCTTAAATTTTAGAGCAGGAAGACTATTTTTCCTCTGTGCACTATATAAAATGTAGAACTACCTGTAAGAGAAGAAGCAGGAGATGGATTGCATAGCGTTTTGAAAACAGTTTCTCTTGTGAGGCCAGCTGCCCTTGAAGAGTGGAAAAGATGTAAGCAGTGGACTTCAGTGTCAGAAGAGTGGTGCTTTATTCCCCATTCTGATGTACTACATACTTAACAAGTACTACTGGGAACAATAATCCCCCCTAGCTCACCATTGCCTAAAAGTCATCTCACTGTTGACTCCCCTCTATTGTACTGCATGTGGATGGGAGAAAGCTACCAAGGGGGACTTCTCACTAGGAAAACTGTCCTCCTCCTTTGTAAGTATGTTTATGCATGCATCCTAGGAATTTCAAGTGTTTCTCAGTCCCTGGGTGAGAAGGTGTCCTCTGGCTATCTCATGACTGTATTATTGAGGCATATAGAAAAGAACAGAGTTTTGGTGAGCACCTTTAGGACACTGCCTAAGTCCTGCAGAATTACAGGTACTGTCTACAGTCAGGCCCTTGTCATATCTCCCCTCTACTTCCCCTCCCATGGACTTGGCAGCCTGGACTCAGGGGCAGCACAAGTAATGGTGTGGGTGTCCAGCCTTGGAATGCTGACTGAGAAAGCTCTGCTAGGAAGCCTCAGCAGAGACCACCCCAGTGATGACACTGCTAATAAGCCTCAGCCTGGACTTCACCTTCTGTTGCAGCACTACAAAACTAGCCAGCTGCCACAAGACTTTCCCACACAAGGTTCCAAAAGTTCACTACTGTCTGTGCTGTTTCTTCATTCTCTTCAGGCCGGTCCACCCTGCTTCTTGCCTCTGCTGCATCTGGGTTCCTGGCTTCTCCTTCAGCCAACCTCTCCTCATTCAGGCCCCCTTCTTCTCTCAGCTTCTCCTGGGGCCTCTCCTACATCCCTGGGCTCTTC
>JAVJGI010000062.1:60761564-60877099 GCA_035590275.1 Ibycter americanus
AGCCAACCCACCACCCCTGAAGCAAGCCCACAACTGTATATTATCAATGTTAATTAACCCTCTACAGTTCCTCTACAACCTTCCACTTAGGAGTGCTTTTTAAGATGAGGTTCTTCTCCTCATTCCCTTCCTGCACTATGTTGCAGCAGCATTGAAGCCTATTGTCCCATGGATCTGGACCTTGACCCATAGATGTGATTTCTTGGTTTGCTTCGCCTCAGACTTGCCTTGTCACTATAAATCCAATTGCACAGTGATCAGTGGGCTGTGTCTGACCCTGACTACTGTGTCTGGAGCTGACCCCAACTCACTGACTTGGCTTCCTGGCTTAACCTTGGTCCTCGCTTCTCACTGTGGAGGGGATCTAGACTTTTTGGGTAAACTGGTTGCTATCACTGGACCTTGTCTGCTCACCTTGCTTGGGTATGGTGGGACTGCCTGCCCATCCGATGGCAAGCCATTGCTTCTGCCTGCCTCATTATCATGCTCAGCTCCTGGCTTCTCATCCCTTGCAGTCCATCCTGCCCTTGCTGCTTCCTCACAGGTTCTTTATGAAGCACCCATGTTCTGCTTGTCTACTGTTAGAATATTGACTTCACTTATTAATAAGCAATGGCCAATTTAACATTACTTTGGGTAGTACATTCATTAGTCATGATACCATACCAAACAGTCTGAATCGCTGAATTAAATGTTCAAATCTGCTTGATTACAGCCTAGTTGTGGCTATACAGTGCTCTGAAGTGATTAAGAAATTGGTAGAGGACTTTTGCTTTGCTCCAGTGGGGAAGACTTTCCTCGTGATTCCAAAGCAAATGGCTGTTTGGGTCTACTGCAGCCTAGAAGTGACGTGGATGCAGAAAATCTTGGGAAATGGAATTCCATTTCTAGCCAAAGAGTTGCCAATGCACATACAGCAATGAGGGAGTTAGCAAGTTTCTCACCTTGATTTGGGTATTGTTCTTATACCTCTATATGGCATTCATGGTGGAAAAAGAGAAAAAGGAGTGTAGAAAAGTCCTCTGGATCTGTGCAGTCATTGGATTCTACCATAATCATTAAAAGTGACAGTTATTGTCGTTTGTGATGAAGATGTCTGTGTGATGGTGTTTGAACATAGGCTGTTTACTTATTTTGTTTAAGCCATTAAGCAATCATTGGAAAGGTGACCTTCAGGTTCTGCATACATAAGCCAGACTTCAATAAACAGCTTTCACAAAAGCCTTGAATTTAAAGCTTTTTTTTTTTTTTTTTTTTACTTTTCTCTTCAAAATAGATATATATAAATTGTCTTGAAACCACTTTAATTGACGTAGCTGATATTTTGGCAAGGATTGCTGCTGTAGAAGATGGTCTTTCTCTTCTTCTTTATGGAGAAAATGAAAAAACTGCCAAAGAAGATAGGTAAGAGTGCATTAACAAATGGCATTAGTGAGTACTTTAATGAGTTACATTAGTCTTATGAGACTAATTTTCTCTTTTTTCATTTATCTATAATGTCATATGTTTTGTTTATGTTTGGAGTAAAACATCTGATTATCAAGCAAAGTAGTAAGTGTTTTACAGAATGTATTAGAGAGATGAGTATACCAGGTGAAATTACAATTCAAAGAAATAATTTTATGAAGGGAGATTTCTGTTCTTTTACTTATTCATGTGAGAGCTTTCCTTTCTCTGAATGTAGTTCCATTGTATTCGTAGTGCTACTGTTCAGGCCAAAGGCCTCTCTTCTCTGTTTTTTGTTTGGTTTACTGGTGTTTTTTTTTGTTTCAAATAAATATTAAAAATCAACTTAATTTATTGAAAGAATAGATTTAATGTAGCATTCACTTTTCAATACATCTAGTAGAGACAGATCTTGTATCAGAAGCTGGTATTTGTAACCCTGTACCTAACTTAGGATCTCTGTGATCCTATGGGTAGTATATTGTTAGCTGATGCTAAAACTTGAAATAGGGCAGTAAAATTGACACTAGCCTCTAAAAATATCTAAGCTGCAGGTCATGAAAATGTTTGGAATATGTCTTCCAAGTGGAGGAATCTCAGAAGTTGCATATGTTTTTAAGGGGGGTTGGAAGTAAAAGATAGTATTTTGGAGAAAGAGTTGTGCTTTGCATTGCAAATCTAGAAGACTTCAGAAGGAGATATCAGGTAGGAAAAAGGAAGAACAAGGACAAATTTTGCCTTGTAGTGATACCCTTAACACTGGTCAAGCAGAAACTAAAATGATTGTCTTGTTATGCTTCCCAGCTGGACTCCTATAAAACAGTCTGTGTAGTTCATGGCCATGTGGGCTGGATGGAAGACAATAGATGCATTTTTGCTTTATGTAGACCTGTAGGCAAAATAAAATAACTTGTGGTGTACTTCTTTTCTTCTGACAGGTGTTAACAAATTGTTATGTAATTGGCCCCTGCCACAGTGGGTCATAGTTTCTTTCCATAATTTCTTTTCCTCTAGAAAAATGTAAATAAGTTCAGTCAGAGGATTTGTTTTGAGGCTTATTGATGACTAAACCCCAACATTTAAAAAGTGTTCTTTTATTTCTAGTCCTACAGCTGTTCATGTAATTGTTCAGTTTACAAAGAAGCTTCTTCATGATGATGTTTCTCTTTTATCTGGAGCCGAGCTTTTGCCAGCTGTTAAAGGAGCTTTCATTTTTGTGTGTCGTCAGATGTACAGAACTTGTGAAGGTCTGCAGATACTAATTCCTTATGGCTTGCATGAGTCTATAGGAGAGGCCTGGAAAAAGGTAATTCTTGTTTTGTATTAGGGAGACTGAGAAAAAATCTTACTGTAAGAGGTTCAGCTTATGTAATGGTTGTTCTTTGCTTCGGGTTGCTTATATTATAAGTATTGAGATAATGCTTGGAATTGTTCTAAGAATGAAGCTCTACTTTTCAAGTTTTCCTTCTCTATGTGAATCCAGCAGAAGCTTAGTTTGAGACTTCTATGCCTTAAGGTTAAACCAGGAGCTCTCGAGATGCATCAATAAGACTTATCTTTCATTGCCCTTGATGCTAGATGTCACTTGATGTCATGATAGCCAGTGTCCACCACAGATCTTGTCTTCACTCTTGGTTTGGGATATTTTGAAAGGATAAACTCCTGAGCTGTGGTCTCAGGGTTTTTTTTTTAGGTTAAACTAATTTGTTTTGATGGGAGATATGGAGGAAAAAAAGGAGATTCCAAATACTTGACTTAAATAGTTAGATGCCATTGAAATATTCTCAGGAGACCATAATGAGAAGTGCCAGGCAGGGGTGGTTGTCTTACTTATGTACTTGGATATCTTATGAAATATAGGATGTGTACTTCGACTTCAGTTTGATTGCTAGTCTAATACTTTTTCTGCATGAAAGAGCTTGGATCCAGCAGTTCTGTCTGTTCTACTTTCTGTTATAAATTTACTGAACAAGGTATATGGATCTCTGCTTTATTCATTAAACTTTTCTGTTTTCATTGTTCTGCTAACCGTATGCAGTGTGAAAATTCTTACCTATTATAAAAATTTAGTTAAGATGGAAAAATGACAGTAGATGCTGCAAGAGCAGTTTTCAAAAAGTTTACAGTGCAGTAAGTCAAACAAACATTTGAACCATTAAAATAACATTGGCAACATTTAGGTAACAGTAGCATGCAAAGCTTCAGCTTTGGCTTCAAGCTAAACTGAATGCATATTTAAACTATAGTTATTGGAACTCTTAGTGGAAAACCAAAATATACCTGTGTTGTTTCACTTTATACTGAAAAATGGAACTCTTTTTTTTTTTTTTTTTTCCTTCTCCTTCTCCAGTGATTATAAAATATTTTCTTAGAGAAGGAGCAGACCAAGGTGGAAGAAGAAATGGCTAAAAGATTAAAATTGGGTTTTTTTGAGGCAAGGAAGTGGGAGAGAGATTGCATGCAAGGGAAAGAGAATGGAACAGCTATTCTTCCTGTCAAATGGTGTATGCTTTTATTATGATTAGAAATTTAAAAAACACAGTCACAATGTAAACTGAGGCAGAAAATATCAGAAAGATAGAACATGAGAGACTTAAATCAGCAGCTTGTGGATATTTCTCACTGCTTTCATATATGAATATGGTCATGAAATAATACGTTTTGATTGAAAATAAAATATTACTTAACATCCTAATGATTTCACACTAAGCTCTCATCAAAGAATGTTGGTTTTGAAACTTATGTTCTTCTTTGCATTGAGAACTTTAGGATTTTATTGAATTAAGGAGTTTAGTTCACTTGAATCATGCTGTAATTTACATAACTCAACAATCTGTGTGTATTTTTGTGCATTTTTGTTGTTTAACTAGTCAGTCTTGAACTAACCTGTTACTCTAATATTTATCGCAAGCATACTGTTACGTGCTTTTGATGGGACATATCCAGTTACTTGCTCTAAAGCACCACAGCATTTACACATGCACAAAAGACTTCTTTGCATGTTAAAATCCTTTATTATGGTATAGAACATCATTTAGACAAATTATTTTGATACATACAGGATAAGTAGGATGAATGTGTTGAATTTAAAAAAATAATGAAACATTTAACTGACAAAACACCATTTCTTCACATTGCTTTGGAGGTCAAATTGAGACTGAAGTGGAATCTACATATTCAGGACTTCATGAATCAACAAATTAGTACAGGAAAGACACATTTTCAACTCTGCTGTCTTGATTAGTTTTTAAATTATTTCCTGTCACTGTTCAATTTTAAAACATCGGCAGTTTATAAAATATTCTGCCATTTATACTGTAGCAAAAATGGTGGACTTTGGACTCTCCAAGCAGTAGTGACAATTTTTTAATGGATGGACTGGCAATTTGTTTCCTCCTTTTTTGCATGTCTCCTGGAGTTTTAAGGCTGATTAAGAAACAACTTTTTTCTTGACAGATTCTGCTGGAATTCTGGGACAAAATTTATACAAATTATAATAAAAGGGGAACTTAACAGATCCAGGACAGTTGCCTAGTTTGATAGAGGAATCTTTTGTGGATTTATTAGGTCATGTTTCTAAGAGCATAAATTAATGACTGCTCACTTTCACTTGAATGATGCAATTTGCTTTTTATCCCTAGAAACATAAAACAGCTTAAATCATTCATCTGAAATATACAGTGCTTTTCACACCAATTATTTTAAAATGTCTAATTTAAAATTTAATTAGAAACTCCATCAAATATATGTAAGTATGTATATATATTTATCTATGCCTGTAGCTCTAATTGTATCCATACCACTTTAGATAAATCTATATAATTTGTAAATAAATACAATAAAATTTGCAATATTACTTAATACATTTTGTATTGAGTTGTTGACTCCGGAGGCTGTTATTTCCATTACCTATGACGGAAGTGGAGTAAAGAGTTGCTTTCTGATTTTTTCATATGTATTTATTTAAATGCTGATTTTTGCTTTGGGAGTCTTCAGTTAAAAAGGATAAAGAAAAAAGTTTTTTGTTATAAGAATTCTAATAAAAATTTTGAAAATGTACTAACTCTAAAATGGTTTATACACAAGGAAGAAATAAAATATAAGCTTTTCTGAAATAAAAAATGTAGTGGAATAGTTTATTCTCTACCAAAGTCTAGACTACAACCTGATCATCTTATTTTTTTTTTAATATATCACGAGAGAACAAGCAAGATCTGGGGTTTAAAAATGGTGTAAATAAACAGTAAGGAGGTATTTATTTATTTTTTATTTCAGACGAGTTTACTTTCAGAAAGAGTACCTACTCCTGTAACTGGTACGGACTTGACTTCATCGATAAGTCTAGAGTCAAAAAACATGTAAGTTGATGCTTAATTTATGCACATGCATAAGTATGAAGACACACTGCTAGTTTATCCACAACTGAGGCATCTTATAACCCTGTGTCTTTTTTCCAAAAGCATAGTGGTGGGTAGGGGGAGTGAAATCATCCTAGCGTAGGTGTCAGTAGAGTTACAAAATTGTTCTTGACCTCTTAGGACTTTCTTGGCTTACAGACTTGTGTCTAATCTATGTAAAATTGACTTATAGTTGATTCTCTCTGTCTACAGAAATTTGTTTGAGGAAGATGTGAATTAGAAAGCGTAAAACAAAATAGCTGTCAGAGTTTATCTTATGGCTTTGATGTAGTGCTAATTTAAAATGTTCTGCTGAATGGTATCTAAACTTTCAAAATATTATGCAGCAAGATTGGCAGCATTCTGGCTGAAAGCCTGATACATCTGAAATGAAAGGCATTCTTCCTTTTATACTAAAACTTAATGTCCCTTTATGGAAGTTTGTATTCATTAGGGTGAGAAATATACAAATACTTGTGAGCCTGAAAATTCAGGGTGATGTTGGTGTTAGTGCAGAACCTAGTTAATTAAGTAGATTCTTGTTTATACTTTACCATAGATTTCATGTGTAATTTGCAGAGATAACTCAACAGTTATTACTCCAGTCTGTGGTGGTGGTGGCATGTGAACTGCTTATATGAATTCCAGTCTAGTGGGAAAAAGAAATCTAGGGATGCAGAGCTCTGACTGAGGTGGCTGTTACTAATGACTACCATTGACATAGAATCATGGGTTCATAGAATGGTTTGGGTTGGAAGGGACCTTAAAGATCATCCAGTTCCAACCCTCCTGCCGTGGGCAGGGACACCTTCCACTAGACCAGGTTGCTCAAAGCCCCATCCAGCCTGGCGTGGAACACTCCAGGAATGGGGCACTCAAAAGTTCTCTGTGCAACCAGTTCCAGTGTCTTGCCACCCTCACAGTAAAGAATTTTCATCCTAATACCTAACCTAAATCTACCCTCTTTCAGTTTAAAGCCATTCCCCCCTGTCCTATCACTACATGCCCTTGTAAAAAGTTCCTCTCCAGCTTTCTTGTAGGCCTCTTTTAAGTACTCGAAGGCTGCTATAAGGTCTTCCCAGAACTTTCTTTTCTCCAGGCTGAACAACCCCAACTCTGTCAGCCTGTTTTCACAGGAGAGGTGCTCCAGCCCTTTGATTATCTTTGTGGTCCTCCTCTGGACTCACTCCAACAGGTCCATGGCCTCCTTATTTTGGGAGCCCCAGAGCTGAATGCAGCACTCCAGGTGGGGTCTCATGAGAGCGGAGTAGAGGGGGACAACCACCTCCCTCAACCTGCTGGTCACACTTCTGATGCAGCCCAGGATACAGTTGGCTTTCTGAGCTGCAAGCACACATTGCCGGGTCGCGTTGAGCCTGTCGTCCATCAACACCCCCAAGTTCTTCTCCTCAGGGCTGCTCTCAATCCATTCTCTGCCCAGTCTGTATTTGTGCCTGGGATTGTCCTGACCCACATGCATGACCTTGCACTTGGTCTTGTTGAACTTCATGAGGTTCACATAAGCTGCAATTTCCTCCCAGCATCTAGATTGTTCACTAACTCTGGAACAAGCCATGCTGATATATTTCTGGGTGAATTTTTTGCTTCTGAACATGACTTGGCAGGGATTCTGCAGAAGTGGTTAAAATTTTGGGTAATGATTGACTGCTATGAGAAAAGCTGCACGCTGCTTTGCTGGTGATAGGAGTCAAAAATGAGAAATGAGAGCTAGAGATGAGAATCCGGTAAGCAAATGCTTTTAGAGAAGCAGAATCACGAGTCTAGTGACAGCTGCAGGGATGGTACCCATTCAAAGGTAGTGTAATTGCATCCTTTTTCTTTTTTGGGCGTAGAATATTTTGTAGGGCAGAGGGTATCACCGTACTTTATACTTGCAATTGCTGTTCTTCCTGCTGTTGTCTGTAGAAAATATTTTCCATTTACTGTTGTTAGTATGTGAACTATTGTGTATATATAGCACCTTATTTTCATAACTGTACTAATTTCTGGCAGGAGCCTTTATCTCCTTAAACACAGTTTTTTGTTAGTTCCTCATAGTGTTTTTACATTGGTGAGAAAGTCGATGCCTGCTTTGCCAATTTGAAACTGCCCTGTTAATACCTTAAGAATTGGCTGGAGTCAGATAGTAAGTCATAAATACATTTAAGGATGGCATAGGTCTTTTGGGTTCCCTGTTACATTGTCTTTCTGTTCTGTGTTCCTACCTAACCTTAGTTTTGCCAGGATGAGTTGGAATGTTTGTACAAAATAGAGTCTAATACATGTTACAACTTTCCCAAATACTTTTTTTAAACTAACGTAGAGTAAACATTTAGAGTAAGCACAGAGTCTAGTGAATGCAGTGGTGTTGGATTTCAAAATTAGGAATTTTAGTTTTTCTTTTTCCCCTGCTTTTTTACATATATTTTTTAATTATTATTTTGCTACTCTTGCAGTTTGTTATGGGAAGAGACTTTGTTAGATGCCTTGCTGAATTTTTCTGCCACACCCAAAGGACTGTTTCTGCTTCATAGTACAGGTGCCATGAATGACTGTGTGAACTTTATATTCAGCAGTTTATCAAAAAAACTCCAGGTAAGCATTACAGAGTCTGTACAGTTTTTCTTTCTTTTAATGATTATAATAAAATAAAGAAGAAAGAAAATAAGTCCAGAGACAGTTTTGTCACTTAATTTTTGCAAAAATGAATTTAAAATGTATCTTATCTTTGAGATTGGTGCCACAATGATTTAAGTTTGTTGGATGTTGCTTATCTTCGGAATGTCAAGCATATATTTAGTTTTTCTGACTTTTTACTGTAAAGTTTGAAATGCTAGGAAAAATATTTTTTTCTTGTTTTCACCTAAGTGCAAATTTTTCTATACCATGTTGGTAGGTAGTGTTGAAATCTGTATATACTGGACACTTGAAATGTAATCAAAAATTGGATAATATACGTTTTGGGAGAAAAAACACGGTGTTGCAGTCATCCTACTGAATGTGTGCAAAAAACATTATAATACATTTTTTATTCTTTGCTGATGTATCATGTCTCAACCATAGTATTTTGTATTTAAATTTTGATAAGATACTCGATAAAGATGTTTGGTTTGGAATCTGACCCTGGTAAGTCTGTAAAGGATGAACTGTTCAAATCTTAACTGTACAGTGGATTAAATTCTGTAAACAAGTGTAGGAAAGATCAATATTTAAGAGATCATTTGAGGGTTTCATGCCCTCTGAATAACTAACACTATGCTTTTATATTTGTTACTAACAGACTAATGAATATGAAGAGCTTGATAATAGACTGATTGTTACACAAATGGCAACAACACCAACAGGTGCAGTAGCTCTACAGAATTCAGGTAAATTGAAGAATGATGCTGTTATGAATAGCTACATTTTTTATTCTTGAATATTAGAAAAAGATGGTGAGAAAGATGTCAGAAAAGGTCAGCTGAGTGGAATAATCACACAGTATTAGCAAAGACTCCTTAAATGTCTGTTGATTTTTTCTTAATAGAATTTCCCCCCCCCCAACTTTTAAGTCATTCACTTGATGCAGGTTTAGGTGTTGGGTTTTTTTAAATTAAATTATGCAAAATTTTTACTTCATTGGTTTGTATTTCCAGAATTTTCCTGTGTGCATGAACACATTTATGTTGCTAACAATTTGCAAGCGCTTTTTATTGACCTACAGATCAGAATTGATAACTGTTGATTGCTGTAAATTGTATGTACTTTTCCATGGTTACTGACTGCTCAGAGAGTGAGAAACTGCAAAGGCCTGAATGTCGTTGACGCTCCTATGCAACAGTGAGATGGAACTGACATTATCTGAATTGGCAATTCTTACATGTCAACCCATATCACAAAGGTCCTTCGGATTCACTCTCAAATAACTCAATGGTTGCCATACCATGCAGTGGTCTAGGTAGTCATGCTAAAACTGGAATCTTAGCAATAAAGTAAATCTACTGTCTTAAGTTGCTAAAGAAATCCACGAGGTACGAAAGTTGCAAATACTCTCTCTGAGTATCTAGAAGTGGCTGGTGTGTAATTAAAATGACTTGACTGAAAAACTGTCAGAAAGGCAGGCAAATTCTGCTGGTCAAGAAAACTGATTGTTAGTTGCTTATTATTTAGGCCTCTGGGATCTTTCAGAAAGCAGGGAGCAGATCTACTTGAGGGGTAGCCCATCTGTCCTGTTTAAGGTTCTCAGCCAAGTTGTTTATTATGTCCTTTGGTGTTAAAAACAAATGATAGGCCAAAAATAGTCAGCATTGATTTTCAAACCTGCATAGAGGTTGTTTAATGTACATGAAGTTTGTGTCAGGCTTATAACAATCGCTTGGAGATTTCAGAGTTAGATGGCTATCCTTCCTCCTCTACTTTAATTTAACATTTTAAATTCAGCTAATACTGCTTCTCTTAAAAAGATTTTTTCAGTCCTTAACTTTTCACTGTGGTATGTTTTCATTTATTAATGAGTTATAGTAAATGTGTATTTTTAGAACCACAGAACCAATACTAGCTAAGCCTTGATCTGTAGCAGTT
Organism: Ibycter americanus; assembly: GCA_035590275.1. Lineage (NCBI taxonomy): Eukaryota > Metazoa > Chordata > Aves > Falconiformes > Falconidae > Ibycter > Ibycter americanus. The sequence continues at coordinate 60,771,968 of JAVJGI010000062.1, forward strand.
AACTTGTTCGAGGAGGTCAGAAGCTCATTTACATGGACGATATATAAATATCATCCTACTCTAGTATAATAGTCTTTGCAAGCTCTTGCTGTATATTTTAGATTGGATATAAGCAGACCAGTGTAGAAAGGTAGTTTGACTAAAGGATTGAGAATAGCAGAGTAACCCTCAGGCAGTGTGTCTTGTGAAATTTTAGTTGACAATTTAGAGAATTTTGAAAATACAAGTTAGAATTGTGATGTAAAGTGTTTTTAATAGGAAAATATTTTTCTGGTGTTCTCGCCATTCTCATGATTAGAAGAAAAATTTGTTTTAGGCTTTATAAAGGCACTTGTAACTGAATTATGGGCTCTTTTGGAGTGTGGAAAAGATGATTTGAGGATAACTCAACCCAGATCTACTCCAGTTGACCCTATTGACCAAAGCTGTCGGAAGGTGAGAAATTACTTAATCTTCTGTACTGGCATGGAAAAAACAGTGCTGTATTTCAGGTAGGACAATACCTACCTTTCTGTAAGCTTTTATTGCAACTATACCTGCTTCTTGCCATGTGGGGCAAAATTAATATAATAGTCAAATGATGACTGATTGAAAGGATTCTGGTGCTGCATGGCCAGTCACAATGCCAAGGATCCATTAAAATCAATACAAAATAATAAATAACAATCGTGGTCACAAGTGAAAATCTTAAAATACTGGCCATCAGTTCACATGTCTGATTACTGTAGTAAGATCATGGAGATTGACATGTTGTAGCGTATGCTGTGTCTCTATATTTTAGAATTATGTGCTAATGAAAATATTGTAATTTTCAAAATTTCTTATACAATTTTATAGATAATATATATTTCGTAGACACTACTGCCCTTTTAGATTATACAGACACCTGCCAGGGTTTGCAGTCTTATCTTGGGCAGCTCTACGTATGTCAAGTTCAGCCTACAAAGAAGGACAAGAACAAACTTAAAGTAAATGGCAAATAATTGTTTATGTTTACTTGGTTATACTTAACTGATTAACATTCCCTTTTGCCACCCCCCCCCCTTTTTTTCCTTTCTCTAGTCTTTTCTGTCTCTGATAAACTTGCTCACTTACCCTGCAGTTTTTGAGCTCCTGAGTGAACGAGATATACCAAATAAACTAAAGTATTCACTCCGCGAAGTACCTGCAGATATTATTGTAAGTATACATTTATTCTGAAAGAAAAATAAATACATCTGTGAAGAAATTTTTTTCTGAGAAAATGTTACTGTAATAACAGAATAAGTTTTTTCTTTTTCCTGAAGGATTTTGAATTTTTCTGCATTTTGTATTACATACAGCATGAGGGCAGTATATGCACATATCACTTCATGTTAACCTAAATTTTAATTTTGAAATCCTAAAGATAATATAAAATTTGATGCCTAATTTAAAGATCATCTTTCATGGCTTGTGTTAGAACTGTGTTTTTCCATAGAAAAAAAAGTGACATACATAAACACCTCTGTATGTGCATGCAGTTACATACAGGAAAATGCTGGAATATCTGTACTTGCATTTCATATGATACTGCTTTATCACACTATCTGTGGATTTAAGCAAAAATTTAAAAAAAAAAAACAAACCCCAAAAAACCAGTCAAACTTTCTTAATAGCATATATGATTCACACACAGAAAAAAATCACTAGTTGTGAAGTTACTCATTTAGACATATTTCAATCCTAAGAAAAGTAGTATCTCTAATTCTGTATTTAGTATTGGTTTGTGTTAGTTCATCCAACTGCAATCCATAAGGGTTTTTTCTCATCTGCAAAGCACAGGCAAATTTCATCTCTGACCTTGGGTGGCAGTTAAAATGAGATTTTTTTTATCTATTGAGTTATCTATTGAATTCCTGTTGTGTTAAAGTTTTTGTTTAGCACAAACTCTGTATTGGTGATAGTTTAAGTTGTTTAGACAGCGTATCATAATAATGTATGTTATGTTTGGAAGGAATATTTTGTAGTTCTTTTTTGTACTACTGTTTTGATGATTTCAGGAGGAAATGGGATGATAAATTCCATTTTTTCCAATCCACTCAAAGTTGGTATGTCCACTGATGAATAGTTCTGTTCAGTCATCAAGTTTTCTGAGGCACTGGGAGCAGGGGAGATAAACGTATGTTGAAGGTGATACATATTTGAGAGCTTTCAGATTGGGGTAGATATTAAGTAATGATTTTTGTGACTTTTGAAAGCCTATGTTGTTTGGCTTTTGAGGCACTTCACTGTTTTGATGGAATTCTCTAGGTTTCCAGAAATAGCAATACTGATACAGTTCAAAGTTCCCTGAGCAGTTACAGATGTTTTGGATGGAATTTGTCTCACTTAACTACTGTGCAACAGGGGGGTTTGTAAGCCCAAGCTAGATATCCAAGATTATGTAGTTAGAAGAAGGGAATTGGTCAGTTCGTCTAATGTTAATTTAACATACAACGACTAAGTCTGAGTAGTCGGAAAACTTCTGGGATTAAGCAGACATACAGATTTGTTATAACCTTGTTTTTGGGCAGCGACTGCAGAAAGCTAAAGGTAAAAGTTTTGACCAAGTGTAACTATGGTTAGAAAGCAAAGTAAAAGCAATTTCACTGCAACTAGATTTGGTTAGAAGACCTAATTGCTTTGTATGCTTTGTTTTTCCACATTTCTGAATCATGTCACATTGCCACAGGATCAGACTTGTAATATTTATGCTGAACTATATTTGATAGTGCACAGAACTTAATGATCTTTGTATGCCCTTTATTTCTTAAATATGCAGGATTTGAACATTTTTTCCTTCTTTGTATTTTTGGCTAACTAGTTGCAACATTGACTGAACAGATTATCGGTTAGAGTTCTACTACTTTTAATGGTTGACTACTCAGGTTTTTGTTTTGTGCCCTTAGGAAAATTTTTCTTAATACATGCCAGATTTTTTAAAATTCTGTTTAAATTATAAAAATATTTTAGAAAACGGAGCAGATGGATCAGGGTCCTTCTGCCTGCCTCCACTCTTCCTGAGATTCTACAATACACATATGAAGGGACTCTAGCTTGGAAAGTACCCTCCAGAACTGTAGCTTTGAAAGACATGTTAAAGCAAGTGGATTTTTTATTTTTTTCAGTTATTATGGAGACTCTTATATTTGGATGGTGTTTCTTAGCTATTCCAAGTAGATGACATCCTACCTGTAATATTTCAGCTCTGCTTTGTGAGCAGTGCAGATCTATCTGCACGTTTTTCTGATCAGACCTTGTTCATTATCTTCCTAATATCCCAAATCAGAGCTTGGTCTACTTTCTCAATAGTCCTGTCTCTGTGCCTGCTCTTTCTACTCTTTTGCAGGCTCCAAGGTCTGATGTACAGGTGAGAGAAAGAAGTTGTTGCCAGAGAAATATCCCTTGGCATTTAACTCTTTGTATGTGCAAATATCTAAAAAGCCTTAAACCCCAAACAAATCAATTGCTTGCATTACCTATTTTATGAACAGCCTTGAGGTCTGAATTGAATGGTTTTATTGAGAAATTTTTTTGTGAACATACTATGTGGAAAAAGTGCATTCTTCACCGCTGTCTCCCCTACCACCCAAAAAAATCCAATAGGGAAAATATGGTTTCACTGTATTTTAAATAAGAATACATTTTATGAAAACACTTTACTTTGACAAATTCTAGATTTTTTTTCTACTACTGGGATGTGGTGTTTACTTTTCTTTCTGTTGAAGATCATAGCTTTAGCCGATTTCATGAAAGTATGGATCCTAACTTTTCTCTCATATCACATTGAAATGACTCATTGATCTAACCAGTTAAATAGTAACTCCCTCTACTGTCTCTAAAGCTATACTTCTTAAACGTGGAGAAAATAAAAGTTCGAATTTAATCCAGACGAAATAAGCCCATAAGGACTTTGAGTTTGTTTCTTCTGACCACAGCACAGCAAGCTGTCTCTGAGATGGTAACATCAGTAAATGTTTTTATGCATTTCTTAGTCTTCTAATGAAATTATTTCTTCTGAAGCAGTTTGGATACACAGTGAACCAGAGGGGAAGATAACTAGGCAGGATTTCTGGAATAAGTTGAAGCAGCCACAGGTCATTGTCTATTACATGAGCTGCTGTAGGATGAAAGATGCAAGCATCAACATCCAAGCCAAGCCTTGCTACACTGAGAATAAATGGCCATGTTTTGAAGCATGTAGTAATAACCATTGTTAGAAAGGTATTATATAAAAAGATATACTGTTCTTTTCATTAAAATAGATGTGTACTCATTTCAAATGCACAAAACAGTTTAACATTTTTGTTGTGGTTTATTGCTAAATAAGAACTAGGATACTTGGTATGCTAGGATCATTTTGTACTTTTAGGGATTTGGGGTTTTTTTTAACTGAGATTTTTTTTCCCCCCTAACCTTCTGTGTGGTTTATTTTTGCCGTTAACTTTTATGGTGGAAAGCACTTATCCTTACAGAAAAAATTTCAATGTGTGTTTTAATAATAGGTTTCATTTTATAGTAAACATCCCTTTGAAACTATTATATGCATAAAAAATAAAATAATACATGAGATTTTTACATTTGTCTTCCTTTGGCAGGATATCGTTGACAGGCTTGTAATTTTGAATTCAGAAGCTAAAATTCATTCCTTATTCAGTTATGAACAATCACATATCTTTGGTCTGAGGTAAGATGCTCAGTTTTTTATTCTCTGGTTACATTAACTAAATAGGATATAACATGCTTGGTTGTGTTGCTTCTGATGAGATAACATTGTTTGGTTTTTATTGTGCATGAAGGTGAAATTCCCCCCTTTTTTTAACATAAGATGATTAAATGAAAAATGGCCTACAAGATGAGAATAGCTGTGAATCTAATGTTATTACCTGTAAATGAATATATGGATAATACAATAAGCAGTAATAGAAATTGCATGTTGTTATTTTGCCTAGTTGATTGCGAAGAACATGTGGTACATCCATTATAGTGCATAAAACAAAAATCATATCAAAATACTAAAATAAAGTATTGTTTTAGCATGTTTATACCAGAGTTTGATTTATTTAGTCTCCCTGTACTTAAAATTACTTTTTAAAGTGTTGGTTTAATTATCACCAATTTCAACAAAACTTATTTTGTGAAGAGAGTACCATTTGATCCCAGATATTTCTAGAACCTGAAGGAACACTTAAAATATGCTCACACTATCAACCTCATGTTTTGTAATATTAAGTGCTTTATAATATTTTTACATAGTAATTAGTTCCTGCATTTTTTCTGTTTTCCAAAATTTGATATGTAAATCCTTGAATTCATATTTTTGTTACTAACATATTTTGTGCAATTGAAATAAAAGATCTGCTGGATTGTACTTTACAATAATATGGAAAACTTTGATAACCTTGCTTGGGCAAGATCTAGCTCAGTTGATTAAGTATTGCAACATTAGCTTCCTGCAGCTGTATTTGTACTTTGATATACAGTAAAATTATTTCATACTATGTATGAATAACCAAAGACACAGTATAATTTCCTGATAAGGATGAACATGGAGGAGATGAACAGTGGCAGAATTTGGAGTTGGGATATATATGATTTTGTCATATAAATCAAAAGTTATAAATGCTGCTTTGGAGGAAATCACTGGTTAGATAGGAATTAGCAGTCCTAAAATGAAATTTTAGAAGTAAGATATTACTCTTCATGTAGGATTATACTGACTCCATAAAAAGCTTGACAAAATTCCCGTTGACTTAATTCAGGATAAGGGAAAGTGAGATATTTTACAGTTTAAAATAATAGTTTGCTTTTAGATTGTGTTCTACGTGTATAAAGTAAAAGAGCAGATTTCTCCTACAACGATATTAGGAATCTGTGTAAGGTATAGGCAAAACTGAATTATACAATCTGATTGCATAAGAGGTTGACATCCATGCTCTAAGATAGACTGGTACACAAATTCATGGATCGTGTGTTGAAGTTGTGTTGAATGCTTACAATATTTTTAATAAGGCCTATACCCTGTGAAGCTACAAAACTATCCATAAGTACACATATGAGCAATGTAACAAGCTCATCTGTAATCATGTAAAAGAAGCTATATTGTTATACAGATAAGATGAGCTTTAGAATTCACTGTGGTACTGACATTTTCTGCTGGACACTGACAAAAGTCAAAAACCAAGCAAAAATCCAGTCAAACTGCCAGATTTCAAGAAAGTAGTATTTTCAGTGTACAAACCTACTCATAAAAGTGGTAGATATTGTCATAATTTAGTACCAATCAGGTAAAGGAAAGATTTTTTTAAAACATTTAGATATAATTTCCAATAGAAGCTTCATGTTCTGCATGGACTTTCGGAATCTCAGTGATACTTAGGACCTCATATGTAACTTCATTTTAACAGATAACAGATTCAGTCTTTTCTTTTTTTTTTTTTTTTTTAATTGTTCAAAAGCCCTGTTCCCTTCCTCCCTGCCTTTCTTTTCCTTTCCTGTAAAAGAAGGGAAGCTACAATGCTAGGAATTTTAATATGGACCTGTGTATACCACAGATAATGTAAGACTGTATTTTCTTATTGATTAAACGGCTTTTCATGAGCATGTGGGTCTTGCTGTACAAATGTTTTTTGCAAATAATAGAGAATTGACACATGACCCTTTTATTATGACTAATTCAACTCCCTGAACAAAGAGAATTTTTATTCTTACACAGTTATTCAAAGTTCTCTATTAAAATGATACCAGAATTCTGGATGATTGTGGAATTTATCACGCTTACTGTATTGTTTAATATTGCAAGAAACCATAGGCTATGTTACCTGAATATGCAGTATACAGTTCATTTTAAATACCTTTTGAAACCAAGTTCCACGAGCTTTTCTGTAAGTGCTGCTGACTGCAAATAATCTGTGTTCTGTAAAGTGAACCTTGCCTGGGTGTAGTTGGTTTGCTGCTTGACCAAATTTAGCAGCAGTTAGATCAAATACTATCAGATGCTTAACAGGTCTGAAATTTTAGAAATTTAATTAGAAAGAGCAAAAGATCTACATTTTTCTTTGCTGCTATGTAGAAATAAAATATTTAAATATTTGTAATAACTGTGACATTGAAAACCTGAATGGTTTTGCGACTGAATGATTTTGGTGAAACGTTTGTCTACAAACATTTGTTTCTGCCAGGCTTAGTACCAATAGTACAGCCATACCTGCGTTTTTTTAATCATTCATGGATCTACACAGCCATATACTTTGTTATTTGTACATGTGGCCCACCCAGAGCTGAGTGCTAAACTTCAGTTAAGTTTAATTTGCAGTTTATTCTCTGAGGTCCTGTAACTCACTTTTATTGTTCAAAAGAGTTACAAATTTGCTTACGTGAACCTTAAACAACTTCTGCAATTTAGAGCTACAGTTTTCTTCATGTTGAATACTGTGCTTCAGTGACTTAAAATTATTTTGGTTACTAACTGTGTAACTACATATAAAACTTAAAATATGTAGGTATTTCCACAGTCTGTTTAATCCAAAACACGTAGGTGTATCTATTTATGTTTATAATGTAAATATTGAATTTTCTGGTGGGTGATTGTTTTCAGTTTGAATAAGTATGTATTCGGGATTATTATTTTGAAGGGCTTTCCTTTCTAAGCTTGCCCGCTCTGAAAACTGGTGTGCTTGCAGTAGAAATCGAAGGGAAAATGTAGGGAAGCTAGATATGGTTTTGTATAGCCAGTATCTGTCTATAAAGAATGCTCCCTAGAGTGCATTCATATAGACTGGGTCCTGTGTGATCAAGGTAAAATACTCAGTTCCACACGCTCTGTAGCCTAGTACGAGTATATATTTTTGTCATTCTTAACTTTGAGGTATCTTCGCCTAGGATTCTTCTTCAGTAGTTTCACGGACACTGATCTGGTATTTCTTTAATTGCAGCTATTGCACGATTCTAGGACAAGATTTATTCACTTGAAGATCCTTTTAAACTAATTTTTTTTAATAGATATTATTCATTATTAAAGGAAAACTTTAGGCAGGAAGTTGGAGATAAGCTCTTTGAATCTCTGTAACTTACACTAAAAAAGAAATTAAGTAAACAGCAGTAACATACTTTTTCTTTCAGACTGACGAGTTACATAGTATCAAGGCAGCTTATCTAGTATTTCAGTACAGTGAATACATCTATGAGTTGAGCTTTTACAGCCTGCCAAGAAAAAATATGTGTAATATTTTCAAAGCCTCTGCCTAAAACATTATTCAGTCATTTACATGTTACGTTCTCTCTCTTCAGAAACTGAGTTTTCTGTGAATGTTAGTGGCACTGTGTTGTTAGCTCAATTAAAGTGTGGCAAAGTACCAGTTTTTTACCTTTGATAACTAAACTCCCATCCCTAAAAAGTATCAATACTCCAATATTAATTCAAGAAACTTTGTCAGTTTGGCATGCATAACAGTTAGGAGAAACAGCATTACTGGGAAGAGGAGTAGACTGTGGACGGTGGGAGGGGGTCAGAGTTGAACTACAGGCAGCTTTGCAAAAATTCCCCTCATTTAACGGAGTACTTTTATAACATACACTGTTCCTGGATTTATTTTTTTTTTTAATTGTTATATGATAATATGGCACTTGTTCACTTAAATGCCTCATGCTAGTGGGCATCAAGCAACAAAGACAGCACTCTGTTCAAGAGTTTGGCTTTCTGCAGGAAAATACCTGGATAACGCTGAGACTAAATCCTTTTCCTTCAGATAGGCAAATTGGGACTGTTTAATTTTAAAGACACAATGTGCTTGCTTAGCATTAGAGATATCTGAAGATAACCTATTTTTTAGAATCGTAATTTGAACTGCAATGAAAAATAGATTGATTTTAGGCCTCTGTAAGGTAAGACTGAAAAGTATTTATTACAGTGCTTGTGTGAATCATCTAAATGCATTTATGTTTCTATGGAATTATAGAAAATACTAAATATTAATGAGTCACATGATCATCAATATCAGCCCCAGGATTGTGCGAAGCTTTCTGCAGATAGAAAAAGAATATTGGCTAATTATTTTCAGATTTGTATAATAAATATTCTGACATTGTGTGGTGGGCTGCTCTATCACTCCCCTCCTCAGCAGAACAGGTGGGGAGAAAATAAGATGAAAAAAGAATTGTGAGTCAAGATAAAGGCAGTTTAGTGAAGCAATAGCAAAGGATGCACATACAGAAGTGAAGGAAAACAAAAGATATTATTCTCCAACTCCCATCAGCAGGCGATGTTCACCTGCTTCCTGGGAAGCAGGGCTTCAGTACGCGTAGCGGTTGCTTCCAAAGACAAATGTCATAAATAACGGATGTCCCCCCTTCCTCCTCCTTTTTCTTAGCTTGTATATCAGAGCAGACGTCATATAGTATAGAATATCCCACTGGTCAGTTTGGGTCAGCTGTCCTGGCTGTGTCCCCTCCCACGATCTTGCCCACCCCCAGGCTACTGGTGAGGGGGGAAGGTTCTACAGACAGCCTTGATGCTGTGAGAGCTGCTCAGCAGGAGCCAAGACCCTGGTGTGTTATCACCACCTTTCCAGCTGCCAATAAAAAGTACAGCACTGTGAGAGCTGCGGTGGGGGCTCAGCCAGACCCAATACACATTGTTAAATCACTTTTTTTTTGTCATATAAAATATCATGGTGGATATATTTTTTCTTATAATACTGATTTTCTTGCTCGCTGAATGGGTGCACAAGATGATAAAAATGCATTGCATCCATTTCTGTTGGCCAGCAAAACTAGTAAGAGAAAGTTTTAGCAAAGAGAATTTCAGTGACTTACTGACATCAAAATCAATCGGCGTTTTGAAATTTCCCTGAAAGCAGTATGTATTAGCAAAATTTCATCTAGTGCACTCCAGTGAAATCCAGGTGAATTAATTAAATGCTACAGGAGCTGGGAGATGAACAAGCTTGTAATAGGCAAGAGGTAGCTTTGTGAGTTTAGGAAATACAGATAATAAACACTCTGCATTCTTTTCCGTTGTGTTTTCATCTGCATTGTAAACACACCCTCTTATATATAATTGCATTTTAATAATGAGGTAGCTTCAGCGCATGAAGTAATTTGTTCCCTTAATTGTACTTACATTATATGTATTGTTAATTAAGAAAGTGTGTGATTTTTAATGATTGCAACACAATGGGAGGAGCATTAATTACCTTGTTTTCTAAAGGTAGAAGATACAAATCCTGACCATTCATTTTCCTCAGGTCAACATGCTGTTTAGATTTATCCTCTCCTTTTCCCTATTAAAAAGCATTATGAGTAGCAGCTTTTTGAAAATATTCTTATATAATTCTTTAAAATCTCATTCATTATACATTGAAGCAAGACTTTTTATTTAAAAATTATTTTAAACAAATTCAGTTTCCTCTTTAGAAAACAGCACTTTTTTACTAGTTTCATGTTTTCTTTCTACTTCACTTGCAGAGCCAGAAACAAGGCTGTATCTGTTGCTTTTCGCATATCTTTATTCTAAATAAACTGTCATAACCCATGAACACTGTTGTCTATTGTCACTGATGAATCTTGTTGATTGCTAACATTTGAATTAATGGCTGGTACATTCACTGTTGCAACAACATTTATGGTACTGTTGGCTGGATGTACTGAAGAAACCTTTCTCATGCCACACCCTGTGGCATTCAACATCCTTTTATCTGTTTGTGAATGGAAGAAAGCCATGTTCATAGAGTTCCTTGTCTCGAAAGAAGGGAGGAGTATGGTGAGAGAGGGAGGAATTAAGCCTAACAGTATTTCCTTCTTCCTCTGATTCTGCCAGATTTGAATTATGTTGGAGGCATGAAAGGCTATATAGTTCTCCAGTTATTTTCTACCAAACTTTTTTCAATTAAATAAGGAGAATTGATTGAATTAATAATATAAATTAGGTTATTAATTGTGTTGTCTTTTTAGTAAGTGATATACAGTTCTTTGGAAATGAACCTCTTCCTTCCAAGTGTGCATGCTGCATATGTGCAAGGGGAAAAGACTTCTGCAGTAGTGATCACTGGAGAGGGCACGTGTCCTGTGAATCTTTGACCCCTGTTTAATAATCCAAAGGTAAAAGAGGACAGAGTGTGTATTAACAGTGATGGGGTTTTGCAACAGGATTATGCTGGCATGCTTCTGCATTGTGTAGTTACACAGTTAATTCAGTTTTTTGTTAATTTATATGTTAATAGAATTCTGCTAGGTTTATTAATTTAAAACAATTTATAATTAATAAAACAGGAACAGCAGATTTTGTGATAGGATTATATCACTTATTTGTTGATGGTTATTTTTCTTTACTTCACTAAGGGAAATTAAAATGCTTCACTTCCTGCAATTTAAAATCTGTTTCACTTTTGAGTCTTCTAGGCTGGCAGACGGTGCTTATGAAAAGCATTTTTGTTTAGCTAGGGAAACTCTTACCATTAGCAATCACATTACATGTGATTTGTAAGTACATTGGGTAGATAAAGTACTGTAGGCTCTTTTGAAAATCTTTTCATGTGGAAAATACTGTACGGAATACATCGGTCCCTGAGTTTTCTTACTGGGAGAAACATGACTGCCCTGAGGCAGTGGCTTCCAGTGTCTCAGGCATCAGAGGTGTAACTCAGGGTATTGAAAAATACTCTGTATCCACAAGATCTCATATTTTTCAGAAGCACTATGAGCATTGCCTTCAGTGGGACAATTAAAAGCCTTGATGCTTTAGAAGACCACATGCAAAGGCACATTCTCTCTGCTCATTACTAATGCGCTTTGTTCAGTCTGCAAAGGCAGCATGCAAAGCTTTGCATGGCTGAAGCTTCCAAGTGCCCTTTGTCTTACAGTACTGACTAGGTAGCTTTTGGCTTCATGGTTGTTTTGGTTTTGGTTGGGGTTTTTGGGGGTTTTTTTTTGCTAGCCATTTGCCTTTGTCTGCTGGTCAGGCATGCTTGATAGTAATTGCCACTTGCTGTTTGGATCAGTGTTCTCATTGGAGCTCAGGTCATTACTCAAAGCATAATAAAGAATAAATCAAATTGGTAGTGTAGGCTCTGATGTTAAATGTTTTGAGTCAGTTCCCCATGATGAGGATAACACTGGAATTATTTAATGAAAATTTGGCTCTGGGTTTTTCTGTTGGTATCCATATTCTTTTAGCAAGAAGAAGGTCCTGCTACTGCAAAGAGGTTCCACTTTTGGATTTTTTCCACTTATGTTTTTGATATTGATTAATGGGAGAAAAAGAAAGACCTTACATTGTCCCATAGCTGAGCTCTCTACAGATGTCACACTGTGTATTGCACTGGCCTGGATCAGCTGTGCCTGTATCTATAGAAGGCAGTAACTGCAAGCCAAAAGAAAACCTTTTACTAAAGACCAGTTTAGCCCTCCGTTTTGGGGTCACATCACCTTATAGACAGCATAGACAAGCATTTCAGGTTTAGTTAGCCATTGCACACTGCCTGGACATGTATATTACTGAGATTGCAGTACAGTTTACTTTAGATGTGCCAGTTTCTTTTTTGTCTATGGTGGATGGACTTCTGCTTCTAGCGTGAAATTTTATCTTTTTTTGCTGGGACTGTGTACTGGTTGGGATGGAGTTGATTTTCTTCATACAGGCCCACATAGTGCTGTGTTTTGCATTTGTGACTAAACCAGTATTGATAACACACCAGTGTTCTGGCTGACACTGTGTGAGCACTGCTCAGCAGCAGGGCTTTATTTTTTTCCTCACTCTGCAGCAAGTATCCTAGGGGTGTGCAAGAGCTTGGGAATGAACTCAGCTGGGACAACTGACCTGAATTGTCCAGAGGGATCTTCCATGCCATGTAACATCGCACTACTCAGCAATAAAAACTGTGGGGGTGGGAGTCTTGCAGGTGGCAATTGCTCAGAGCTGGGTGTTTGTTGGTCTGCTTGTGGGTGGTGGGGTGTGAGCAAGCAACTGGGTGGGTGCTTAGTTGATGGCTGGTGCCAACCCACCACAGACTATTACAGCTTTCACTGCCAGCTGAGCATTTGCAGGCATCCCTGAAGTACAGGCAGGGCGTCAGATTGGCTTCGGAAAGAACATGTTATGAAAGTAAGGAAGAATAGTCTATGGGAGTGTAGTGGGAACTGCAGAAGGCTAGAACTGGGTTTACCATAATGAAAGTGGTTGAGAGAGCTGTGATTTGAAGTTGGAAAGAAAAAAAAAAGGCAACTTAGAAAAATGGGAGTACAGGGAACATCATACTATTTTGTGTTCTTAAAAGGAACTAATAGGAAAAAATACTAAGAAATATGATAGTAAGCTATCCTCATAATGGGTAGCAACTCAGAGAAATTAATAGGTGATTTAATTATATTATTTTCAGGTGAAAAAAATTAGAAAGGCAACATAAAAATTAACTAGGTGTTGTGGGTTTTTTTTTTTTTTCAGCTAGAATTTTTTACTAGCTGGTTTATATCCCATGAAGGACCTTCTGTTCTGCCATAATTAAAGAAGTCATTATGATTCCACCTACCAAAACCAAGGAGATAGTCTGTTTACATTGGTACACAAGTACTAGTTACCATGCCTTCTTTCAGACTAGAGATTTCTACAGTGAAGTATTAGTTGTGAAATTGTAATTGAAGGGGGAGAATCCAGAGAGCATCCTCTAAGAAAGGCAGGGATGACATAGGACAGGGAATGCAGAATTCAGAAACCAAACTACTTGTTGCTACCATATTTTCACAACTATGATACATATTTTGATTTTTCTGAATTTCTTCAAAATTACTCTTCTATGAAAGACTGCCTTCAGATAACCTTTTATTTTATCTGTGTTGCAGTTTGTTCCTGGGAATGTGGTAAATCTTATTAGTAGTTTTCACAGAATTATAGAATCAGGATTGAAAGGGAGATTGAAGATTGTGCAGTCCAACTGCTCTGCTCAGAGTGGGTTCAACTAGAGAGCATAACTGAGGGCTGTGTCTGGCCTGGTTTAGAGTATCTCCAAGGGTGGTGATCCTGCAACATCTCTGGGCAACTTGTTCCACTGTTTCACCACTGTCACAGTATGTTAAAATGGAATGTCCTGTGTTTCAATTCATGCCCTTTTCCTCTTGTTCTTTCACTGGGTATCACTGAGAGGAATCTGGCTCCATCTTCAAACTCTCCTGTCAGGTATTTATACGCATTGACAAGATCTCCCCTGAGCCTTCTCCAGGCTGAGCAGTTCCAGCTCTCTCAGCCTCTTTCCCTATGTCAGATGGCCCAAGCCCTTAATCATCCTTAATGTCTCTCAGAAAGATATGCTTTGATTTTATTGTGTCTGTCAAGGTTTTATACCTTTTCATAAGCATGCACTCCTTATAGACAGGATATTGAGGTGGGTGGTCTAATGCAATTCTTGTATTCCAAATGCAATTAAAAGCAAATAAAAAAAAAACTTCACTGCTATATGCAGCATGTTTGCAAATATATATGCTAGCAAATGTGACTCTTTTTTTTTTTTTTTTAGTTTCAAACTTTAGTCTCTACATTTATGACATTGGAGGGTAAAGCAATGGAATATTACCTTTAACCAAGTATCTGTACTTCAGTGATGGCATTTTTACATGGATTTTTCCATGTAGATGAAAATTTCATTTGAATGCCACAGCAGAGGCTGCTCATGTTAGATCTCATATATTTTGTCATTTATCCTACCACAATCCCTCTACCTAATTTTATTTGCTTATGGTTTATTTTTTTTGCTCTGCCAGTGGAGGTTATAAGCGTTCTCAGCCATCAGTCTTCCCCCAAGTGGTTTTTAACTGCTGGAAACTGGTTCTTTGCTGTTTAAAGTCATCATACTTAACAGAAGAAATGGTCTATCTTCATAACGGTTTCAGTGCTCTTTTTGTGGATTTTTCTTCTATATAGTAAGAAAAAATTTTACAGTTGAACTGCATTTCTTCTGTGATTTAGAAAAGTACTGAGAACAAAGCACTGTCAGGATATAGTTAATGTAAGATAAATAAAACTTGAAGAGGACTGAAACTGAACAGAACAAGTTATATTAAAAAAGCAACAGGGGAAAAAAAAAAAAGAAAAAGACATATTATCATCTTGACCATTTAATCCTTGGCCACAATTGTGTGAATTTGCAGGTGTTAAATTATGCAGAGAATGGCTTGTGAACTTTTGCTATTGTCAGTAGAAGCATATTGGGAATTCCATGGAAGAAAATAAGCATTGACTAACAGACTACAAATTTCAGACAATATGTATTCTCTAGCTGATATCAAGACTTACGTGAATGCAAAATATAATGCTGATCAGACTTTATTTATGTTGTGTTTTATTACTGTGATAAAACAGAAAATAAAAATAGCAAAAAGAATGTTTAGTCATATTATTTTCTATGAACAGGAAGCCTTCAATGAAATTTTTCTGTTGCTGTGTTAGAGTGAATAGATTAAAAAAAAAGGGGGGGGGGCGGCAGAAAAAAGTAAGTAATATGATTTGGATTGCCCTACATCAAATTTACATGAAATATATTGGAGTACTTTCACTGTTAATTTGCCCTGAAGTTATAAAAGAAAATTGTATGTAATGTGCTGTTATGTGCTCTTGTGATTATTCATTTAATTTACCGTTGTTTGTGTTTTTCTGAAATAAACGGAAACCACAGAAGATTTGTTTTTATTACAAGTTAAATCTTCTATTGCTTTTGAACTGTGTTAAATTTGATTATACAGAAGTGTTTAAAAGCCTATTTTCTAAAGGAAAGATGTATTTTTATCTCCTTCCCTTCCTTCTCTTCAGACAACCTGATTCTGAGTTGCCTTACCAGCCTATTATTGTATAATTTCTTCACATTTCACATGGAATGTCTGATTAAGTCTATGTCACTTTTGTTATTGTGTGATATAAGCTCAAAAGCAGACTGAGCTGACCAGTGAATATTTTCTCTGGTTGTTCAGTGCGCATGAAAAATCTGCTGGGAGCTATTCCCTGTTTGCTCAAGGCTGTGCCACTTGAGTGGCTAAAAAGGATATAAAAGAGTGTTCCTGACCCAGTTCTGTCTGGGTATTTCCAGATGCTTCAAGTTTTTTGGGTTGGCTTTTTTTTTTTTTTTTTTTTTATTTTGACATCTCATAAACATGTTCACCTTTGCCTTACTCTGCATTACTGGATTCCTGACTGATGTGCTATCATTTCAATATATCCTTCTGCAGGCTGTTAAATGTGCTGTGCTGTGAGCTCAATACCCTTTTACTCTTGGAGTCTCAGTATAAAGTGTCACAAGTTTTACTGACTGCTCAGGAGGAAAATGTCACAGAAACTTCAGAAGGACCAGGGTAAGAAGTGACTGATGTAAATGTTATTTTAACAATTGGATTTTTCTCCTGACAACAAATACATGAATACCTTCATGGCTTTAAACAATACAAATGCTCTCACTGAAGTTGGCTTCCAACGTGCATAAGTTTGTTTATGTGAAGGTTTGTCATCAATCTTAAGTTATGAAAAGATACAACAGTCTTGTTCTTTCTCCCGCATCCACCTCAAAAGTGTAAGAAATAAAGCAGCAAATATTTTCCTCATTTTTATTTTTATTAAAATTAAGGTATTTCTTAAAAAAAAAAAAAGAGAGTGCAAAATTTGTGGATGTAAATGTGGCTTTTAATTTTATATTATTCTTTTATGTTACGTATATAATATAAAATTAGGATATTGTTTTAATGCTTATGAAGTAAAGGCATCATCAGTACTTTGTTTTTTTGGGTTGTTTTTTTTTAAAACTTGTTCGTAGTTGAGACTCCAGCTTCTGTGACTTTCCATTGCTAACTTCTAAATAAAATTGCACAATGCATCCTTTCAAAAGGAAAAGTGTATTTTTGGGGCAGAAGCGGACAGTCATTTAGTCACAGATATTTTGTCCTTTCCCTTGGCATGCTGAGTTTTAAGAACTTTCCTCTTACTGTTTGCTGTATGGGACCAGTACAGCGTTTAAATCAAACAGTATGGGTGAAATCTCAGCAGATATAGGTGATTGTTATTTACCATTTCAGGATGAAACCTACTATTCCCTTACTGAGGAAAAGGTTGGAAGAAACTTGGTGTATAAAAACTGATTTTTAGTCCTTTAAAAAATTTTGTACCTTGGGCTACACAGTGACTTCAGACAGCAGGTTAGCTGTGTGTTAAGTTATGAATAACTGTTTTTGACAGCCAAAATTTGCTAGTAGGCCAAATAAGGCACAAATTTTGATGGTCCATTAACTGTCACTGCCCTAATTACTGAGCATGTGGGCATAAAAAAGCTTGTGCAGTTTTCTGCTCTTTTGTGTCCAGTAATTGCTCAGGTGTTTCCAATCAGCAGTAGGTAGGGAAGTACAAAGTTAGGCTAACACTTGCCAACATCTCAAAATACTTCATGTTTCTGTTTATTTCTTTATGCCTATGTGTTTTCCAGGTTGTGTTTTAACTCCAGTGTGTCTCCCAAGGTCTTCTTGCTCATTAATGTGTTTTGAATTGAACAGTTGGTAAATCAAAGTGGTTCTGATTTTTTTGAGTTTTTGCAGTTTTGTGTGTGGTTTTTTCCCCAGAGATTTTATAATTGATGGTCTATCAGTGGAGAGAAACCATATTCTTGTAAGGATAAATCTGATTGGAGGACCACAGGAAAGGATTTTGCCTTTGAGAGAACTAGATAAGGTTAGAATCTAAAGTTTAACAGTTTCTCTTTCCGTAACTCCTGCCTTCATTAATTGAACATTTTTGCTGATAATTCAGCATGTGGAAAATTATTTAACATTAAAAAATACCAGTCCACCTTTAGCTTTATAAAGGGCTAAAATTTTTAAAAAGCGATATGCTGAAGAAACACGTTGTTCCCACTGTCTGGGGATTGGGCATGTGCCTAGGACATAGCTCATTCAGATGAAATGTTTGTATTTCTCCATTTGAATGTTACTTTTCCTAGTATAAAAGTGAATGCACTTTGTCTTTTTTTTACTTTTTTATTTCTGTGTTTATTAGTTTTCCATTTGTTATATCTTTCTTTTATTTGATATTTTTTCCATGCTTGGGTTTTCATCTGCAGTATCTAATATAGTGTTTGTTGAGCAGCTGCTTTAAATGTTCTGCTTCTAACGGGCTGTCAGTCTTATAAAGATGAAATGTAAATTGCTGTCAGCACAGCAAAGACAGCTAGATCAGTGTAAACAATTGGAAATACAGTTTTGTGGTTTTTTTTTTATTTTTATAAAAATTGCTATTTCCTTTTTGGTTGAAAAAAAGAACTGTAAAATCAAAACTGTCAGTGGTATATACCAGAAAAAATTCTGGCTCAAATGCTTTTTGGATTTTGTATCCCTTCAACTTTTTTTTTTTTCTTTCTTTTAGTTATGTAATATCTCATTGCAAATTGTGATATCAAGCATAATTTTGGTGCATAGTCAATAATTCAGGGAACTTTACCTGTGTGTCGATCGAGCAAATGCTATTAATTCTTCTCCTAAATTAATTTCTTTTTGGTTCTGTTTTTAGGGCAGTGATCCATATCCTTGGCCAATGTTTTCATCCTTCCCATTGCCAAAGTGCTATCTTGCCCAAGTTCCTAGGAAAGCTGAATACAGACAAGGTACATGCAAAGCATGCAAGCAGTGTAGATGTCAAACAAGCATCTCTAGATTTATTAATTTTTTTTTCCTTCCTCCCTGCCCCACCCCATCCCCCAGATTATAATCTCATAAATACTTAAGGATTGTTTATTGTCGGCAGAATTTGTAGCTAAGTAAGTTGGTTTGGTTTTGCTTGTCTGGCTTTGTGAAACTGTCAATCTGCAAAGCTCTGTTTAGTAATCTAATTCTTATGCAAACTTCAAGATTAACCTTTTGGCTCGTCTCAGGTGGGTGACTCATGAGACATTTATATCATATTTCTAGTAACTGAAGCAAGACAGTATGGCTAAGCTACAAATTTTTTGCACACTGTTTTTGTGATTCAGATCCCTGTGTTTACAAAGCTTGGTGATGTGTGAAATAGACAGCGTTTAGGATAGTTGGTTTCCACATTGAACATCAATTTGGAATGTGGGCGGACTGAAGAATCCTTTGAAGAACTGTCTAGGCACAGGAGTTTAATTCATACAGAGAAACCATTTTAAGGTTTTAATTTGCATAGACAATGCAAAAGAATCTGAGTGGTTTATAGTAAATAAATTATTCTTTGTGTTTGTTCATGTTTACTGTATCCTTGAGATGTACTTATTAGAAATTACTTGTGAATTTCCTTAGCAGATAGATTTTCAGAAGTGATAAAAATTCCGCATTAACTGGAGAATACAAAATAGTCTGGTTATAAAAATCTAGAAAAAAATAAGTAGTGATTCCTTTCTCTGACAGTAGGAAAGGCCATGTAGTTATAAAAGAAGGGAGTTTTCTGTATCTAAACTTTAGTAATGCTGTTCCAGGCTTCTCAAGACAATTTTCATAAGACAACAATCAAATCACTGTGAAGTAGGTGCCCAGTTGTTTTAAATATGTCTTCAAGGAGGCAGGTAGTGTAGCTCTTGGATTGGAAAAACATATTTTATTGTATCCCACAGAACCTCTCTGTTTTCATATTCAGAGCAATTCTGTTGTTCATCATTAATCAATGGGATAATGAAATAGAGATTGTAGTTGCCACTTTCATAGATGGCAACCAGCTAGGAAAGATTGAGTAAAACTTTAGGACTAACAGTGAATTTTCTAAAATGAAGTTTCAAAGGTTTGCAAATGTGTTTGATGAACTACTGAAAAATATTAATTTGAAATGGTGTTTTTGATATTAAAAGTAACTGAAGACTGTACTACTGAAAAATGAACAGAATATTTAGTTTCATAGTCAAGCAATACATTTTGTGTTTGCTGTTTGGAAAAAAAAATGAAAAAAATTTGGAAGTGTTCTGTTTCAGTTCTCATTTAAAAAAAAAACCAAAAAAAAGATTCTTCTGCTGAACTGTGAATATCTGATTTGCCAGACTGAAGCTTTCAGGATGTGTAAGTTATTTTGAAAGAAAGTATCAGAATAAATAGATCAAAATTGAAAAGAATGAAATTCATAAATTGCTATTTCCAGTGCTTGGAAAATAAGAAATCAAGAGCATGAGTAGAAGATGGGGAATATCTGAACCGTATCCTTCAGCGCAACAGTATGGCAGTGACAGGAGTGCTTACAAATCACAAGAGAGATTACAAATGTGATTATGAGAAAAATCTGTGAGTTACATGTATATAAGGCAGAAGATGATCTTTGTTAGCTGAAGGTGGTGAGTCCTTGGGTGGAGTACCTCTAGAAGTACTTCCTTGTATTTCTTTCAGGGGAAAAGAAAAAAAGAAGCAAGTAATTAATGTAGGATAACTAGTGAACCCGTTTAGTGACATACAAGAAAAGAGAAGAGCAGGACTTCTCTGTTTTGGCATTGGCATGTGGTTAGAACACCTCTAGCGACAGTGTGAAAGCCCACCCTCAGTAACAAGTGATATGCATAGCCCAGGACTGTGTTGTAATTGGAGTTCCAGCTACGTGGTAATACTGTTGGGCAAGTTATAGTTGCCTACTAACTTGTGAAAGTGAGCTGGCATTTATTTGGTATCGTGAGTTTTTTGGAAGCAGTATTCATTCAAAAAAACCGCAACGTTCTCTTTTGTACTGTGATGACCTGCTGGTAGAAGTGATACCCATGTTTAATGACAAGCTGTTAAGAGAAGCAAGTAGTTTAGCTGGAAGAAAATAAGATGCTGAAGTTGCCACAGTATAGCAGTTACAGTATATAATGGATGTGTTAAATGCATGGTTATACTGTAGTATCTTGTTGCATGGATCTTAAGCTTGTTTCTCTGTTTCTCTGAGTTTGAACATTCCTGTGCATTCTCTGAGCATCCTGTCTTGTATCCACCTTGACTGGACGGGAAAAAATCCACTGGTTAAATAAAAACGAGTTCTTGTTCTCAGCAGATTGCTTGCCTGTCCCTATTTTGATGGCAAAACATGTATCTACATTAGTTCTATTTGATACATATTTGAAGTTGCTTAAGTTTCTTTTTTATTAAATACTACCTTCCCAGGGGAACCTTAAGGCAAAAAAGTCCATGGTCTTTAGCAAAATTTCAGAAAACACTGTAATACTACAATCTTTATTTCCTTATCCTATTGTTAAACTAACATTGTGAATGGTTACACATTTAAACGGTACAATTATGGATGCATTGACGCTGCTACATACTAGCATGTGTGCATTTCAGCAATCACAAAATAAAGATTTAATTTCGTAAAACCTGCGGAAGAGGAAGAATAATAGAGACAAACTGCAAAGAAAATAGGGGTCAAATCAAGAAGCCTGAATGAGACAGCAGAGGTGGATGGGCCATGATCTTGAAATCCTTCGTTCTTGAAATTATTGGGGGATTTTTTTTTTTAGTAGTTTTATTTCCTTCAGGGGAATCAAAGATTCACCCTGGTCCCTGTTTGGTAAGTTGACTGATTAAATCTCAGCTTGTACTCTCTGATACTTGTCTGCCAATCCAAATTAATACAATCCTTTAGGAAGTAAAATAACCACTTAACTTGTAGAGGAGTGTTGTTCTGCAGTTCTAAGATTTTCTTCAGTCTTCATCTGTTATATAAATAGCAGAAAAGGGCAGAGAAAGAACTAGAAATCTTACTGATAATACTATAAGAGTAAACCCTTCACATTAAATTTTCATACTCACATAAGCTGTTCTAAGCATCAGTGCTTGTTATTTGGAAAGATACTGAGGACTTATTTAAGGGTAACAAAGGAATTTCAGGTTAATTAATTTGAAATAATTATTAATGATAAATAAGTTGCTATAATAAGCTTCTTTGGAAATACTTGTCTTGTATAATAAATTGCAATGACAGGGAGACAATTTACTGATTATAAATCATTAAGGTCTTTAGATCAGCTTAAAATAAATTACATGCAGTATCGTAATTCTGTTGAAAAGAGTCTAGTCATCTTAAAAAAATAAGATAATTTGAAAATAGTATTTTGTTTGTGGAAAAAATTAAGTTTTGATGAAAAAAGGAAATACTATAAAAAAGTAAAAGTATCAGCGCATATTCTAAATAGCCATAAATAAACTGGCTAAAACAATTGTTGAATCTTTAATCAAAAGTCAACTTTCGTGACAGAATTAATTTCTGTAGTGTCCAAAATGTAGAAACAGAACAAAGGAGAGCTTGCAAGGTGTAAAGAACCTTTACCACCTTAGTGAATAGTTAGTACCAGTGTTGACTATGATCCTTTTGTAATGATGGGAACTGCATGGTCCCATAGCAAAGGGATTGCACACAGCTGGAGTGAGTGCATATGTGTTTACCTTATCACAGATAATGCCTTTATGCTTCCCCCCAAGTTGACAAGAAAACATTTCATACCAGCATCAAGTACTCTGGGAGCCAAGTTGCCTGAGTAGAGGCAGTCCAGTTGATTGTTTCCAGTTTGTAGGAGTCAGTATTCTCTGTTAGAAAACCGAGGTTGATCAGTTTTATCTTGCATATAATTTATGAAATGACTTGGCATTTGAACTTGAAATTTGCTCTGCCTTCAGAAAAATATAATTTGAATAGTCAGCCCTTCCCAATATATTAGCATATTTTGAACAAATGTTGCATATGGGAAGAAATTATTTCCTCTTTGATTTGCCAAAGCATATGTATGCATTATTTTAATTGCTACCTTGCATATATTATTCAGTGTGCTCTGTCATCATGTGTCATGGTAGCTTGCTGATACTCATTGTTCAGTGTGAATTTGAAGACAGACATTTTGGTTGCAGAAGGTGTTTGATTTAAATAAGAAATTCTTAAGGCTTTAAGTACAGACATCATATTGTTGAAAGCCAACTTAACATTTTTGTGTATGATTACACATGATGGTTCTACATTTGTCGCTATGGTTCTTGATAATGTTTTAAAACCTCTGTGAGATTCAGCTAGTTGGGAAATTTACTGCCTCAGCCTGTAATATTTTGTGCTAGAAAATCGGTAAATTCTGTGTAATTTCCTTTAACTTAGTAGAAAATAGAGGGGGGGAAAAATCACTTTTAGCCAAGAGAGAAGAGAACATATTTACTGTCCTTTTGTCATTGCATCAATGGCAATTTTAATTTTGAAGGCATGTCTCCCTATTGTAAAGAGAGAATGTGTCTTTAATAAGAAGGTAAGAGTAACAGTAAGGAGCAATCCTTGAAATTCTTTCTTTGGATTTAAGAGAAATCTTTCATAAGGATCTTTTTGTAAACTGTTCCACAAATTTGTTTTGTAAGCAAGCTGAACATACAATGAAAAACGTTATCTGATAAATTTGTGCCTCATATATAACAATTGTACCAAAAGACTGTGTTTTAATAGTGCTCAGGTAAAAAGTCAAGTGTTCAGAAGTTAGAAAATGTCTGAATTACATTGTTGCAGCCTCTGACAGCACCAACAAGGAGCCTGTGGCCCTGGGCTGGAGCATGTTGGGTGCATCTAGTTTCTTCAGAAAACTCCATTTAAAATTCTAAGTTTCTCTAAATATTAATGCAAAACTTGCAAGGTGACATTTCAGTGGCAGCAAAAGTATACTTTAGTAACCTTTTGTTCCAATTTTAAGTCCTTCTGCTGAAGTTGGGAAACGCTGGAGATCAGCAGCAAAGCTATTACAAGAATTCTCTTAGTATGGGCAGCCCAATATATTTTAACAACGTTTATTTGATAGGTATGTCTAGCAATCTGAAGGTATACAGATATATGCCATAATATCTGTCCAAAGTAGAAGCATGTGAAGGAAACCTACTTACAGAAGGAAGCAGAAATTTTCTATCGAACACTGTTACATTGCTGTCTTATCATGCTCCATTTCACGTTGCACAAAATAGTGCTGCCACCTCACAGTTTTATTATTAAACCAATGATATTTGGTGGAAGATCTTTGCCTGTCTTCTATTTTAGATTGTCAGAGTGGTGAAATTACATGGAAATACCAAAGCACTTTCTTTAAAATGTCTTTCCACTTCTTATCATTTCAGGACAGAGGAGTAATAACTTTAGGGCAGTTATAAAATGTGCCTCAGTAATGTCTTAAATGTTCAAAACCCAGCAGTAAGTAGAATGAATATTTCTGTTCTGTGTAAAGCAGATGTCATCAGCTTTAGGACTGCTTCTCCAGTTTAATTGTCATAAGAGAAGGGATATTTATTTAGTCTTTTCTTTCTAAGGTATGAGGTCTGCTAAAACTACCAGGCAATGACAGGGCTTTCAGCTGCATCTGACTTTCCTGTTCTTTGTTGAAATGCTTTCTAGTTTCTGAATGCATCTATTTATTTCTATGATACTCTGTAACTAACAGCTTCTTAGGATTTATGTAGTAAGTTTAAAAGAAAGAAAGAACAATAATAAAAAAAGAGACAAGATTATCATTACAGAAAATCACTCATTTTTCATTTCTTCTAGATAAAGATCTTGACAAGCTCCTATCACTGTTGAAAAGCCCAGAGAAGCAAACTGGGGGGACAGAAATTTGTAGAAAACAGTTCTGCAAAGTCATGAAAGCCAGACCTGATATCATCAGCGGAACGAGTGAGTAGGACTTACTGAGTTTAACAGAGCAAACAAAACAGAAGGCCACTAGCAAGCAACAGTTCTTTAAAGTTTAATTGAGGATTACATTATCTATACAATTAGTGAATAGTTTTGTGCTGAAAATGAAAACTATTTCAATGGGATTTTCCTGAGAAAACAAGATTTATGCCTTATGTCCTATTTTTCTCTCTTATGTCTGTCATCTGTCTGTGTTGGCTGTGAAATTTGATGCAGAAAGGGGGCTCAAATATGTGTTTCAGATCTCTAAAGGGTCCATTATTGAGATGCTGAGAAAATGGAAAAGAGAGCCTGAGAGAAAACAGACATTTCCCAGACATCAGTGAATGACTTTAAGATGGGTTGGGAAACTGTATTAATGGCCAAATTCAGTAAAACTTTTCAGAATTAAGCCATACTAAACATCAAAGAACCCACTCAGTAAGATTTTTCTTCATTCTTGTGAAGAGCATGCTCATGCAGATGCATTGGTATAGATCAGTTAAAAAATCCAAACCAGCCAAAACAAAAGCAAATGATCATCCATATGACATAATTCATCAGAAATCAGATGTGGTAACTCACTTGTAATACATAAACTTATGTAGCAATAAAGAAGGTAGGTGTTTTCAGAAACTGTTGGCTTCCATTTCTGTAAGAATTCTGGTTATGGTCAGATGGTCAGTATGTAGTCTGACTTTTTGTTTACGGATGCCAAAGGTTTCCCTCTAAATTCTTCAGGTAAGGAATAAATGCAACTGGCAGTGAAGGCAGATGAAGTATCTTCTACATGGGATCGAAGTAACTCAGCATTTGTGGTTTACATGAGACCTGAATTCTATGATAAATTACATAGCAACATAAAGGTATAGAATGGTTTCAGAAGCCTTAGGGAAGGCATTTATACAGGAACTAATTCACTATTAAAATAGTTAATAAGAAATTTGTCATTTGTATAATGTAGTTAAAGTCAGTAATTATTGAATGTTTCTAAATTCTGAGCTTTCAGTTCTTAGTATTTGTTTGAAACAACCTTGAGTGTATAATCTTAGGTGATTGTAAATTAGTCAGAGCTTTCCCCTTCCATTTGGAAGAATGTGTGTGTAGACAGAATACATATATATTTGTATAGAGAACATATATCCACTTATACATTATATTGTACATGTCCACAAATGCATGTATGCAGACAGCTTTGTGAAACAGGTGAACAGAGATTCATAACAATTCAGAAACAACTGAATGTATTTTATATTAGCTTCTGCCAGTATAAGAAAAATAAATTGAAGAGTAGCCATTAAGAAAACCCTAGACTTTTCTAGCAAAATCGTATGTTTACTTCTCTTGTATGACTGATCTAGTAGTTCAGTGAGAGGCATTTTGATGTTATATGTCATGAAGCACAAATAATTCAGTATTTTCTAGACTGATCTCTTCTTGGATTATATGAATTTTTCGTTGAAAATTGTTAGTCTATCTTCCTGCATCTAAAAGGAATTGTTTGTTGAAAAAAACCATATTTTTTTAAAAAAACAGAACATACATTTAAAGTAGGTGGCTTACAAAGAAAAAGAAAAGTATTTCCTTTTGTTCTTTGTAGCTATCCTTACACAGTCTCAAAGTATGTTAGGGTTGTTTTCTGCAACTTTGTGAAGGTACCAGAAGCTATAATGAGGAATTAAAGAGAGTCATTAAGATTTGTTAACCCAAAGCAAAAAATTATGCTTGGTTCTGGATAACTGCTTCCAGCTGAGATGGAACTGGGAGTAAAAATCAGCAAGAAAGTATCTGTGGAATTGTTGTTAAGCCTCACAGGAACTTCTGCAAGTGCTTTCACAAACCACACAAAAAAGCAAATATGAAAATAGAAACAGAATATCATAATGAAATACCAAATAAATAAATAAAAACACCCTGCAGAAGGATAGTAATGTGATAAACTCGGTGTAAGTACTGGTAATTCAGGGTGGATGCAAAGCTGTCCAAATGTTGCATATCTGCTTGGAGATATTTCAGAAGCAGCAAAATATCTGCTGTGTGGTTTGAGGCAACATCACGTTCATTGAAATTATTTTATGAGGGACAGCTGTGCTGCTATGTATCTTTTGTAGCATGTGAAGCTCTCCCAAATTTCAGAGGACTAAGAGGCTTCAGTCCAGATTCCAAGAAATCAAAACTTTCTCTGTAGTTACCGATGGAGCAAACCAAGGATTAGAGAACAAAGATGCATACTTATGCTTCCAGTACTGTGCCCTTTCTAAGGCAGACTAACATTAACAGCAGTTGAACCAGAACAAAATCAGCAAAGATGACACTGGATCCAATGACTGTATAGTGTATTGTGTGTTGATTATTAAAATATTTTGTGATCTGGTGTCAGGATTACCAGATGCTGAATCTGTAGAACCTGCTTGAACTCCCATCAGAAAATTCTTCAGCAAACTGTATAGTATCAATATCTCGAATTCACTCTTCTGGTGTTGATTACCATCACATTGACTTGGTCAGTGTTTTTGTGCTAAATGCTGTCGTATCGCATTACTTTTGGGAATGTCCATCTGCATCCCTAGATTGGCATTTTCTCTGCTAAAGCATGACGTCTGACTGTAGCTTTTAAGTACTTTCTGTGGTCAAACATCAAGATCCAGTTTTGAACGGCTTTATTGAACTGCTAACAGGAGATGCAAAACTTCCTCAGGCTTGTATGTCTTTTAGTGTGGCAGGACTGAAAGTGTCGGATTTTTCTTGGCCGTCTGAAAGGAAATCATCCTGTAGACAGCCAGCTTCTACATTCTGTTGTTCTAAGCACAATAAGCTAAGACAAAGGGGTTCTTTGTGGATGCTAGGGTTATAGCTGCTTGTTGTTGAGTGGCTTTGCCCTTGTCTTTGGGTCACTTAGCTCAGCTAGGGAAGTATGGATAGAGCCCTTGGTCAGGTTAAGTCTTGGCCTCTGTTGAACTACTTTTTGCAATACTTGTGTCCTCCCTAAAGCGTCTTCAGTACATCTAGGTAGGAGCTTTCTGTGTATTGGCATCTGAGCTTTGGCAGGAAGAGGAGGCGGCAAATCAACTCCTGTGAGAAATAGGTTTAAGTAGAAAATTAGCCTGTGTGAATCTAGGCTTAGTATATTGCATGTTCAAATTGTTCACGTGATTGGGAGGTGGTGTTTTTTGGTTTTTTTTTTTTAACCATGTCTCGGCTTGACTATTTTATCCATGCCTTTTTCAGTTGTCTCACGCTTCTTGTCCTTCAGGTATGGTAGAAGGCACTTCTGTTGTTTTCAACCTTAGCAACTTCTCTTTTGTGTGCTCCCAGTTAATGTTGTATCAGCAGCTGACCTCTTTCCTGTCTGGGCAGATTCAACGTCCTTAATCCTCTCCTCTTAGGAGACTTCAAACCCTAAGTAAGAGAAATTAAGGGTGTTGCAGAGATCATAGAATTATATGCTAACATTCATCCCTTCATAACGAGAGATACTCAGTCCCCAAATACTAATCATTCTCCTCAAGCTTTATATCCATATGTGGATATGGATAGAGATAGTAAACTCAGCTAAAATGACTTGCTCCCTGGATTTATTTAGAGTTTCAATGGCATATCTCCATCAGAAATCTGGACTTAGATCACCAATATTTTTTATTATAATTTACCTCCAAATTGTTCTTGCTTAAAAAACAAACACAAAAAATACATGTGGGAGGCGTATTTATTTTTAAAGATAATTCTAATCTTCAAACAGTTCTTTTAGTCTCAGCAACTACTGATGACTTCAAAGATACAAAAAACATAGTAGCTCTTGAAATTGCATATATGATCTTACTGGAAAACACAGGATTTTTCTTCAGCTTTTACAGGTAAAATGGTTGATGAAAGTAGAGTGGTTATGATCAACACAGTGTTCTGGAATCCATTAAAGCTTTGTGAGCTCTGCATCATCTGAGGTAGCTCTGTCCAAATGTGCTGACAAAGAATACTCAGAGGTGGTGTCATTGTTTCTGATGTTTGCGTGCTGCATCCTTTAGCAATTGCCGCAGAACGTTGAAAGCAACTGCAGAACTTCCCCCATGCGATGAAGAACCAAAAGGATGAGTATTTTCAGTAGGTATGACTGGTGTGTGTGGTTGTGGTTTTTTTATTCAGGATAACAAAATGCTAAACTTTGGCAGTTTATCAAAATAGCCTAATCAGGCATTGTAAATGTAGCTTATATCAAGGTATACAGCTAGTGACAGAGGATTCTCTAGGCTGTGGTTTCAAAAAGACAAATCGGGGTAACTGCATTAGATTTCCATTCTGAATTGATTCTCAGAGGCGCTTGTTCTTCTCTGTGAGAAGAACATAGATTCTCTAAGCTCCATTTGCTCTTCTAAAATATGGACTAAATCATCTACCTCAAAGATCTCTCAGTTAGATCTAGATTCTGCCTGTGGTCTGCTCTCGTTCTTTAGTATGACCAGTTTAAAAATACTGTGTTCGCAAAAGAGGTTTTTAGAATAATACAAAAAAAGATGTTTACCTTTTTATGTCCTTACTTGATTTTTCAAGGAAGCTTGTTTCAGAATTAGGGTGGAACAGTGCGTCTTTCATGTTATGCAGGAAGAACAATTGCAGATCAAAACTTCTTTCTTCTGTCCCCAGACCAGTTGGGACAACTTCCGTAGAAACAGCCTGTAAGCAGTGTAAATGCACGTGAACGTCACACGTGTGTGTGACGATTATGACATTTGATTAGGATTTGAAAGGCTGTTTTTTCCATTAGTAAAGAAGATACAAGTATCTTGTTATAAGATATGCAACCTTCATCTCTAATGGAAGCACTGTCAGAATCTTTATTATCTTGTTTTCTTCTTTTCAAAGAAAATGCACGTTGTTCCTTTGCCATTACAATGTGCAGTAATTGAAAGTCTCTCCCATTATCTTGGGAATTCAAAAATTTCCTCCTTATTGTTGCCATTAAGAATGGAATTTCCAACTATGTTTTTCATATATTTATTAAACTGAAGTATGGTTGATGGAGTTGAAAATTTCTGACACTACTCTTACAAAGAAGTCAGCTGTCCAAGGTTTTCACTCTTGAATTTTTAACCATTAAGACAAGTCAAGCAGGACTACTGTTAACTCTTAAGAAAGTGCTTTTTTCTTTTAAACTCCTCTGAAGCATCTGTGAGTTGGTGTAGAATATGATCCACTAATGCTAACATTAGAGGATCTAAAAAAATCTGATGGTTTTCACAGTTTTTGACCTTTCTGGCTTAAACCTTTCAGAATAGAAATTAAATAACCTCTCATGGTGGTTACCTATTAAAACAGTTTTAATCACATGAATTTTTTTAATTAGTGTTCTTATGCAGTTCAGAAGCCGTTTTCAATACCTTCCTTTTGTACATTAGTTCTTCAAGGGAAAAAAATAATCCTGCAGGAATTCAGCTGTTTTATGAGCATACTGCAATCATTTAGGGAATTTTAAAACCCTTTCATTTATTTTGTATATGATTACACACTCCTACATTAAAATTCTCTTTATTTTGGATGTGTGGATTAAATTTGCATGAG
Source organism: Ibycter americanus (assembly GCA_035590275.1). NCBI lineage: Eukaryota > Metazoa > Chordata > Aves > Falconiformes > Falconidae > Ibycter > Ibycter americanus. Next base: position 60,802,125 of record JAVJGI010000062.1, read on the forward strand.
GTAATTGCCAGTCTCTTAAAAACTTCAATGTTAATACAGCCAATCTACCATAATTTAAGAAAATCAACATTTTCACTGAGTTGGTAGGCCACAACACTAATCTCTATCTCTGAACATAACCTCTGCAAGGGAATGTGGGCTTTTACAACAGTACTGACTATACTATACAATGAACTTTCCTAAATTGCTTTTGCCTGCTTTTCCAGTTAAAGGAAAAATCACTGAGCCAGTTCCCACCCTTACAAAGATTTTCAGGGAGTGTCCAAAGGCAGCTAAATGATTTAGTATTGAAAGACAAAAATTAAAATAACTACTTGTCATTTCACCTGGACATTCTTTTGGAAGACATGGCATGCTGTGAAAACCCTTTATTTATGTATTAACCACATTTGTTTTGATAAATTCTTACGCATGTTTCTTCCTCTCTTAGACTTCATTAAAAGCTTTTCAAAGATCAAAGGCACTTAGATAAATACTTTCAAATGGTGGAAGTAAAGTTAGTGCTTGAGTTTCAAAAAACAGCTTAGCAATTGAGCTGTCACTTCTGTTAACTCAAGCACTGAACTGAAATGTTCGACTGCTAAGTCAAGCATGTGGATGCCTTCCAACAAAAAGGGAAGAGGTGTACAATGTTCTGACTTGGTTTTAAATTTTCTGAATTATGTGCTGTTTTAGTCTTTTTTAGTTGCTGTTTGTTATTGTAGTGTGGCATATGGGGCCAGTTCTGTTTAATGTCTTTATCAATGATCTGAACAAGGGGACTGAGTTCACCCTCAGTAAGCTTGCACTTACTCAAGTTGGGGGGAAGTGCTGATCTACTTGAGGGCAGGAGGGCTCTGCAGAGGGATCTGGACAGGCTGGACGGATGGGCCAAGGCCAGTTGTGTGAGGTTCACAAGGAGAAGTGCCGGGTCCTTCACCTGGGTCACAACAACCCCACGCAGCGCTGCAGGCTTGGGGAAGGGTGGCTGGAAAGCTGCCTGGCAGAAAAGGACCTGGGGATGTTGGTTGACAGCTGGCTGAGTATGAGCCAGCAGTGTGCCCGGGTGGCCAAGGAGGCCAGTAGTACCCTGGCTTGTATCTGAAGCAGTGTGACCAGCAGGACAAGGGGTGTGATTGTCCCTCTGTATTTGGCACTGGTGAGGCCACACCTTGAATCCTGTGTTCAGTTTTGGGCCTCTTACTTCTAGGGGGACATTGAGGTGCTGGAGTGTGTCCAGAGAAGGGTAACAAAGCTGGTGAAGGGTCTGGAGCGCAGGTGTTCTGGGGAGTGGCTGAGGGAACTGGGGTTGTTCAGCCTGGAGGAGACTCAGGGAGACCTTATCAGTCTCTACTAGGGGAGGTTTAGATTGGATATCAGGAAAAATATTTTGAGCTGAGAGGGCGGTCAAGCATTGGAACAGGCTGCCCAGGGAAGTGGTAGAATCACCATCCGTGGGGGTGTTTAAAAAATGCATAGATGTGGTGCTTAAAGACATGGTTTTCTAGTGGACTTGGCAGTCCTGGGTTAACAGTTGGGCTTGATGATCTCAGAGATCTTTTCCAACCTAAATGATTCTACGATTCTATATTGCAGTAATCACAGTACTAGTAGTCATACAGTAAACATCTAGCTAGTTACAAATTTTAAGTTTCATTTCTTGGCTTTGCTGTCTACAGATCCAGGTATAGACACATTTGCTCATTTTACACAAATACTTGTTATATTGTTTGTGGACCAAATTCCACTAAGCATATTAGTGAAGATTAGTGAGATTATTTATTTTCTTTATTCTCACAGAATGAATAAACTGTTACTCTTCTATAAAACTGCTTTTTGCTAGTCCCATGTGGTTTATTAACCAGGTTTAAAAATAGCTATATTATGTTTAATTAGCAGTTTCTTCTCTCCATAAAAATTCATAAGAATATAAATTACACATGTAATGTTTTCTTTGATTTAGTAGTCCTTTGCAATGCAAAATTAATTTTGTGACTGCTGGAGTTGGCTACTCTTAAGTATAAATCCAAGTTTAGCTGTTGTAGTGAAACTTCTTTTTTCCTTTGCCTTACCCATCAACATAGTGTTGTGGTTTAACCCTGTCCAGCAACCAAGCACCACGCAGCTGCTCGCTCACTCCCCCCTCACCCAGGGTGATGGGGAGGAGAATTGGAAAGGAATGTAAAACTCAAGGGCTGAGATAAGAACAATTTAATAGGGTAAAGCAAAAGCCGAGCACAAAGCAAAGCAAACCAAGGAATTCTTTCACTACTTTCCATGGGCAGGCAGGTGTTCGACCATACCCAGGAGAGCAGGTCTCCATCACGTGTAACGGTTATTCAGGAAGACAAATGCCGTAATGCTGGATGTCCCCCTGCTTCCTTCTTCTTCCCCCAGTGTATATACTCAGCATGACATCATATGGTATGGAATATCCCTTTTGCTAGTTCAGGACAGCTGTCCTGGCTGTGTCTCCTCCCAGTTTCCTGTGCCCCTCCAGCCCTCTTGCTGGCAGGGCCCAAGAAACTGAAGAGTCCTTGGCTTAGTATAAACATCACCCAGCAACAACTGAGAACATCAGTGTGCTGTCAACATTGTTCTCACACCAAATCCAAAGCACAGCACTTCACCAGCAACTAAGAAGAAAATTAACTCTATCCCAGCTGAAACCAGGACACACAGTATTACCAAAACTCAACCTTTTGAAAACTTGTCCTGGACTCATTCAATATAAATAAATTTCTGTAAATATTTTAGACAACTAATCAAGAAAAAAAATATCATGATTTAATGTCAGTATCTTAACTTAAAATGGTTGGAAGGAGTTAATTGTCTTTATGATATCTTTTTCTTCATTATTTTTCTGACATAACAAGCATCAGACTGTGGATTGGAGGTTCTGTCTTCCTCTTCCTCCTCACGCATGAAGAGCTTGCACTGCAGTCTCCTGTGTTAGTTTTCCTGTCAGCATGGCTAGTTCAAGAGTTTTCTAGGTTCCTCCATTGCCATCTCCACCACAGATTGTTATGCCTTACTTGTGCTGCTACTACAGTTTGTACAGCTATCCGCGAAAATGGTTGGTGGAATCTTTCGGTCTAAAACCAGCAAACCCACCTGTGGGTGCATGGAGTCATGTGCAGGAATGGAGGACCAGGGCTGAAGCTTCAGTGAGGTGCTACCAAGGAAATAGTAACATGCAGTCTTAAAACAAGAAATCCCATGGATAGCAGCAGTTGTTACTCTCTAAATACAGTTCCTTGCTTTGCATTATTGTGAAAAGAAGGTTGTACCACAATTCTTTAAATCCTGTTTATCATGACAACAGGAGCTGTTTTAGGATAGCAGCATTTGCTTCTTAAAAATGTTCATTGTTCCTACTGTCAATTCTTAATATGGCTTATCTCAATATATGCTTCCTCTATGCAGTATATGTAACAGCTTCCTTGCGTCCTTTGTTTAAACCTCTAAGGTGGGATGTGCTCAGTTGCAATATCCTGAAACTTGCAGATGTAGGAATCAGGAATGGCTTTTGCTAATGATTTGTCATTGAGAGTTCTCACTCACTTCCTGGCTAATATCCTGATAAGCTGGGAGGTATGATTTCCTGCACAGTGACCAGATGTCAGCATCTGACTTATCTATGCAGTGTCTGCAGACTCAAAGTTCCATGGCAAGAACTGAATAAGGACATTACAGTCATCGTAAAATACAGAATTTCCCAAAGGAACTGCTCCTGTTGCTTAATTCTAAGTGAATAATTTTTATCTTGTGATGGCATGTGTGGTGGTACATAATTTCTTTTTTTGTAACAGCCCTTCGTTTACTTTTGTTAGCATCATTTTGGGCTGGTGTGTGTTTTTTGTTGTGTGTAGGTTGCTGGGTTTTTGTTTGTTTGGTTTTTGTTTGGGTTGTGTGTTGGTTTTTTTTTATTCTTTCCTGTTTAGATACACAGACAAATATGGTAAGATATTGTAGTCTAATTACAGTTAATTTTCATTTCATGTTGAAACCATGTAACAAATTCTGAAGTAATCCTTGGAGAACATGAAGATAATATGTGATTCTCTTTCCGTTTACACTGAATATGTTCTCAGTAAAGCTATTAAAAATTAATTTAAGGTAGGAATGGTGTTAGGAATGTAAAAGCACAATGCATGCTTTGAGTTGTTCCCCCAGAAAATCATGAATAAACATGCAGGTATTCAAATACCTTTACTTTCTCACATATTGTCATTGTGTTAGGTAATGTAGTTCCACATTTTGTTTGTTGTCTCTAATGTTTTAATGGCTTTTTACTTTTTGCAGTTTTGGCAGAATTAATTGAAAGGTTCGTGTCACATCTTTCTGAAAGCCGATTGGATTGCTATTTCAGCACAGGAAACTATGAAGGTCAGTTTCCTAATCATTGCCATGCAGCTCTTCATACTTAAATTATTTTCCTTCTAAATGTATCTGTAGCATTTTGAGGGTTGTTTAAAATGTTCTTTAACAGCTCAGGAAGTCATTACTTAACTGGTGGGATATTTCCTCACTTTGGAGCAAAAGATGAGGTGTTGAGTAAACAGTACAGATGATAATTTGCAGTGGGCTTTCACATTTCTGTATGCGTAATGGAAAGATGGACATGCAGAACAGGTAAAGGTATGATTCAAAGTATTTGTTGACATCTATTATAGAATCATTTGCAAAGCTGGTGGCATAAACGTTTAAGATAATATAAGCAATCTGGCTCACCTTTTGAAAGCCCCATAATATATAATTACTCAAAAGTATATGCAATTTATTAAAGAGCTGCTATTGTTGGCAGAGTAATCTGAGTGTTAGTTTTTTGCAGGTGTCATCTTTACAGCCAAAAAGAAAGGATGAATGATAAGGTTAATTTATTCTGAGTGTAAAGTAATAAACTTTAATATTTTGAAGGACTTGGCAAAATTAGAATATTTAGAAGCATTGTTAATACCTGCTGGTCAATGCACTTTCATTCTTTGCTATCTGTCCAGGACGTTTCTCTTAGGTTGTAGTTCGGTCATTTTGAGTACTTATTCTGCCACTGACTCTGGAGAAACAAGACTGCTTTGGGGAGAGTCTGTTATTTATACTGATATTTTATCCTCACATACATAGGATGCAAATAGAGTGTCCTTGGAGACTTCAGACTTGCCTTTGAAGTTTCAAAGATAAAACCCCTTTAGTAATTTAGAAGATCTTATTCTTTTATGTAGTGGCCTTTACCTTCTGAAAGCTTGCTAATGAAATACTCTTAATTTTATTTGAGAATGTCTGTCTTTGCTTAATGAAGAGAGTTGCTGAAGTGACAGTTCTTTTTGTCACTATTTTATTTTTCCTTAAAAGATCCATAAAGGGTATTTTGTTGTCCTGCATTAGTTTGTCATCTACTTTTCAACTTCTCAGGAGGCACAATAAGCAATAAAAATCTTTTCACGGAGTCATAAGACTTGCTATTTACATATTTCTGACACTTCCCAGTTCAAATTATGATTTTGATTGTTCCTTTAAAAGCCCACATAATGTCTTCATGATGTAAATGATTTATTTGATGCCTAGACTGCCCCTCTTGCTCCTCTCTGCACATCTCTCTTTTTAGGTTGCAGTTCAAAGTATTACACAATCTCCAATGACAGGGAAGGCCCAGATGCAGGGGGTTTTTCTCCCTTGGGGAACGCCTATCTCACATTTCTTTGGAGAATAGTATAACCCACAGACCTAACTTTTCAAGGTTATCTTAGTGTTTCCTGTTCGAAAAACAGGAAGACGCACTTTGTTTGAATAAGGCAAAAACTAACTAGAGAAGGAGCAGACATCTAACTGTGCAACCTCCAGGTGGATGCCTTGCCCAGAAAAGACAGCATCCTGCGGTTTCTTACTCATAACAGCTAAGTGCTTCCATCCATTGTGGAAGAACTCTGATGAAGGGAAGCAGTAGTGCATGCTCCGTTCACTTAGATGTTGAGTACTTTAGTTTCAATCCACTCTTCTCAACTTTTTGTTCAAAGCTAGGATTTAAAACACATGCAGGAAGGTTTATCCTGGATCTTCTACTTCATTGATTTCACCATGAACCATTGATTAGGTGCAGGTGGCAACAAGACTACATTATTTATCTAGAATTTAATGCCAACTTTGTAGAAACACCAGGTTTGAAAATCCTGTGCAATTGCACACTTTAGTTATTTTTAGAACAGAAAGTCCCAAAGAATAGGTGCAGAAACAAAACAAAGATAACAGTAAAAGCCTCAAGTCTTGATTTTCTTGAGCTTGACAAATTTTCTCTCCATTTGTACCTTCTGAATATTTTTTCATTCAGTCTTACACAGACACTGTTGGACATTAATTCTGGATAAGTTTGCCCGTTCAGTTCTCAAATAAAAGCTCCAAAATGTAAAGGGTTGGCTGATGGTATTCCATGTGCTTTAATGAAGACAAGCTTAGAAATGGGAGAATGAGAAGCCTTCTCAAGGATAGTCAGTGGTCTGGTGGTAAGAAACTGATGTAAAAAGTAGACAAAGGACTGGTGTTGTCTTAATGGTTTCTTTCCATGTAGGCAACACCATTATCACAGACTTTTTGTGGAGAGTTCTCCAGTTCAGGAAGGAGTGTTGCTCAGGCAAACAGCATATGTTTCATCAAGGATTTCTGCTAAGTTTTACAGGAAAATAGCAACTGAAATGTCATAGTACCTTTTTCAGACAAGTGTAGCAGTGAGTGTTGTCCAGGGAAACTAGTTTAGACCAATAAATTCATGCTGATTGACATGAAAGTGAAAGAATAATCGGGCTCTAAAATGGAATATATGATCATACTCCACTCTGGAATAGTAAAAGGGCTTGGTTGTAAAAATCAGGTGTGTGGCTAAATTTACACTTATTTCAGGTTCTTTTTTTTATACATAATAAAATGTTCAGTGTGGCATTCCTATGAAGATAAGGAAAGTACTTTGAGAACCCAAGTCAGTATTATGCTTCCTATGTTTGTACAGAAGGGACAAACAAAACATGGTTAAGTCTTTATCAGACCTTATTTACTTAAAATCAGGTTTCTCACTGGCTGAATAATGATTGATCAGATTTGTGTACATTTCCCATGTTTTTTGCTAATGTGTATGATGGGTTGGAATTTCTCCAAGGAGAACAATTAATTATTGAATGCTATGTTATTTCACAGTGTCTTTTCCATATATGTATGTGTAAGCACTATTTAAGCTAAATCCTGAATCTGCTGTAACAGTAGAGACGTTTTTCTGAATTAGGTAAAGCTAATGAGTTGTTACAAGGTAAACTATATTCCAGATGCATCTTTCTAGCTGCACATCTAAGCAAGCCAGATGTGCACTTGGCATTTGTGTGTGTCCACCATTCTGTTGAATAAATTTGGGTCTGAGGAACTGAAAAACAGTTTCTAATAGTTGTTTAATTTTAATGAAGGGAAGCCACAATTTTCATGAAAGTGGATTCAGTACAATGCATAGATATTCAATGTTTATCATGTTTCTTGAAATGAGAAATTGATTATCTTAAAAAAATGACAGCTTTCTAAACCTGTAGGTGGTTGTAATTAGAATAACAGTGTCATCCATCTGCTGTGGAATCCCTCAGGATTTCAGTCTATTATAAAATTTGCAAATATGGAAAAATCAAATTAGTTTGGGTTGTTATCATTTTCAAGATGAGAGAGAAGGAAAATATCTGATAAACCACTATGCAGTTACAGCGTTTAATTATAAACAGTGACACAAATCTTACTTGAAGTTTACATTCTGCTGACAGCAATGATACAGCTGTGATGTGGATTCAGATGAGTAAAATAATATACAATATGTATATTAAATGTTAATGAACTCTACCCCCTTTCCTGGAATTAATACTTTCTGGTTTGCTTTTATTTTTCTTTCTTCTTAAAAAAAAAACCAACCCAAAACATTGAAAACCAAATCATTGATGTCTAGCTGTAATAGGCAGCAGCATGACAAGAAACTGAAATTTGGTATAGCAGTAAAATATGCATTATGCATTAGGGATATGGAGTTTCTAGAATAGCCACTTGCTCTTCCTGTTAGCAAATTTCAGTTAATTGCAACAGAAATGCTTTGTAGAAATGTATTAATTTTCTCAAGGTTCCAACACACCCATTTCTCAAAGAATTCCACTTGCAGAGTCATCTAATAGGTTGGTGTCTGAACTTCTTAACTAATCTCTGCCATGTATTGTAGAGTACCCAAACTTGGGAATGCTGCAACCTTTCAGGATCAACTGTTGTTGGTTTTTTTGGTAGCTCTGGTTGTGCAGATGACCTTGCAGTTCAGTTCTCTATTTCCATTGGACTTTGTCTCTGAAACAGCTCTGCCATGTGCTGCCAAATGGACAGAACCACAGGGATTTCAGGTCTTGGCCATAAAACTCAAATGTCACGGTGTGTTCCTTCTCTGGATGAGGCTTAGTTCTCCAGCTGAACAAAATCTCATAGGAACTTTCTACCATTTAATGGGTTCTTAGTCTTCTAAGGGTCAGGTGGATTGGGTAATGAACTGAGAAATTTTAAAAACACCAATGGGAAGCTATCAGTATAGAGCTGATCAGGAGTAGCAAATGAGAAATACAGGACTACAACCGCAAACTGGACTGAAAGGGAAGGAGAAGGAAGGGCAGTCTTCTTTCTGCATCATTTGATGAATGCACTTCTTTAAAGATGGGTGCCCACTTTAAAGATGCTGTTAGCAGAAAGCTTTTTGTCTTTTGCCAATTTATAGGTAATTGGACTGCAAATGTTGTTCATTCTTAATGATGTTGCTGCCAAAAATAGCTTGAATATTTACAATGACCAATGCATAAAGAAGTTCCACAATTTCAGTTTATATGGGCAAAGCCAAAGACTAGAGATCTGATAGTGAACATAACTACATACTTCAAAGATCTTTGAAGCATCTGCAGAAATTATGCAGGTGGCTCTGGCCATCATGGAATTTTCAACTGTTTACAGTATTGTTACTTACATGGTTACCTTGAACCAAAAGTATTTTCAATCCATACAAAGAAAACTGGTTTTTCTTACTATCCCCAAAGTTAAAATTTAACATTCATTAACATTTTGTAGAGGTTATTTATATAGCCAAAAACACATTTTGCCTGGGCACCAGGAAGTGAAAAAGCGAAATGAATAATGTGAGCGACAGCTTTAGTAATTTTCTTCATTTAACACAAAAGGGAAGCGAGTAGTTTCTTTGGGGTAACAGCAGTTAAACAGGGGAATAAAATTAATTATTACCTAAAGACCATTTAAGTTGTATGAAATATGCTGTAAAGCTGTTTCAGCTTGGCATCCTGTCATTTCAGTATGAATACAATATAGCCCATTTTCTGCCTTAAACACATAGAAGTTTCTTCATGGTAAGAGGGAAAATTAATAAAAAAGTCATCTTTCATGTGAGTTGTAAAGTTGATTGAAGTCTAGTCTGACCAGGAAGAATACTACTGAACTGTGTGTGCCAGTTAACTTACTCTGAAGTGTTTGTAGCTATATTTGAGTTTAATAATAATATGTAAATGTCTTTACAAATCATGCCTTACAGGTTATCCTTTTTTGTGAATGCTACAAAACATTTTAGGAAGTACTGCCCACTGAAATGCTTGAAATGGGCATGATCAGAGTTAGTGTGAATGATCAGTCATGACCTCAAAGCAAGGAAACACTGAGACTGCTTGAAGAATTGCTCCCCATCTTCCCTTCACCCTGTTCTTCCCATTCTCCCTAATCCCTTTTGACGTTTACTCTTTGCTCAGAGTTTTGCAGGAAGACCTGAAAAATAAAACCATAGAAGAGGATCAGCCTATTTGTTCCTGTTGACACAAGATGAAAACCTTCACATTCCTTTACATCACTAGGCTTTGTTCTGCAATAAATAAATATATAAATAAGGTCCCTGCCTCTCCTCAGGATCACCTGATTTGCATCTGGAACTATGCAGGATGCACAGAATCGCTTCTCTTTAAAGATGAGGACTAGATAGGCAACGGCAGTGAAGCATGCCTTACCTAGGAATCCCAGATGTAGGCTAACTGACCCAGGTGGGACAAGTTGCTCAGTGAGCCCCCTCTGCCTTTTTTTGCCTTGCTCCCTACCCTCACTGCTCCCCCCACTCAAGCAGCGTAGGTCCTAACTCTCTCGGTTTGGTTCTCTGTGGAACACTGGAGTTGACGTAGAGGTAGAAGGGTTGGAAACGAAGATTACCAAGTCATACAACAAAATATTTCTTTGTTGTAGAAAAAGATAATACTCTAAAATTTTTCACATGTAATGTTCTGTTCTTTGTTTATTTGAAGTTATCACTGACAATTAATAGTTTGCAGTCCTTGGTGTTTCAAAGGAAGCATTTTCTCTTTTGAATGAACAAGTATATGTTAAATAGTGGATTTAAAAACAGATTTGAGAGCAGGAATACCAATATTTCTTATGATTAGCATATCTGAAGCATTTATGGTAGGTTGCTAATATAAAGACCAGCTGCATGACTAAAAATGGCAAAAAAAAAAGAAGAAGTATCATTTACACTTAAAAATGGTCCATAGTTACAGCTGTGGGGTTTAAAATGCGTTTTAGAATGAGAGATAAACTCAACTTTCTATTAGAATATTATTATTTTTTAAATTGTAAATCAGCTCCTAGAGAATTCTGATATCCTTCAAGTCACTAGTTTAATTTTGGCTTAATTTCGATTTTACAGTGGTTTACATTTGTAAAGAAAGGCATGTAAAATACCTGTTCAACACTGTATTTTTTTTATTAGATAAATAAAAAGGAAGCTGCGAAAGCATGTTGTTCATTCCATTTAATAATAGCCACAGTGCTGTATCATGTTGTTATGTAATTCACAGTTCAGAGAGGTGTTCTGTCCTTTGTTTGAGGATAAATGGTGTTCTTTAGAGAAGTGGTCTGTCGATGCCTTTGTTATGAAACCCATTGTGTTTCAAGGCGGTTATATCAAGTGTATTGATAAATATCTGTCAAATGAGTTTTGCAGAAAATTAAATTCAGTGTATTAAGTCAGGGTTATGAGTATCATTACAACAGTACAGCCACAACATACTCCTGTAATCTTACTAGTCGACTTTTTATCCATGGATTGCAATATGCAGTGTTTCAGTATTCCATTTATTGTTAATAACAATTTTCTGAGCTTAATGAACCACTTAAAGTTTCTAGGTCCGGTTTTTAATCAGTGGAAAGTAGTCCTTTGTGTATTCTAAATGACTTCGTAGTTTTCTAAAGCGTAGTCTTCCCAGTCTACTAATTGGTAAACAAAATGGAAAATCAAAACTTTTGACCCAGGAAAAAGAATGACAGTTTGCATGTTCCCATTGTGACTTGTGGATTGGCAGCAACTTGACTGCTTAGTGTATGAAGCTATGATTATATCAAATACACTGGTGTACAAAAGCAAGAGTTTTTGCCTTGATGAGGTGCTGTGTAATATATAATTATTATTCAGTCCAAACTCTATGTTAATTTTATCTTTGTTCACAAAGCAGGGCAACATATCAAAAGGAAAACTGATAGGGAGAAAACTCTTTTCAGCGACTAAGAAATCATTACAACACAGAAGAAAGGGCAATGAAAATCAATGAAATCAGTTGCGTTCTTTTAATGTTAATGGAAAATAAGCATTCAGTACTTGCTGTAAACTGTTACAGAATGGAAACTGGGCTCAGATTGTGGGTTGTGATACAGCTGTTCCTCATTGTACCCTTGCTAGACTGTGATACCAGCTCCTGCATTGCTGCCCACAGGAGAATCCACCTCAAAACGGAGACAGAGCTTCCTTCTGGCTTAGAAGGTGTTATACTGCTTGCCTCTCTCCTGCCATTGAATACGATTGTGTCAGGATTGAATTAGCCATTAGTCATAACCAACACATTCCAATTCCCCCTGGTTTCTAGGATATAAGTATGCCTCTTGCCTTCACAGTTGCACACAGGAACCTGAAAAGTAATTGGCTCTAGTGTGGTAATTGCAGCCTGAGTAAACAGGTAACTTGGAACAGGAGCTGTAAAAATATATGAACTGTTTCATTCATCTCCATGGTTTTTAACTGAAATGCCCCATGATTTTATATGTGTTCTTCCAAATATTCTGTTGCTGCTATGCTATGCAAAAGATATTTGAACTTCTGTTCTTTGGGTAAAAAAACCTCTCTGATGTGGGTTTGCTATTTGAGTCTCATCAGATTATTGAATAAATTCATTTTACTCAAAGACCAGTTGATTTTTCTTATGTATAAATGTATTGGTCAAAAGTACAAAGTTCATTTCTCATGACACTACACCTACATGATTGTCCTCTATTAAAGTTATAATACAGAGTGTGGTTTTTGCTTACCTATTTCCTCTACTGAATTGTATTGCTTTATTGTCAAGTGTAATTTTGCTGTATTGTTTTCTTCTTGAAAATTTAAGCCAACTTCATGTCAATCTGAGCAGAGTGCTGCTGAATTTTTTTTTTTTTTAACTCTAACACCCTAGTCCCTGTTTGTTTACCAGGAATGTAGAGTGTTTACCTGAATAGGTAGCCAAGGAATCCTTCAGTTTGATTTCTCTGTCTGAGATGAATATAGAAAAAAAATGCATATCAAGTTACAGTGTGATCTGCTTAGTGAGATTTTTACATTTATCACTTACATTAATGTATTTTAATTTCTGCTGCCATGTTCTTTACATTTTTACCAAATTAAGTCAGGTGTTAGGGTTTGGGGTTTTTTATTTATTTGTTTAATTCCTATTTGTTTTTTAAGTATCAGTCTGAAAGAAGTATATTAAAGGTTTAAGCCCTCAGCTTTGTAACTGATTACTGGACTGTAATTTTTTTCTGAGGTATAGTTATTTTAGATGGTATAGGTACATGAGAGAAACAATGCCCATTTTTTATTTTATTTAGAATTTAAAATTTTGAGAAAATATTACAAGAGAGGTTGCTTTAATACATAATTTATTAATTTGTCTAACTTGGATTTCTAATTTAAACAAATGCAGAAAATGGAATGTATATTACTGTTTTAAAGAACAATGCATAGAAACACAGGATTTTTTAAAATCCATCAGTTATACAGTTTTCTATGACTCGTATCAAAATAGAATTTTTGTTAATAAAGTTGGTTTTCTAGCTAGGAGACTTTAAGGCCACTGGAATGGAAGAAAGTAGATCAGAGAATGCTGCTTTGTCTGATACCTTGGCCAGAGAGGATAAAGCTCTGCTAAGAAATGGGACTGAAAAAGATGTTGTTTGTTCACATCATGCTGTAAAGATAATGATAACCATACTAACAGTGAAGATTTCCTTATAAAGAAGGTGATTTTAATAAAAAAAATAAATGTGTATGAAGAATGCAGGTTCTTCATACATCCTTTGCAAACACTACTAAACTCATTTCGAATAAGAAACAGTTCTTCGGAATTGGTATTCATACATAAACAAAGCTTTACATTAGTATTCAGGTAAAATAATTTTTATCATAATACTTTATTATATTTCTCTTTTGTTTTAGCCATAAATGCTGCTGTGAAGAAAGAAAACCTTTCATCTGTGCAGCAGCTTGGTGTTGAAATGACAGTCAGGTACATGGTATTAAAATATTTCCCTAGTGTATTTCTGGGATTTGTTTGATTTTTGTGGGATGACTTTAATGATACTTAATCCATCAACTCAGTGCTTTATACTGTTTAAATCTAAAGATTATCTTTAAGAAAATGAGTTCTAACTTTGAAAATGAAAAAGGTATTAGTGCATAACCTATATAATCTGTAAAGATAATTTAATTATTATCCTTTATTGTTGTAAAGGCTAATTGTAACTTGTTAGTAATGTTTACCATAAAGTTACATTATCCTGAGTTATGTGTCTTTTTTCCTCATACTACTTCTCTAAATGGTTCTGTTTAGCTAAGCTTAGTTATATGCCATTTAAACATTTTATTGGGCTCATAATTTGCAGAGCCGTGATGAAGAAAAAGCTAATGTCTGTAATTCCACAGATTGTTATCTTTAGCATTAATATTTGAATTCTAATGTTAATAATTGCACATATAATATACTTAGATGGAATTCTGAATAATATATGTGAAGAAAATGAGTTGTGTGTGTTAGAGTACTTGCTCCTTCCCACCACAGTCTCTAACACTGAACTAAAAGGAATTTAGGTGAGGAATTGTAATACTGAGTAGCAGATGTTTGGTGAGTATCCTTCCTAGGTTAAAGCATAACAGGTTTTAGTAAACCATTTATTTATGTGTGTATCTACAATATAGTGTTTGTGATGAACAACACCATGACAGCTTAACTTTCACAGGCCTGTTAAGTATGAGTTCTTGCTTTTTAAGAATTAAAAAAAAATATTTAACCTTTAAATAGTTTTGGATTTAAATTTTTTGTGCTAGATATGGAAAATACCTAAACTTGCTAAAAGAACATGCTGAAAATGGGCTGTACTTCGTGTTAATGAATTGTGAAAAGTTTCTGAAACAGCAGCAAAGAACTGTGGTATCCTCACTTTGTATCCTTTCTTGATGGCATAAATTATATTGCCTAAAAATGCCAGTGGAATTTGACCTCTTGCTGTGGGCTTTTGATGGTGGTGTAGATGTGTAATATGTACTGAAATAAAAACAAAAAAAAGGTAGCACTTTTACTTCGAAATTTAAGTTAAACTGTACACCCAATGTACTCAAGAAAATCTTCACCTTTTTGTTCCCATGCTTTTTTAATATTGTAGGTTTCATTCATTTTTGTCATAAACCATTTTAGAGTAGGTTCACATCTATCTGTATGTGATAAAGAGTCTGCAGCAATGCACCTTTGAACATTCATGAGTATTTGTGGTACTCCCACAATACGAACAGTTAATGGTATAGCCCATGTAATATGTGGCTGTAATCTGACCGGTAGGAATGTTTTGACTTCTGACTCTTTTCGATCTACTGTGGAACTTATTTAAAAAGAAAAAAGATACCCCTTTCCAACAAGCTTTGCTATATTCTTCAGGTATTGGACTTACATATCACTATTAAAATACACTTCAGGTATATTAATCAGAATATGTTTAATCTCTTTTAAAGCTTTTCTTTTACTTTGGTTTTTTTCCCCCATAATCTTCACAACTCCTGTTCTCCTCCAGTGTTTTCCTTTCTTGTACTATAAGCACATTTGTTTTGGTGCAGGGTTTATTGCCTTTACTTGGTTTTGTTTGCTTTTGTTGATTGGGCTTGACTGCTTATGGGCTGGAAAAAAAGTAGCTTAAATAATTTCTCTTAATTCAGTTTGAGAGGCAGCTATGCCTCAAAAAGCTGCATTTTGTGCAGCTATATTCACCTTGTCCCACCTCTAACAAACCAGCTTTTGCCTCTGTGTGCATGGGCCTGGGTTGGAGGAGGGTTGCAGTTGCTGCAGGGCAGTGAAGAGGAGATCTCTGCTGAGTTCCTTAACCTTCTCACACAGGCTGCTTGCGGGAGCGCTATGCTGGCTACGACTGGTTTGCATCTTCTGTGTTCCTCATAATGTCAGGGGACGGGGATAAGACACTGAAGTTTCTTCAGCAATTTTCACATCTTCTTGTTTCAGCATTTCTCTGGCTGCCAAGACTGCATATATCTGTAAGAACTGAAAAGCTGTTTCTTTCTGAAAAGCAACTCTGGAAGTTTCTAAAGGAGACTTTGTTAATTCTCTCAGTTTTGGGTGGATTTTTTTAATGCATTAAGTTTTTATTACAGCCCTCTAACTGAATTTGTGACCCTGAAAAAGTCTCTTGGAAAAATATAGATTTGACATTTGTGCAAATGGTTATTTAAAAGTAGTGAAATAACAGGTGGACTGATAGTAAAGGCAGTGTTATTGAATTTTAAAGCTGGCAGTAAAATAAACTTTGTTCATGGCATTAAATTCTGTGTTGAGGGCTGCAATACTGTTGAATGACCTTCTTTTTATTATTACAGTGTGCAAGTCCATCCTTTTGATTTTATTTTTTTTTGTAAAACTTACCAGTTTTAAAATTTACTAAATACACTAGAATGTATGTAGTAAATTTTAAAAATTCTTACTGCCCAAATACTGAATGCTTGACAACTTAAAATTATTAGTATTTTGGATCAAGTTTGTAGTGTAGAAAACATCATTTCCATCTTTCATTAGAGGTGATTCCAACTATTTAAAATAAAACCCTTCCAGTTTGACTTTGCACATTGTCACATTGTCTTGAATGTTTTGAACATAAACTATGAAATAACTGTAGTCTTTATGAGAAAACTTTGCGGTATAAGAAGCACGGGTTAGATTCTGTATCTCTTCTGCATGCAGGCTTCTGTATTAATATGAATTAGTCTGTCTTGTCATCAGAAGTGACTGTATTTGTCCACTCTCAGCACTGTGTCCCACCCTGAAGTTGTTCCAGCACTATGAAATTTTGCTCCATTGTATGAATTTAGTTCATTCTCAGTACTTAAATGATTTATTTTTCATGATATATCTTGAAAACACAAAGAGAAAATTCAATAATTAACCTATTTGTATAACTACCTTAATGTAAACTAAAATAAAATGTCAAAACATGAATGAGGGATTATCCAGCCATTGGATTGTGATGCTGCCTACCTCAGGAAGGAGGAAAATTCCAAAGGATGTACCTTGACCTTCTAGCACAAAGCCAAGGATTCCACTACCTAGAAACCAGGCACTGGTGTTCAGAGCTTTCAATACTGATAAAACCTCTGTTCCTTTTGCTGCACAAAATAGAATTTCACTCATATCAGCCACACATACTGCAAAGGAACATGGACACAGAAAACAACTTCAAATGCCATAGAAGTTCCACTGTATCCAGCAGTAAATGGGAGAGAAAAAAAATAATCCAACAGAAAGTAGGGTTTTTTTTTCCTTCTGTTCTTTTGTTTAAAATATAACATCAGGTTCTACATCTCTGCTTTGGCAATTAAAGCTTACATGCAACAAAGCGCTGGATTGCTAATGCAAAGGAATAGTCAGGATATATTTAATAACAGTTTCTAACTTCTAATTTTCTTTCGTTTAACTATATATTTTTCCTGATGGTAGTACCAGCATTTTTGTTTATTCTATTTCCTGTCTCTAAAATAACTGGGATGACTTACCTTACAAGTAAACTGGTGTATTTTTATGTATTGTTCTCAGCAAGGTATTTTAAAATAACACATTTTTGTAGTCTGTAATCTTTTTCCTCAATTTTGTTGATGTTGTTGTTGTTGTTAATCAGATGCACCTGCCTATTACCACAGTGGAATCTGGCATCCATCCAGTCTATTTTTGCAGTGCTCACCACATTGAAATGTTGCTGAAAGCCGAGTTACCACTTGTCTTTTCAGCCTTCCACATGTCTGGTTTCACTCCATCCCAGGTAAGTGATGAAAGCGTATCAAAGTATCATCAACTTTTTGACTCAAATCCACAAAATCAAGGACGTTCAGGAACTGCTGTGGTTTTTCTATACAGCACTTGAGTGGTGGCTAGGGGGTAAGAGGTGTATTGAATACATAATGACTTAGAACATCTGAAAACAGAAAGCGACTGACTTTGGTAGAATAATGACAGTGTACTGCAGCTGATGAGCTTCTGTTACATGTCTGTGCAAAAAGCTTGATAAAAATCATATCTACTAAACCATCAGATTTCTCATTAAAAATAAATAGAATATCTTATTTCCTGGAATGATTTTCTAAACTTTCCATAGGAGGGAAATGAGTAATTTAGGATAGGTGTATAATAAGAAGCAGTTCAGGTGGTATTAGAGCAAAATTAATTTTGTTTGAGCTACCATAACTATTACAATCAGGTAACACACTATTGTTCTATATTAAAAGAGATGTTACTAAAGAAGAATATTTATCCATGATGTTAGCTTTCATTATACCTACTTACTACAATTCTTTGGTAACCTGGAATGCTACACATAGAGCATTACTTTTAAAGACTACAGTCATGATGAAATGTAAACAGCTTCATGCAATAATGAGTTAGATTGCCAATGCAAAGGACCTGTCACCACAATAAGAAAGTTTATTGCTGTTCCAAGGCAAGAAAAGTATGTTTCATCTTGTGCCTTCAAAATTCCCTGTTGCCAAAAGATTTGCAGCTTAAGACGCTTCTTAATGGGGGCAGATGCCAGTATGGTACAGATATTGCTTAAAATAGTCAGCCTGGTATTTGGCCTTTGAGGAGAAAAGATTGGCAGATGAGGGACTTTATCTCAGCATAGGAATGACATGCTTATAATAAGTTTCCTATTTTGGGGTGGGAAAACACACAGGGACAGTCACTCCTTCCTCAACTATTCTTGTGTAAGTTATACTGTGTGCTTTTTTTAATTGTTTGCACTCAATTAATAGTAGACTAGTTATTGTTCTAAACTGCTGGCAAGGTTTTTTCTTTGGGAATTATTTTTTTTTATTTAACATCTTACTGAAATGCCACTGGTGGGTGCCACTGTATTTTCTGTGTGATTTTGCAGTTCTACTGCAGGATTAAAAACAAACAAGCCCTGAACTGTGAAAACAACTCTGATGTATTTAAGTGCTTGTGTGCATCAATAAATACATGAAAACAGATTTAATGCCAGAGTATGGCTGCTGTCATCTAATTAGAATCTTGGTACTTCTGCTGCTGCATATTTTTAAACACTTTAAGGACTGATTAGCAGAAGATTTGTGGTCTAGAACTAAATGAAATGTGCTGTACACATCTTAATACATTGTGATTTAGAGCTGGAAAAAGGATTCGCTAAGTGTGTTCCATACCCACTTCATTAAATAAACACGTCTTAGGGAGGGGCCTAACATTCATTTGTAAGGCAAAGAACTACTTTAATTTAAACAAAAATCCACATTAAACACACCTTCATCACCCTCATTACACTTCAGGCCACATAAAAAAAAAATTGAAAAAAATCACCTTTGCTTTCATTAGACTTTATGTTTCAAGCTTAGGAGTTGCTGGAATATACTCAGATAAGCGAGATATACACATGCAGGGTGTTATGTTAGCAGAACTCTCTGGAAGTGTGTTCAAAGGCTGTGATATAAAAAATGATGTTTCTTGGCTTTTGTACTTTATCCCTTTTATTTTCATAAATTGGGTAATGTCCTAGTTTCAGCTGGGATAGAGTTAATTTTCTTCTTATTAGTTAGTACAGTGCTGTGTTTTGGATATGATGTGAGAACAATGCTGATAACGTGCTGATGTTTTTAGTTGTTGCTGGGTGATGTTTATACTAAATCAAGGACTTTTCAGTTCCTTGGGCCCTGCCAGCCAGAAGGCTGAGGGGGGCACAGGAAATTGGGAGGGGACACAGCCAGGACAGGTGACCCAAGCTAGCCAAAGAGGTATTGCATACCATATGACCTCATGCTGGGTATATAAACTGGGGGAAGAAGAAGGAAGAAAATTATCTATTTGGGGATGGCCGAGTATCCACCCCTTATTCCATACCATGAAAAGGACTGTCGTGGTTTAACCCCTGCCGGCAACCAAGCACACACAGCCGCTTGCTCACTCCCCCTCACCCAGAGGAATGGACAGAAGAATCTAAAAGAAATGTAAAACTCAAAGGGTTGAGACAAGAACAATTTAATAGGTAAAGCAAAAGCCATGCACGCAAGCAAAGCAAAGCGAGGAATTCATTCTCTACTTCCCATGGGCAGGCAGGTGTTTGGCCATCCCCAGGAAAGCAGGGCTCCATCACACATAATGGTTACTCGGGAAGACAAACACCATAACGCCAAATGTCCCCCCCTTCCTTCTTCTTCCCCCAGTTTATATACCCAGCATGACGTCATATGGTATGGAATACCTCTCTGGCTAGCCTAGGTCACCTGTCCTGGCTGTGTCCCCTCCCAATTTCCTATGCCCCCCCAGCCCTCTGGCTGGCAGGGCCCCAGGAACTGAGAAGTCCTTGATTTAGTATAAACATCACCCAGCAACAACTAAAAACATGAGCAAGTTATCAACATTGTTCTCACATCACAGCCAAAACACAGCACTGTACTAACTACTAAGAAGAAAATTAGCTCCATCCCAGCTGAAACCAGGACAGGTAATGTTACTGGACAAAGGGTCTGTAGTATAGAGAAGAGATAAATCTGATCAGTTATGACTGAATGTCTACAGCAATTTAATTATATATAATTTCATTCTCATCTAGATTTGTCTGCAATGGATAACTCAGTGTTTCTGGAATTACATGGACTGGAGTGAGATCTGTCACTACATTGCTATATGTATTTTCCTTGGTCCCGATTATCAAGTATATATGTGTGTTTCTGTGTTCAGACACCTACAGCAAGACATCCTGAAGCACACTGAAGCCCAAGATCTCCAGGTTTTTCTTAAAGTAAGGGTTTCTTTCTTAATTTTTCAATTGCTGAAGGGAAGCAAAGCTGTCAATACTGAAAATATGTGTTACTTAATCTGAAGCTGTTACTAACATTGACTTTTTTTTTTTTAAGTGAGTGAAATAACACTTTAATTTTATTTACTTCTGGCAAGAAAATGTGGTACAGTATTTTCCAGATAATGTCCTGCATTTTGTCCTGATCGGTTCCATTTGTAAGCAAGTGAATAGCCACATGAAGTCATGAGGGCATTTGATTCAGTTCTCTCTACATGGCCCCAATGTCATTAAACTAAACATGTTCTCCAGAAAGGTGAGTTTACATGGTGGTCTCCTACTAAAGCTTGAAGGGATGTGGCACAAAGCTCAGTGAGCTGTGATTTTGAACAGATGCCAGTTACTATACAACTAGCCTCACAACTGCATATTCTTTGCCATATTATAATTACATTTGATTATCAGATTCTTTTTGCAGAGTACAGCTTAGCTATAGATGCAGTTATGAATAGATATATTTGACTCTTCTTCCCAGAGACATTCTTGCTTTTTTATCTGCTTTTTTTTTTTTCTCCAGTCAAAAGTCTTTTGCAAGCTGTGTATCTGCATCTTAGTCTGTTCTAACAACAATAGCTTTCTAGACTAGTTTGCATCCAACTTACATATTCTTAAATATGAATATGTCAGCTCAGTCATTTTCCTTGAAAATGTTTGGTATACACTCTAATGGGTAAATTGTTTTGTTTGACCTGGTTTTGGTCAGTGTGGCTTAAAAACAACTTCAACCTGACGGCATTATTGGGATAGTTTATGTAAATTTTAGAAGAGAAAATTTCTATGTTGTCACCTACAGTATAAACAGACCAAAGATTTGACATGGTACTGTTAAATTAATGAGAAATTGTGTGTGTTAATGCACTGCCAGAGTATTTACAGTTCATTGAGTGACTACTGCAGAAAAAGAGGAGTTGATAGCATATTTAAACTGTACTCTTGCTTTTGATAAATCTTAATTCATCTAAAGAAAAAAAATATTCTGTCATCGTATTAATTTGATTTCAGATATATTATGGGCTTCTTGTGAGGTTACTTGTGTTTAATACTTGCAAAGGTGTAAGTCAGCTGCCCTTTCATTGAAATAATCACATTCAATTTCAATTTTTAGCGTGTTTCTCAGCACAACATTCACAGATTTGGATTACTGTATTGGAGCCATTTTCTTAAAAGCGAAAGTATAAACTAGTCTGAGAACATAATCCAAATTAAGAAAAAACCCCAACACACCTACAACCTTTGAATAGTCATTTTATATTTCTTTTTTAATGTAATGTCACATCTTGAACTGCAAACTTGCAGTGGTCATTTGCTGGACAAAGTCCCACCTGCTTATTTTCCTTCCAAGAACCGATAGTACTTTCTATTTTTAAGTTTCTACCATGCTTTATATCTGTAATGAAAAGATGATTTGACAGCAATACACCTTTGTTGGTATTATGTAATAAATAGTTCCAGCTAGCTATTAAAATTTAAAACAAATATTTTCTTCTTAAAATATAAATATACTTTCATTTGCATACCAAAAAAGAAGTTGGAGAAAACTTTGCTGTCAATTCAAATGACATTATGCCTAGCACTTAAAATAAGTAAAACATTCAGCCTTTCATTATGTCCTTCTAGTGATAAAAAATGGGTGACCACCTGTGAAAGAGATCATCTTCTATTACTCTATAATTTGCCTTTCCTCTGTGCCAAGAGGAAAGTAGAAGAAACAAATTGTCCATGAAAATTTTTTGCCTTTTTCTGATTCTTTCTGTTGGCTGAGATGGGTTACTAACATGATCCCTTCAAGATGTCTTGAAGTTTCAGCATTAACTAATTTTTATATTTATTGCTTGGTATTTTATTAGTCTCTTCATCAAAGGATAAAGGTGCATAGCTTTGTGATTTCCATATGTGAAGCAAGAATACTGTAAACCGCCACCTCAGTAACCCCGTCTTGACTATCTTGGTTTCATTGGTTTCATTTGGATAAGATAGAGAAACTGGGGCTACAAGGTTTGTGACTGGTAATAGCACATGCAGGCCAGTATGTCAGTCTTTTATGAGTAATTTAGCTACTCTTCACTTCATTTTCTGTGAGTATAGGCCACATTATTGACAAATAAGTTGTTGACCAATGCTTTAATACATGTGCATATTTAATCAATATAGAATTTGACTGCTTAAAATAAATGAAAGAGTTAAATACCTACTACAGTTCTTTATTGGAGTCAGTTTTATTTTCTGCTGTAGTCAACTTTCTCACAGTGCATGAAGAGCGACTTGGAAGGTAAAATCGTGCCTTTGCTTTCACTTGTGAGTAGGGGAGAAGAAATATAAAGACCATCTTGAATTCCTGTTCAGATGCCAAAGTGCCTTCCAAGCCTGAATAGATGCTCTCAGGGGATTTCTGCTTAGCAGAGGTGCACAGTCAGTACACCAGCAGATACAACATATGTCCACAAGGACTGTCTGGCTCCAGAGAGCGTTTTGCAGCACGTGCTGCCAACAGTGGTAATACTGCTTAGTAGATGGTGTGCATGCAAGTTGTTCCAGTTCAGAGCAGCAACAAATTCACCCATTTTATCTAGCTGTTCTTCAGGATCCTGCTGTCTGCCATGCATCCTCCCTCTCCCTCTAATATAGTAGCCACAAGAAGGAACATGGCCTGTTCATTTCTTTTTCCTGAGGGCACCTTCTTTTACTTCTGTGTTTTGGAATTAGTAAGAATTAATTGTTTGTGGTCATGTGGAAGTGTTTATTATGTTTTTATTTAAGCACTTCATAAAGATCTTTATCGCTGATTTTAAAAATAAGATCTACCATTACTCTCCTGGTTTTATTGAGAATCTAGTTGGATATAAAAGCCATATTAATAAACATTAGCATGCCATGTGCTGGTGTAGAGGTATTTTTTTGAAAGAGTATTTTAGTACCTGGCTTTGCCTTCTTATAGCTTACCTTGTTTTCCTTAAAAATCTTCATATGGCATGTTCTCCAAAAATGAGATGAACAACGTCCACCTGAAAAAAACTATTTGTTACCAAGACTGTAATTAGAAAGAACTGTCTGGAAGCAGATATTAACAATTCTTTATTTCTAAATGAAAGGTAATAAAATGTGTGTGTTTTAAACACCCAGGCTGTGACAAGCAAAACAAAATGAGCTATCTTTAGAAGCTTGGAGTTCATTAAATTTGAGTTGCGCATCTTTTTTTTCCTACCTAATAAATGTTTTCTGTGTGTATTTGTGCAGGAAGAAGCACTCCATGGATTTCGAGTGAGTGATTATTTAGAATACATGGAAAGCTTGGAGGCAATCTACAGACCCATGTTGCTGAAAGACATGAGGAACATAAGAGTGCAGAATCCATAGATGAAGCAGACAAGCACTTTATTTTCCAGTTTTGGATAGATCCTTTAAAAGGATGCTGATTGATTGGTATATCAATCTCACCTAAAATAAGTCAGGCTGTGTAAACGTACATATTGTAAAATAAGTGAGGAGGTTTCAGAATACAGTTTTTGGAAAAGGTCTTAATCTAAGTTTCATGACCTAAAATACCACATTTTCCCAGACACACTGTATGTGCAGCCTCAATTTCAGTTAACAGAAGGTAGCTTCAGAACTCACCGGTAGGGTGCCGAAGTGTCTTCCTCATAAAGCCTTGAACCTATTCCCAACTCGTTGCATTATTGTCATCTCCTTGCAGCACAGTCCTAAAACCTTCATATTTTGCTAGAGTCTGACAAAGTGATTTTTCTTAGAAAATGTGCATGAAAAGTCAACAAATCAAAACCAAATTCCCTGTACACAGCTGTTCTGACTGTGGATAAGGTTCAGAAAATGGGGTGTTCCAATACATGCAATGAAAAGATTGATATTACTGTCCCCCCCCCCTTTTTTTTAATAAAGTAAATCGTTTCATGTCATAAAACATGCATTTGTAACATACGTTCTTTGTCTGCTTTTTGTATCTCTGGAAAATGATTGTTTTTAAAGATTCTGGTTTCATTCAGGCAGGAAACTAAAAAGCAGCTTCATCTGTGCTTGCTTTTCATCATCAATGAAAAGCAAGAATGAAAGCTGCTAAATATTTTCTAACACCAGTGCAGTGTAGGTAACATTTCAACATTGTTGGAAGTTGACTGAAATTCCCAATTTCAAAAGAAACATGGTTTTATTGAGGAGTGCTGCATCCCATTTGCTGTAAGGATAGTTTTTAGGTAACAGTCAGTGGACAGCAGAGGAAACATTCTAGCAGCTTTCTTTTCCATATTCTATTATATCACTGTTATTTGTTAAGAAATCAGTATATATTTGTGCACCAATTAATAGTTCTTCTTTATAAATCCAAATTTCAAAGCACTAGGCATGATGTTGAGTCAATAAATAATAATGTTAGATGACAGCATATTCCTAAAATGAATACTGGAGTTGGTTTGTCAAGAATTAATAAATGCCTTTGTATTTGATCAAAATGGCTAATAAAATAATAGTTATTTTCAAGTAGGAGGTCTTCAATATTTACAAGTAATCAAAGAATGTAAATGGAAGAATACAACATATTATCCTGTGGCTATTTAATATTTTTCATACAATCAGATCTGCGTCAAAATTGAAAAAAAAAAAAAAGTCAAGTAGAAAGGTAACCTTTACAATGCCTACATGAGGCTAGAGGAACAGTAGACATTTAGATATGTAAGATGTCTACTTAGACATTTCAGGTTAACTGCAGAAATTATAGTCATATGGAAATAAAATCTAAAATTAGAAAGTTATTAAAATTTATTCTCAAATTTGTAATAGAGATGTCTTGAAATGAAAAAGGAGAAAAAGTGTGGTCTGTTTGGTACATTCTACCCATCACCAGCAAAGCTGCTCCTCCAGTCTCTCTCACTCATACCACTCACACAACGCACCCCCACCCCCATATTTGTAGATTGCTTGTTCTTTTTATTTTGCAAGATTTTTGTCTCCCCTCATTTCTGTATTTTGTTGGCCTCTTCTGTCCAGGGCTTTTCATGTGTGCTTAAAGGTATTCTCTCAGTAGATGCACTAATTTCCATTTCTCACAATCTCTATTCTATCCCCTGTATTTTTGCTGTTCTCTGCTACAAGACACAGTACAGTGATGTGGGCTTCCATCTGTTTCTTATATACTACCTCACCAGCAGATCTTTGTGGTTTGAAGCTGTCTCATGGGTTACCCAAGTTCACTGAGTATTGGGAAGGTTGAAAGAGTTCAGACAGTGGGATTAGCTCAGCCTACAGGGCTTAGAGACTGGCTTGAAGCAAAACTTTTGGGAGCTTTTCAGAGCAGTAGCATCCATCCATGAAGTGAGACACACTTGCCCGCTTTTACTTCTGTGCTACACCAAGTGCAGAACTGGCATTTGTTGCCTGCTGGCCCACAGCCTTCCCCTCAGAGTAACAGTACTGAGTTTTACAATATTTATTCATCCATACAGGTATTTTTGACTGATGATCTCTGACTTTGGTCTGAAAGCTGGGTTTATCTTTTTGTAATTATTTTGCAGATGTCTTTTTCTAGATTATTAAGAATTTTATGTTGCATGATAAAGTTTTTACATTAAAAGGTTTCAGGGACCTCTGGATAGGTTCTAAAACTGGTGCATAGCTCTTTTTGGGTGCTATGAAGAAAATCACCAAGGAATCCTACTCATGTATTGCGAGTTGGCTTACTAGCAGCTGCTTAGGCAGTGACTGTCATTTTATCTTCCTGTCTTAGAGGTGGGAAGCAGACTGTCTTCAGAAGTATTGTGGTCAGTAGGCGAATCTTAGGTGAAAGTTGACAATGGAAGAAAGGAAGTAACGGCTTTAGTGCAGATTTTCTTAGAAGGCTTCATCTCTAGAAACTCCTCTACACATGCCCTTTATTAATGCATATTTTCAAACCATGTTCTTTGAAAAAAACCACTTTTTCAAAAACTCAAACTTAACACAACCATGCTGTTATCTAGCTGAGCCTTGATTAAGACTAATCCAGCACTTGGATTTACGAAGTCTTATCACAAAACTTCCTTAACTTTCATTTAAGGTGTTAAGAGCCTGTGTAACTCACTACTGACATGCTCAGTGATGGCTTCTAAATAGGCTTTGCAATTAGATGAAGTAAAAGTTCTAGTACACAGAAAACAGCAAATACTAGTCTATTACTTACTTTGAGAGTATAGACAATTCTCTAGTGTCATCAGTATCAAGTTTCTAAACAACTTTTTGAAAACAAGATTAATTTTGGCTTAGTCTTGGACTATAAGCCTGTTCTCACACTGAGATACTCATTTTCCCTGAGTAAATTTGCAGCAATAATTACAAAGTTTCTTGAAATCTGTGCTTCCTCCTTAAACTGCCCACAGTTTTTAAAAAGCAAATACTGAATGTATCTGTTTATTGAGAGATCTGTCCTTTCTTAGGATTTCAGTTTTGTTTCAGCCAATGTAATAGTTGCACTGCTTCAATTAGAGTGAAATGCCCTGTTCCTGCAGTTACCTTTAAAGAGATTTTTGGTCTTGATAATTAATTTGCATAGAAAATTGGTAAATTACCCTGCACCTTGTAATATCAGACCCTTAATACCCTGATGTTTCCAATGCCATTGTTTCTTTATCAAATAAAACAAGATTCAGTTTCTCTAGCAAAAAGTTACTTATCATCTGTATTCTTATAAGAAGTCTTTATATTGTGAATTGGAAGTAGCGAGCACAATTGGTCAAGTCCCTGCTGTAGTTAGTTTAGTAACTAAGCAGCATAAGTTCCCCAAATGCATCCTGGTTATGTAGGCAGCATTACTAAATAATGTTAGATAGTGAAAGTTAAGCATTAGGTAGTTCTTTATTTGGTTAAAGAACTAGGGAAAACATTATGTTTTATCAACACCTGCAATAACATTTTTTTTTTTTTTTACAGAATGTCTGGAATCTCAAGATGTTTTTTATTAGAATTTGTGATATAATAAAAATTTTATAAGTCCGACAGAAACCACAGATGTTGAATTTAGACTTGCCCAATATCATTGCCACATTCCTGTGAGACAGACTAAACGCTTCTGCAAAGTTCTTGAAAAACAAATTCACTAGATAAAATGAATGTGTGAGCGCATACACAAATTCAAATTATAAAATACAATAGAACCCACAATGAAATTTCTGTAATTATATGCAATCTAAGAGTGAACACCGACCGAGGTTTTGCCACTAATTTCTGTTTTCCTGACTATGCATTTCATAAGTTCATGTATTTAGCTTTTTTCCTGTCTAGAAAAAAAAATATTTTAAATATTTTTGGACTTCCATGAACTGGGTTGGCTCACCTACTTAATAAAAGAGGCTGGCAAGTATGAAGAAAGAATTATGACAATAATTGATGGAACCAAGTATTTGCCTGACAACACAGTCAAAGAATGTCAAGACTCCTGTAAAACCTGTTTTTTTAATAACAGTCTCTGTTTTTAAAAGTAATTTTTTGGCATATATTACAAAGAAACCAAATGACAAACATCCATAATGAATAACACTAGAACGCTAATATATATGTGTTTCTAGAAATTCTATAACTTTTTAAAGAGACCATGGTTGATTAGGCTACTAATTAGGAAGTCATTGGTTCCTGTATCAGCAGTAGATATTTGTCAGGAAAGTTAGCTCTTGTGCTAGACATTTGAGGGACTCTTGCCATCTAAATAGCTGCCACTTTGTATTCCTTATGCCCCAACAAAGAAGAGAGAGGGACTGCAGAGCTGACCCTTAATATCAACAACTTTCATCAATATTGCATCAAATCAATGCAAAGAGGTACAGCATGCAATAATCAGGAAGATAAGTACAAAGACAAAGCAAACAGTGCTGCTACTGACAAAAGCACTTTTTGCACTGCCTCCAGCAATTCAATCAGCAGCAGTTTCCCCATCTGCAAAACAGCTACAATTTCATACAGTCCGTGTAGGTGCTGAGATGATTAATTAGAAAGTATTTGTAAAACATTTAGTGCATGAAAATGCTATGCAAATGCTAAATCTTAATACCTGATAATAATATAAAATTCCATTGTGCCTTATGACAAGTTACAAGTAGACTGAAAGAGAACTTAAAGGGGTGATAGTCAGGGAAACCAATGGCATCTTTGGATCAAAAACAGTCTGAAAACAGACCATTTTAGCAACAGATACCTGAAGACATGCCCACGTGCTATATTACTTCTCATTTGAAGACTCCCTCATCTAGCTTTGCTGGCTTATATATAAATTTCTCCCTTCACTCAGGTCCCCCATTTTCTTTCAGGGAACTGAAGTGTGCTGAGGTGTAGACATCTTCTATTTCTAAATCTATTTGTATTTTTCTGGTTGCCTCTTCCAGCTTCTTTTTCCCTGCTTTCCATCTTGATTGTATTTACCTCCCTCAGGCTTTATCTCTCTTTATTTTCAGCTGTCTCATTCTTCCCAATCCCCAGTGACAGTCCAAGCACTAAAGGATAAGAAGTGCTTCCTTGCTTGTACCTAAAATGTGTGACTAAACATGGTTTAAAATAAACATGGGGCAAAAACACCCAAACCACTAAATAAAATCCCAACTTGGAAAAATTGAGAAGCCAGTTGTAGGAAGACATGACTACCCAAATAAGCTGTCAGCAGTCCTGACCCAGTCTCCTACTGGGGGGAGCTAAGCATTGCCGCCTCTGCCTGTCACATCCTCCTAAGCATCAGCTGGGATGCCATGCTGAATAGAAATGTCTGTGTTATCCCTAAAAGACATAGTTTCCAGGCCACCTCGTTCAGCAGCCTCTGCAGCATGACTCAGCCTTTGGGGATAAAATCAGTAGTATACAAAAATATTTGTCACCTGTTCATGTCTGCCATGTTGCTTTAGCCAAGTTATTTTACTTCTGAAAACTTTGGGTACCTGTCTAAAAAGATACAAGCAATGCTTACTTGTTTTTGTAAAAAATAGCAGTTCTGCAAGTGGAAACAGATTCCCCATTACCATATAGTGTTCATGCAACAAGAGAAGTACTGGCAGTGGAAGCAACTACAAAGTTAGAAAAACCAACTTTTAGATATAGTAGGAAAAACTAGATCAAAGTTAAATAGTTACACTTTAAACTCTGTTTTCCACTGTTTTAAGACGTCCAGCTCAAACAATCACTAGGTCAACAGATAAACAGTCTCAGCTTCTCTAAACCTTTTTGTGTTTTCTCAGAGTAACTGCTAGCTAATCGGTAGCAGTATTCCACAGATTTCAAAGGGACCTAAGTTTGAGTAACATTAAAAGATCCCAGTAAACAGGCTGACATGGTATCATTAATGACAAGAGATCACAATACAGAATAAAAGCAGAAGCACTGGTGAATTGACATTCAGAAGGAAGTTAGAAAATGCCAGACTATAGGCAAAGTTGTGGTGTCATATAATGCACAGTAGTGACACAATGCTTTGTTACCAGGCTCTTTGCATTTTATCGCCTCCAGCATGAGAGTCATCCTCTAATGCTTGCCCAGGTAGTAGTAGTGAACACGTACTTGGTTTGATCATTTAATTTTTGTTTGACACAGGGGCGGTGCTTCAAGGATGGCAAGAGATTCGGCAAGAGGAATGGAGTTAGCACCAGTGGAGTTTCAGGATACACGTGTTCTCTGTCCCTGCTAAGAGCAATGCTTAGATTACAGCAGGTCCCTCTCCCTAATGAGTTACAGCAGCAGCTTTCCAGGGAAGGAAACTGGGAGTCTGTCTCAACATTTGGGAAAAGAGGTACATTATCGGCCAGCCTTACTGAAAACCAGCCACTGAAAGCAGTTACTTCAGGTTGCATTTCCTAAGGCTTATCCACACACCAGGGCAAGGACTGTTGTGTTTTGGTTTCATCTGGGATAAACCACAACATTTTGCAATAGATAAATTTATGAGTTGTGGCTAAGAAAGAAATCCTAATATGTAAATGAGGAGACTATTTTCCTCTGTTTACAGCATTAGGGACTATTAAAGAAATAACATCCTATTCCATTCCCAATACTTCCAGGAATTGTGTAAAAATTAGAAGGCTGTGATAAGAACTACAGTAAGTGTCATACTAAATAATTGTCACACAGTTAAGGACCTATGAGGCATAGTCTAATTAGTCCATTCAAGAGAAGATTGTTAGGCTAGAGTATTAGAAGATTATTCGCTCACTGTCTGTGATGGTCTATGTGGAGAAGAGATTTCTGGTAACATCTTCTTAACCTAGCCAAATGTCTTTCCCCAGTTCCCATCCCACAAACAAGAAAAGCACATTGCCAACAAGAATATGTGAGATCTAGGAATGAGGAGCTATGGAAACAGACTGGAAGATGTTGTCATTTTACAGTGAAGATAACTATCCAGTAGAACAAAGTTACTTTTAAGATAAAAAAATCATCAGATCGATATTTTCAGTCATGATCTATTTTTTGAGATACAAGCTATTGTAGAACACATATCATTCTAAAATATGTAATTTATTCCAAGTTCCACAGCTCAAGCTACACAGTGAGTTAACTGTGATATCTGACCTTTCTGTCCCTAAAATATATTTAACAAAAAATAAATCTCATTAGTATCAATGGGATATGATCTTTTCCAGTTCTCTGATGCTTTTTAGGCAAACTGTAACAAAAAAATCCCCCCAAAACCAAGACAAGAACTTAGAGATGGAGAAATCTGAGGTAGAACAGCAAAAAATTTATATAAAGAATTTAAGAATACATGGTAATGACAGCACATGTTTTCCCTTTCAAATTATAATACATACCTATATATCACATTGGACTAGAACTGAAGACACAATTTTAATTGCTTTGAGCAGATAGAAAATCAAAACTTGTTTGAATCATAACATTATATTTGTGTCAGAAGAAGTAACTAGCATTTGTTTCCTGTAAGGAAGTGATTTGGAGAGCTGCAATGTGTGTACTGTTCCTGCAAATCAGTGGAGTATATTCATGACACCTCTTCTGGCATTTTGTTTATTAACTGATCACACATAAGTAGACAGAGTTATGACTTTTACTTTGAAGTATTCTACCTGGTTTCCAGTCATTTAAAATGCTATTTCCAGATACACAGACCGTATCCTTTCAGATTTCACTTTTGTTCAGAACAAATCTTTTAATTTCAGATCATGAATGATGTACCAGTTTTATTACTTCACCTAATAAGAACTGGTTCAAAAAGTTTTGTATACTCAGCAGAATATTTGGAAAAAACACGTTCCCTGTTCCTCTGATACCAAACTGCCAGTAAATTAAAAAAGCCCCACAGCTCCAGAGCATAAAGCAGTTTGATTCTGTTTCATCACACAAAAAAAAGGTCTTAAAGCTTAACATAAAAATGCAGTGATGTATAGGGAGGTATCAACATGGTTTGAAAAATTAGTTTAGATGGGGTTAAATTGGGAACTGCCACTTGACTAATATTTCATCAGGTCTGTTTCCTGCTCAGAAATAGAATAAGACAAGGAGAATACAGGAAATTCACTCAGAATGATGAATGGGGAGAGCAGGCTTTTTTGTGGTAGTTTTTTAAAGAAACAAACACAACAAAAATAAAAACCCTAAGGGAAATTAACCATTTGAAAGAAATCAATGTTTACTCTCTCAAAAGATTTCATCTGCTCTTGGTATTTCCTGTACCTTAAGTCAAAGCCTGTCATGGAATAAGATTCATCCATTATGTGGGAATTAGCTGCTTTTAAAATGGATGCAACTTTTTAAAAATGTTGTATTAAATTAACACAGACATTCATAAGCCAGTGGTGGCTTATGAATGCCTGTATTAATTTAAAGCAACATTTTAAAAAAATTGAGCCATGGGTGGATGGTTAGATAAGGTACATTTTTGGAGCTGTCAAGACTTACCTCCTGCAGCACAATTTTCACTTAGAAAGCAAATTGCAAGTATTTTTTTCAGATCAACTTTTACATGGGTTGTAAAACCCACTGTTGTGAACAATGCCGTATACTGTCACAATTTGTGTCACGGACTTTCTAAGTAAACCTTTCAGATCCAAAAGATCCAAAAGAACTTATTCCCCATTTTGATTCAAGATGGTGTTTAGTTATAATGTTATTTTTCTCTAGCTCTAAATCAACAAAAGAAAGGCCTCCTGCTAGCAAATAGGAAACCAAGGTTTGGAACAAATACAGTTTTGGCAAGGAATTTCTTCTGAGGGAAATTATAGACCCATGAAGCCAGTTAGACCATCTGTCTAAATCACTTTGGAGTCATTCAGATACTTGTAGGAAATTAATTTTGTACAGATCTTGGAGGTTAGGAAAAACCATGGCCTCTAGATACCCCAACCCTTTCAGACTCCCATGAAAATTAAATTTAATCAATTTTCAGCCAAATCACTTGGAATCAAATAGCTTTCTCCCTTAGAGAAACTAATTTTATATCCCAAATATTTGACTTCACCTTCAACATGCAGTAGACTTGAAGCTTCCAAAACATCCTGAACTGCAGGAGTGGGAGAATCTCAATGCAGCGCTCAGCAACCACTGTTCTGGGTTTATTCTGTAATGCTCCTGCAGACTACCACTATGGCTATTCTTAGTGCCAGCTGCTTTTCATCTGTGAAGCTAGAGTTTTTGACAGCATCATGCAGTACTAACATGCTATACTGAGGAAAAAGGTATGATCTTCCACCTGCAGGCTGCCAGCTCATTCTCTATTATGAATAATAATGGAATTGTTTGCTGCAACAAAATTTTGACATCAGATTTCATCAAATATTTTCCAAAAGCACAGTGATTCTTTTCAGAGAGGGAAGCCCTCTTAAGAGTCTCCCATAAAAATAGCCCCCCTCTCTCAGAACTGTCCCGCAAAATAACAAGGAATTATTTAAAATAGAATACTCCTTGGAGAAAGAGAATAATAAAGAACTCCCAGGACATTCTCTTACATGCAGCTAAAACAACCTAACAACCTGCTGTTTTCTATAATCCTCTCTCCTATGTTAAATACTCCCACTGCTTGCACCACTCTGATTCTTACCAGATCCTTTCACTAGCTGGTTTGTATAATTAGAACAGCAGAAGGACATCTTATTTTGTGCAGGTTGTGCAGGTTTTCTAGATGCTTGGATGGGGAGGTGGAGCCTCATCAGGGTTGCAAGCTGAACCTGTAATGTGAGTAATAGTGCACACATGGAAAAATCTCTCCTCCACTTGTGTCACAAACAGTTAAACTGTCATTTGTTACAGTAGAGAAGATGAAACTGTCAAAACTCCAGTGTAAGAATAGTTTGTTTTTCCCCCACATGAACGTATTTTTACTATAAATTTCAGCTATTGAAGAAGAAGTTTGAAAGATTTAAAGAAATATGTTATCATACTCTATGGTATAGCATGATCTGGATTGTAAGCAGCCAGTTTGACTTGACTTTAAAGAGCAGAGAAGATAAATGTCAGAACCTGGTCTTCCAAATGAGCCTTTCAGAAGATATGAATGGGCAATAAACTAGAGAAAGCCAAATGTTCTCTCCTATTCTAACCAAGAAAACAAGCTTGGCACCAACAGCACAGCAAATGTTTTCCTTCGGGTAAATCCCAGCTGTGACCCACAGTAAATTTTCTTTGGCCCATAGCTTTTACCTCAGCTTGCTGATTGAACTGTCCTTTTCCTCCAGTATCTATCACAGTTGTCAGCGTCTATCCCTAAGGTCCTTCTACACCCACCACTTACACTTTTTAAAAAAACAATAGCAAATTATACAATGACTGCAATAGTGTAAGTTCAGGAATTAATTTTAAGGGGTTTGTGATCTTCAAACAGAAGGGTGCACTTAAACCAGTAACTGTAAAGGGGTACTTGTACCTTTACTTGCAAGTTCCAGGTTGATGACAATACAGTCAGCTTATGATGGTTTTGGGTTCTCACAATGTGTGTTGTGGATCAGCCAGATTTAGCCTTTCTCCAGTTTCCCTGACTGCAGCCACAGGTTCCTTGCACAAGGCATTGCTCAACCTGCTACTGTTTAAAAGTTGTCATAGATCCTAACAGAAATCTGTCTGGAAGCTTGTCCTGAAGTAGATGTTCTAAATACAGTCTCTGAGTGTTACTTACTTAAAAGTATGAGCAATATGGGAAACTCCACATATATGTCTTCAAAGGTCTTTTGTCAGCGGACACACAAGACAGTTGCATTTAGTTCCTGACTCTGCATCCTTCGTCATGGGAATGGTATGCAAATCACATGTTTTCCGTGCTGCAGATCCACAACTGTACAACATGAGGAATAATACTTGGTCTCTCTCCACCTTAGCTCCTGCAAGATCTTCAGGAAAAAGCCTCCTTCTTAGTCCGTAGCATTTGTACTAGCAGTTTCTATCACAATTTCAAAACATTTCAGGACACGGTGTGAAGAATTCCTTGAATTACAGTAACAGTCTCGTGGTTTATGTTTATAAAAAAGTCAAACTTACAAAAAGAATGTGCTGCTCACAAAGGCTAAGGGACCTACATGCACTTTATCACTTTTGAAAAACATGCCACTCCGCCACATAAGAGGCAAATGTTGACACATCTTTGTTTTATTTAATCCCAGTGATAATTCCACTGAGATTAGATTAGGCTATTTATAAATTCACCTTTAAAAGTTTCATGTGTGAATACAGAAAACCATACTAAGACTTGCTAAATTTTTTTCTGCAAAAAGGTAGATTGAGGAATTTAGGCTAGATGTGATGGTTAAATTAAATATTTAACTGTAGAGTTATTTAATCTGTATGAAGAAATTAATGGTTTAGGTGTTATACTTGCAAAGAAAATCTTAGAATTATAAACTCAGTGAACAACAAGGCAGGGCAGCCAATTTAAAACAGTAGCTTGGGAAAGTACCTACTTTTCTCTGTTTGCCTCAAACTAACATTACATTAAGACACATCATTACCTTTAACAAAGAACAGGGTTGGGATTTTTTTTGAGAAATACCTTGCTTTTATTAATTGCAGAGCAACAGACCTGATAAGGTCCCAGGCTTTCTTCTGATAGAGCTGAATGTTAGGTAAAGTTTTTAGTCAGGTGTCAGTATGGAGAGTGAAAGCTTATAAAATTCAGTAGTAGTTTTAGCAAACATACTGTGCTCATTTGTGAGGTGACTGTGCAGTTTGATAGATTGCAATTATTAACAGTTAAATGTTCATTTTTTCCCACAAAGTAATCAGCCAACAAAGATTAGCTCATTATGCAAATGCAGACAGTAAACACTGTATGCACAGTGGTGTGGCAAAGATGCTGCACTGGCAGCAAGCTACTTAAGGTACAGAGAGAACCCAGAATTTAAAACAGTAAATGTAATAATAAAAAAACATAAGGAGGAGTGTAAACATTAGGTCTGAAACTAAGAAATTAGAAAAGAAATAACTATCAAATTAGTATGCCAGCATGGAGTTGAAAAGCAAGGCCCGTCATAAAATAATCAGAGCACAACAGAGACCATCTGAATTTAAAAATGCAGTTCCAATGGGTAAGAAAGTATCATCTGCTAGCAACAAAAATCAGCCTCAAGAGGTATATGAAATCAACAGAACTCTCACCCTACTGTAGAATGGTGTCTTTTGTGTAATGCTGTCCCATGTTTACACAGCTGACAATTTCTTGACAGAACCATTTTGTTAAAATGGCCAGTGTATTTGCCTTAGGCAATTCATTTGAAATATTTTGCAGTGAAGAATTTTCCATAAACCCATGGCAGGTATTTAAAAAACCCTGCTTGCCTTACCTGAGATCAAGCTCTTCCCACCCTCCCAACCTGACTGCTCTGGAAGTGTTGGCAACCTTATCAGGAGCAGAGAAGAAAGTACTTGTAACACCAGGCAAGTTGCCCAGACTGTAAGCTAATAAGGCACAGCCCAGCCCAGGTTGGGAAGCCTTTTAGAGACATGAACGCACATGTGCCCCTGCTATGTCCATACAACTTCCAAGCAAGAGTGATCGGCCTCGAGTTAGCACAGAATTGCACATCTCCATGTCAGCCTAGCCAGTTCCAATCTCACTGAGAAACTGCAAGCTCTAAACATCTTCTTATTATATGGAAGTGCTTAAATAGTTCCAGGGGTTTTAATCAAAAAGCAATTAAAAAATATCAAATGGAAGTCCCAGCTTTATGCATTTGTTCAGGTAAAGGTATTCCAACAGCACTACAACAGATAAAAAATCCTGGAAACTAGCTTAAAGAAACATACTTGTTTCAAAGTTTGGGGCACTTAATACTTGGCATCCAATTCTTTGTATATGCATCCAAATTCCCATATGTATTTAGAACCTTCTAAAGATGTTTTTCACATTTTTAGAAGGGTCTAAGGCTTTAAAACCAGAGTTTGGATGTTCCACTGCCAGCTATGGGTGTGTCTCCTAAGAATTTGCTCAGTTTCTTTAAAATATGATCTTTTGATCATTCACAGTCAGTCTGATACACATCTCTGTTACATTACTGTTCAATATCTAGCAGCTCATAGTTCACTGCTTTTCAATATGATCTTCAGGCTTTATCCACAAGCTACCAATAATCTATCTTAACTGCTTTTTGTAAAGCAGCAAGCAGTAATGGATTTTAATTAGTCACATACAGTAGGAAAGCATTCATTCAGGAGAGTGATTTCTTTCTAACTATTTTCAAATTGTGACTAACCCCATCTCCCCACTCTGCCTTGCTGTGATTCTGCAAGATCCATTTATTTCTTTGTGAATAGAGGACACTGTTAGAGAAAGTCTGTTCTGAAATGCAGCAATGCAGCATTCCACCTGGTCTAGATGAAAGGTACAAAAGCTCTTAAGTAGCATAAGCTATTCATCAAAAACAAGGATTTCAGACTGGGAAAAAAATTAACCCACTTCACCCACAAAAAAGTAAGGATTAATCCATGCCCCAATTTGATAGGGAACATTTTCCTTCCTGTATGTTAGACTGAAAACAAAACACCAGTCTTAGAACCTGATATAGATGAGATGTTTGCAAAAGAGGAATTACAGAGGAATTAATTACAAATTGTTGTGGTCTCTCAGATTTCCCAGTAAACACCAAAAGTTAATTAGGGAAGGAAGGAGTGAAAGAAAACAAATAAACAAAAAAGCCCTTAAACCATCAAGAATAAATAAAAATGGTGATAGTGATTTTTTTTGTCATTCTCTTCTGATACAATTTCAAATTTGTTCTGCACCTCAGTCTAGTGTCAATAGGAGAAAGGTATTTATACTTTATGATTCTGATGATGTTATAATACAGGCCTTTTCCCACAATACCAGCTACCTATGAAACTTTTGGTTAATTTGCCTTTGATATTGTAAAAATCACTACTGATCTCTGATCTAACCCTGTAGACACTTCAGCCTCTGAAATTTCAGACAGGGGGATCTCCAAACCAAATCCAACCCTTTTAGGTTTACTAATAAAATTTACACCTGACTCTTCCATATTTCCTAAGTCCGTACCATATAATATCTAACTCTTAGGTGTAATCTCAGCCTGCCTGCCTGCCTGTGCACAAAAGAAGTCAATAAAAGAAATTTATAGTAGCTACTACCACTACATGTATAACATTTCTAAAGAAACTCTAAGGACCTGTTTTTTCACAACCTAAGTCCACTGATAGCACTCTTCCTGCATTTGCTATGATTACTTTTTCAACTTTACCTCTTTTTCCATACTGCTTGTGCATGACACTGATCCTTGTTTGTATTGCTTCAGTTTCCCTCAAGCTCTCTTTGGCGGTAACACCAGGGGAGCAGTAGGCTCACGAATACCTGTAGTTTAAAGCAGTAGAGATTATTGATACATTACAGGCCAGAGTTCTCTGACATAAGCTTTGTAACTAATGACCCACCTAAAATTGTATTAGCACTTAAATAAACACTTATTTGAGTAGCGTTTCTACTCATTTTTTCTGCTTGATCTGCAGGAGCCGGGTGGGAGCGCGCAGAGCTGCAGGCTGCGTGAGGGCCCATTGTAAAGGTCGCCATGACGGCATATGCCGCTTCCAGCGTGGGTTCAACCCTGCTGAGCTTCCAGCAGATCATTTGAAACATGAGTCCTTAGGTTTTTTTATAAAACGTCTTTCTGAACCTTTTCCAAAACTGAACTCAGCATTTTGCATTCAAAGCTAATATTTTAAAAACTGGAAAGCAGCAGGGAAGGCACTCCGGCAGCCTGCCATGGAAACCACACCAAAAACAAAGCCGTGAGAACGTTTTGGCTGTCCCTTCCAGATAGCTGTGTAAATGAATACTACAGTTTCTTCCTGCCTGCTTTTTCCTCCCCTCTTCTACAGCATGTGCTAAAAGTTTTTGGGTTTTTTTTTTTGGTTCCTTCCAACATCCATTTTGTGTGTGTACCTGCGGCAGGTGCCCAGGTGCTGACGGGGGGCTGCAGGGCGGCCTCTGTGAGGGGCGGCCTCTGTGAGGGGCGGCCGGGGCTGCCCTGCGCCAGGCACAGCCGGTTCCCGCTGGCTCCAACAGCCCCGCCGCCAGGCACGGCTGAGTCCCTCAGAATAGATGGTGGCGTCTCTGGGAAAGTGCATGTAAGGAAGGGCAAAACAATGCCCAGCAGTGAGAAGTGAGTTAAAACCCATCACTCATGGTGTGAGGAGCCAGAGGAACCAGGAATAAAGGCGTGAAGTTGAGCTGGGGAAGAAGGGGGGTAGAGGGAAAGGTGTTTTAGTTGTGTCTTAGTTTCTCACCATCCTACTCTATTTTTAACTGGCAATAAATTAAATTAATTTTCCTCAAGTCGAGTCTGTTTTGCCCATGACAGTAATTGGTGAGTGATCTCCCTGCCTTTATCTCCACCCACGAGCATTTTCATTGTATTTTCTCCCCCTGCCCTGTTGAGGAGGGGGAGTGAGAGAGCGGCTGGGTGGGGGTCCGGCAGCTGGCCAAGGTCAACCCACCACAATGTGTTTTTCCTGATATTACTAATCACCGTTTCCCCATAATTTAGGAGGAAATCAAATACTAACTTCGTCTTTAATTGTTATACCTTCTTTGTTTTTCTTCCACCCAGGAAAATGAACAACGATTTCTCATATGTTCCCCATTTTTGTAAAACTGAAGTAAATAATGTAACTTTTTTAAAAATAGATAACATCTACCTCATTCCCATCCTTTCAAATGGTTACTTTCCCAGGATACTGATGAATGGTGTGATGCAACTTTCACCATTTTTGTGGCACCATCAATGGGCAAGCTACAGCCATGTTCAGCTTACAACAATTTAAGAATTCAACTGTGGAAAATCTCATCTATTCTATGCCACTTGACAGGATAAAACCAAATTGTAATATGTGATCAGCTGAAAAGATAACTATCAGGTTTTGCCACAGTGGCTATATTAAGAGGGTATTATTTCCAAACCTAGAAAAAAATTATGTTTATGACAGTGTATACAGACTGAAATTTTGAACCCTGAAGCCCTTCTCAAAGTTCAGTTGCACTCAGATTCAATACCTAGTCCTCAAAAGCATATAACCAAATTAATTGATCAAAATATAATCAACCAAACATTAAACAAATACCTAGGTAGATTTTTCTTTGGTGATGATGCTTGCATGTGTATTAGTACAGTAGAGTATATCAGAATGATCAGTTCTGCATGTTCGTTTCTGAAGTATGGTAACAGTGAACCCAGCGATTTGTCTTGCAGACTTGCAAAAACAAGCTAAAGAGACCTTCACCTACATAGCAAGTCATAGACAATATTCACAGGCTGATATACAACTCTATTCACAATTACACTACCTGAACATTGCATACAGTGCTTGGCAAAAGATTTAACAGAAATGTGCTATTTTGCCTCACCATTTTTCACAATATATAGTTTCTTCCAGCTGGAGATTCTTGTTTTCAGCACTTCAGGATACAGACTTTGGCCTCACTAGTGCCTTCAATCAGCACAGGTAAGCCAAACAATACGTTATGCTCTAAAACCAGTTTTTCTCCAGGTTGCATCCAGGCTAATCAATAAGCAGTCATCTGTGTTTATAGTCTGAGGGCCTCTTTGTGGTCCTGTGCCTATACTTTCAAGGCTTTTGTTATCACCCCAGGGTTATTTGACATTCTTAATGATTCTAAATTATGTTTCCTCTGAGGTGGTTTCTGACAACTTCAGCACACATTATTGATGACTAGTACATATATTTGTTACAGGGCAGCTGAAAATTCATTCTATATAGCAGTGATTCATTAAAATAATCTATATACATAATAATTCCTCTACTATTCATTATAAATATCTATGTCAACTTTATTAGTATGTGTTTGAATTTGGTTCTTTTCGAGTTATAACATTCTTCTCTTCCTGAAACGCCTGTCCATATATGTGTAGTATGCTGTTTGGACAAGTAAAACTAGGTTTGGGACTTTTTGGATAGCAACGTTTGTTGCTACCTCAGCAGTACACATTTAAGTGTGCTTTTGCCTCCAGCCCAAGCCCTCTCTCCTTCTCACCGTGCAGGGCTGTAAACTGGAACTTACATGGTTTCTTCACACATTCTGGACGTTGCTTTCCTTTATGCATTTTTTAAAACAAATTAATAGTTCACTGTAACATCTATCAGTACTAAGCATGTATTTACTATCATTTATATTGTCATGGAAGAATGTAGATTCCCAAAGCTAAAAACTTTACCAGCCCATGAGCTGCTAATGACATTCAGAAACATTTGATTTCCCTGACCAAAGAGTACCTGGAGAGCAGATGTGCCATTGATATTTCTGATTCACAAAACACCCAGCAAGCAACAAAGCTTAATCTTAACCAAGCAGGTATTTCAGAGGTGGGTGCACCCTGTCACTGAGGTTGGTTGACAGTACTATCTGGTTGTATTAGTTTTGCATGGCAAGGTTTTGGTAGCTGAGGTGGGGGGCGGGGTGAGGGGTTGGGGAGGTGTGTGTGCTCTACAGGTGTTGCTTCTGTAAGAAGCTGCTAGAAGCTTCCCCTATATCCAATGGAGCCAATGCCAGCCGGCTCCAAGACAGACCCACCACTGGCCAAGGTGCCCATCGGTAATGGTGGTAGCACTATGGAGATAAGGTATTTAAAAAGAGGGGAAAAAACACCTGCACAACTACAGCCAGAGAGAGGAGTGAGAATATGTGAGAGCAACAACTCTGCAGACACCAAGGTCAGTGAAGAAGGAGGAGGAGCAGGTGCTCTAGAAACCAGAGCAGAGATTCCCCTGCAGCCCATGGTGAAGCCCATGGTGAGGCAGGCTGTCCCCCTGCAGCCCGTGGAGGAGATAGCCACCTGCAGCCTGTGGAAGACCCCATGCCAGGGCAGGTGGATGCCCCAAGGAGTCTGTGACCCGGTGGGAAACCCATGCTGGAGCAGGCTTCTGGTAGGACCTGGGGCCCCACGGAGAGAGGAGCCCACACTGCAGCAGGTTTGCTGCCCGGGCTAG
Source organism: Ibycter americanus (assembly GCA_035590275.1). Classification (NCBI taxonomy): domain Eukaryota; kingdom Metazoa; phylum Chordata; class Aves; order Falconiformes; family Falconidae; genus Ibycter; species Ibycter americanus. Next base: position 60,843,972 of record JAVJGI010000062.1, read on the forward strand.
TGACCCCACAGAGGACCCACACTGGAGCAGTCTGTGCCTGAAGGACTGCACGCTGTGGAAGGGACACACACTGGAGCAGTTAATGAAGAACTGCAGCCCATGAGAAGGACTCACGTTGGAGAAGCTAGTGGAGGACTGTATTCTCATGGGAGGGAACTCACGCTGGAGCAGGGGAAGAGTGTGAGGAGTCCTCCCTCTGTGGAAGAAGGAGCAGCAGAGATAACGTGATGAACTGACTGCAACTTTCATTCCCTGCTCCTGTGTGCTGCCTGAGGGGAGGAGGTACAGAAAATCAGAAGTGAAGTAATCCTGGGAAGAAGGAAGGGGTGGGGGGAAGGTTTTTAAGATTGGGTTTTATTTCTTATTATCCTACTCTGATTTACTTGGTAATAAATTAAACTAATTTACCCAAGTTGAGTCTGTTTTGCACATGACGGTAACTGGTGAGTGATCTCCCCCGTCCTGATCTTGAGCCATGAGCCTTTTGTTATATTTTCTCTTCCCTGTCCAGTTGAGGAGGGGGAGTGATAAAGCATCTTCAGTGAGCACCAGGCTTCCAGTCAGAGCCAATCCACCACACTTGTCTGGAAAAAAACAGAAGTATCTTACAAATGGTATCTTATTGGACACCAATTCTTCTGTTTCAAAGGTATCTTAGAGGTAAAAACTTTTCTGTCTTAAGTCAAGCAGTACTGGGTACACCACAACAGACCTTAATGCAGTCTACAAACACAGACCTAGGGGTGTCATTACAGAATCAAAGAATTACAGAATAGACAGGGTTGGAAGGCACCTCTGGAGATCATCTAGTCCAACGCCCTGCTAAAGCAGGTTCACCTACAGCAGGTTGTAAAGAGTCATGTCTAGGCAGGTTTTGAATATCTCCAGAGAGGGAGACTCCATAACATCTCTGGACAGCCTGTTCCGGGGCTCTGTCACCCTCAGACTAAAGGAGGTTTTCCTCACATTCAGCTGGAACTTCCTATGCTGTAGTTTGTGCCCGTTGCCCCTTGTCCTGTTGCTGGGCACTACTGAAAAGAGCCTGGCCCCATCTTCTTGACATTCACCTTTAAGATATTTGTAGATATTGATAAGATCCCCTCCCAGTCTTCTCTTTCCCAGGCTAAACAGGCCCAGCTCTCTCAGCTTCTCCTCATCAGGGAGACGCTTCAGTCCCCTCATCATCTTTGTAGACCTTTGCTGGACCATCTGGAGTAGTTCCCTGTCTCTCTTGACCTGGGGAGCCCTGAACTGGACACAGCACTCCAGATGTGGCCTCAGCAGGGCAGAGGAGAGGGAGAGGATAACCCCCCTTGGCCTCCTGGTCACAGTCTTCATGCACCCCAGGATCCCGTTGGCCCTCTTGGCCACCAGGGCACACTGCTGGCTCATGGGCAACTTGCTGTCCACCAGAACTCCCAGGTTCTCCGCAGAGCTGCCTTGCAACAGGTCAGCTACTACCCTGTTGTGGTGTGTGGGGTTATTCCTCCCTAGGTGCAGGACCTTACACTGCCTTTGCTGAACTTCATGAGGTTCCTCTCCACCCAGCTCTCTAGCCTGTCCAGGCCTTGCTGGATGGCAGCCCAGCCTTCTGGGGTATCAGCCGCTCCTCCCAGTTTTGTATCACCAGCAAACCTGCTGAGGGTACACTCAGTCCCTTATCCAGGTCATGGATGAATGAGTTGAACAGGACTGGACCCAGTACTGACCCCTGGAAACACCACTAGCTACAGGCCTCCAGCTGGACTCTGCACCACTGCTCACAACCCTCTGAGCTCTGCCATTCAACCAGTTCTCAATCCACCTCACTGTCCCCTCATCTAACCCATGCTTCCGGAACTTACCTATCAGGATGTTATGGGAGACAGTGTCAAAAGCCTTGCTGAGGTCCAGGCAGACAACATTTACTGCTCTCCCCTCATCTACCCAGCCAATCATTCCACCATAGAAGGCTATCAGGTTAGTCAAACATGATTTTCCCTTGGTGAATCCATGATGACTATTCCAAAAACCTTCTTTTCCTCTATATACTTAGAGATGACCTCCAGGATGAACAGTTCCATCACCTTTCCAGGGATGAAGGTGAGGCTGACTGGCCTGTAGTTTCCTGGGTCCTCCTTGTCCTTTTTGAAGACTGGAGTGACATTGGGTTTCCTCCAGTCCTCAGGCACCTTTCCTATTCTCCATGACCTTTGAAAGATGATGGAGAGTGCCTTAGCAATAACATCTGCCAGCTCCCTCAGCACTCAGGGGTGAATCCCATTGGGGCCCATGGATTTGTGGGTGCAAGATTTACTAAATGATCTCTAATGTGATCCTTCTTGACCACGGGAAAGTCTTCCTTTTCTCCAGACTTCCTCTCTTGCCTCCATCCATTGCCATAGTCCAGTGATTACAGTTCAGGAGGATTTGTTCCCTGCTGGTGCATCATGTCAGGTGCGCAACACAATAGCAGCAAATTGCACTATATGCCAGCATAGAGGGTACTTTAATTAGAAGAGAAGTCCTTTGTGTTAGCAATATTCATAGCATTTTTTTTCTCTTTTCTCACTTATATCAGAGCAATGGAAGAACTTCCTCAGTTAGATTCTTGAATAGAAACAGATAGACTCTTCTGTTAGACCTCATAAGGAGTCTACCATCATCCATTAAGCATGGATATATATGCCTTCTTCCCCCTTAGAAAAAAGAAATTCAGAAGATTTCAATTCCTGCCTCTTTTCTTCTGCTTCCTCTTCCTCACAAAAGTAGCAAATAAGGGGGATATACCACCTCTGGAGCAGATCCTACCCAAGCTCATTACCCTACCACCATTGTTACCTAAGCATGATTGCAAGTTACAGGCAAGTGAATAGGTGCTAGTGAGATGCTGGGGTATATCAGCCAGCCAGCCGTGCTTTCAGTACCTACTGCCAGAACTGAACTTTCATTGAGTTCATTCTGAGTTCACACTGGGCTCTGAGAAAGTCAGGGCAGTTTTCCCATCAACTTCAACAGCACTGATAATTCACTTTTTATTTTTCCACCTTTATATGTACGTAAAAGGTAAGATCTAGTGGCACATCATTCACATGCTCAGCTATAAAGTGGAAAGAATAAAGATGCTTTTGGTTTCTCTTTGTCAACTCTTCCCCCCCTCCCTTTAAATACTCCTGGCAGTACTTGTGGTAGGGAAAGCACTTAGAAAATTAACAAAAAAGAATAACTGTCTTACTGTTATCGCTATCCTATTTTAGCAGCCTGGTAAGAGTTACACATGTAAAAAGATTACAGAAAACATTTCAAAGCTTCAAACTACCCAAGCAACCTTCACTAATTGCATTGATTGTTACAAAAACGCAATCCCTAAATTAGCAGTGGATCATTATCAACACTTTTTCACCTTTCCAAGAAAAGCAAAGCACTTGTTCCAACAAATTTAATTAAAGGTGCCTTAAACCTGAATCATCAGAAAGAAATACCTAGGTTATTAACATTCCAGTTCCACTTTAATGCTACTGGCTTTAGCAAGAGGTCAGTAACAAGCCCAGATTTTTCATTACCAAATAATAAAAAGAACAGCTAGTCATTCAGTCCTTCCTTATTTAGCATGAATTTCTTTCACTTTATTTGAATGTTGTTGTTCTCTCTGCCTTACAATGCTGCCTGCAATGATTAGCTCTAATTCAGCCCTAAGCTCTGAATCAGACATTAACATGCCATACCTGTACCCAGCCCAAGGTCAGTTCTGCCAAGGGTTGGATTTTTGAAGGTCCCAGATGGTTAGATCATCCCAGGCTTTGTAATGTCATCCTACCTGAGTTTACTGTACACCATGATATGGAGTAAAATGGTCTACTCTTCTGTGAGGATGCCTGGGAATCTAATAGCAGCAGGGAGAAACAAGAGGGACTTCATGAGCAATAAATCAATGTTGAATATGCTGCATGTCAGGGAAAATTGACATTTGGTTTCTGTTGTTTACAAGAATTGATCATTCTTCAAGTGATAAAGAATGACTTGGTGCCTTCGTCTCTTTGAGGTACATAGGATGATCCTCTGTGTTCTCAGAAATATCTGAAACACAATCCCCATTAAGAAAGTAACAGTCATCGTCAGAAGCTCAGCCTTTGAGATAGGAGTAAAATAGAATATGTCCATTTTGCCTGACACCATGGTCTTGAATAATTTTTTTTTTTTTAGTGCAAGACTGATAGGCAATGAGACTCTTCTTACAGACTGTCACTGCTGATGAATTGATTTAGTATTGTAAAACTAACACAGACAGCTAAAAAGGCAGATGAGGAAAATGAGGGACTGTTCATATTGCTTTCCTGGTCCATGTAAGAACTGATGCCACTCTTCAGGGAGCTTTCATTTACAATTTATTTGTTATTTGCTGTGAATATTACTGACTCTCATTAGATCAATCCTCCTTATCCTCATGCAGAATCAAACTGGTCTTTACCAAATATATAGAAAGATTACATTTCTGTAAATAACAGTTATGATTCTGAACATCAGTGCATGTGGAAACCTTTACAATATATGGATACAACCTCAAAAATTTTTAAAATTCCCCGCTTCCTCAATACTAACAAGTTAAAAGTGAAAATCTCTATGCATTTTTAGCATTTTAGGAAGAATAAGAAACCATGACTTTTTCCATTATTGTAAAGTTAGTTCTGATTTATTTTTCTAATAAAAATGAAGCTAAATTACCACTCCATGTTTATCTCATTATAAGACCTGTTTCTATGCAAACCTAGAAAGACTCCCAGACATTTAAAAATCCTTATGAATCACCATTTCAGGATCCAAATTACATAGCCGAGACCTTTCCTGACTTTTTTTGCCTGTGAGCAATGCTCAGCTCAATCTACATCGCCCATGTAAAAGTGACATTCCACAGTAGCACAGCATTATGAGGTGACAGCGGGTTTCAAATGCTAGACTGTTGTACTCTTAAAAAGCTAGTCAAGGTAAAAATGGACCTAATGAAATAGGCTTCCAGTCTGTGCTTCTCCTTCCAAGAAACTGTGCAGACTTCTACATGCCTCACATAATTTTGTACTTTTCATGATTCTCAACTACAGAAAACTGTTTCTCTTTCACATTTTAATATTGATTTCTGCATGCGTCACAGTTGACAGTGTTGATCCCCTCACTATTCATTCAGCAGAGACTGGGGAGCGAGACATTTATAAAGTCAACTCAGAAAGACCTCCACTGGGGATATATTTCCTTTCATTCTTTTATTTCTTTAACTGCAGTAAAATCAAGAACAATCATCAAAGCAGAGTCTATTGGGTATCCTGGAGCCCATTTAAAAGCCTTCCCTGTGGCTGTTTAAGTTGTTGCTTCCTGCTTTAGGCATTACAGTATGCTGACACCTTCAACAACTCCTTTAGCAAATATCGCTGTACTAAAACTTCTCCCACTTCCTCAGATAGATATTTAAAAAAAAAAAAAAGAAACAAAAAGAAACTTTTGGTTCAGCAGTCTCCAGCTATCACAACTTTTCATAAAGCACAAAGCACTGATACGAACTTCTATTTCAATATAGCCTTTTGGAACAATGTAATTTCTATTCTACAGCAGCAGACAAGGAATGATTTGCCAATGTTGCCTCCTGGCATTGGTGGTTATACTATAACTTTTTAACCTGTTAGCGCACAATGAATACTGATGCCTTTATATTCAGGCTAGCACACTTTGATGAGGAAATCACCCTTTCCTGACTTTCTATTCAGCTGACTGGCATTTTCTAGTGCATTGAACTCCCACTGTCCCCACAGGGCCAAATTTGTAGGCAGGATAGAGATGGCAGGTAGGGCTAAGTGCAATTCCTCTCCACAGTTTCCTCACCCACCACAGTACATGCAGGCTGGGCACATTGCAAACTCATGTAGATGCCACCTTTGCGAGAGAAAGATTTTTTCTGAAAGAAGGAATATACGGTACTGCCCTGCAATGAATTCCTATTTTGTCTGCCTATTATGGCCAGATATCTCAGCTCTTATAAACCATTATATCTTTGTCTCCCCATCTCCTCCTCCCTCTAAAATCAATCCTACAATGATTTACAGTTATGGAGGATATTGTCTCATTCCTGTAACTACATTTTTCCTTCAAGAAGAGATGAGAAAACTCCCATCAAGACTGATGGAACATTAAATCTGAGCAGAGAAAATGCTCTGTTAACATAAAGTGATCAGTGCTTTATGAAAATTTCTGGCGACTACAAAAATTAACCCATATCAGGATCTGCTCCTAGGACTGCAATGAGGGTTAAACTTGAACACTGTTTTTAGCAGTTAGCAGTGTGAACATACACAAGCAAGTGTCTTGGTATTCCAATGAAAGATATGAATCTTTAGGTGAAAAACAAAGCGAAACAAAAATTCCATCTGCTTTCCCCTGAAACACAGATATATAATGCAGACAGTCTTTGGCTATCACAATGAGAGTTAGTGTGAAGTAAAGGTAGAAGTGCCAGATAAAAGCTGAAATAGGCTACAATTTGAAAAACACTCAGAACAGGATTTTTAAAAGCCCATTAAGAAGAATAGGCTATTCAAGAAATCCTAAAGTGCTGTTCTGCACCTTTGCAAAAGTTCAGTCTTCACATTTCAGTCCTAGAAATGAGTAGCAAAAAGAGCAAAGGGTTTATCTCTTCTGCTCTCATCCTCACTGCAAGCTTTCTTAGTAAAAGCCTAGTCTCCATTCTAGAATCACAAATTGAATTCAGATGAAAAGATGTAGTGCATTTGGCCTCTAGTTCCTTTACACTCAATAAATACAGGAGATTTTAATTGCTATGAAGATTGTTTCAGGCCACATCTGGAAAGCACAGCCCATGTGGCAAATGATATTTCATTATAACAGCGATTTCTTCCTGTTTTTAGAGGATAAGTTGTCATAACTTTAGACTTATGTGGCATTTCTGATTTAGCTAACGAGAACACTATAAACCCAAATGTTGCTAGCATTGTAAAGAAGTGAAGCTGACTTACTCATTGCTTCTGTTTTCCTTCAGAAATGATACTCAGCCTCCGGATATGCGATGCGTAGATCTGCAAGAAATTAATCTTACCAGGGTGAGTTAAAATGGCACAGTCTGTTTTGCTCTTACCACTTAAAAAATTATTCTTCCCTGCTGGTTTTTCTGTCAGAAACAAAGTGAGTAGCTTTCTTCTATTTGAAGTGCCATTAAAAGATTTTCATCTTGGAATGAAAACAAAACTGTCCAAATCGCATCAATCAGGAACTAAATTAAATGATAACAGAGACCACGTCTTTTGACTGTCACTTAATCTGTGAACTGCCAGGCCCCCACTGACTCCACTGATGGACAGACACATACTGGCTGTATATAGAAATGTGGCAATGTCCTTGATAAGATGAAACCCTAGATACTGGGTATGATGCAAACCCACAGAAAACTTTCTGTCTGCAGTTGCCTGGTCTCCATTTTTTATTGTCACAGTTGAATAATAAATACAACAATCAAAGCATGCGGTCTTGTCCTGTTTAGTTACTGACAAACAGACCTGTATCTGTATCTGTGTGTGCATCTGTATGGACGAAATGTAGAATAAGAGGACAGCAGCTCCTGTGCTATCATCACTTGGATTGTTCTGCTAGTGATTACACAGTTCCACCATGCACAATGTTCTCATTCTGTTCCATACTGATATTAAACAGCTGGACCTATGATATATTTACTTTCACATCTGGCCAACAAAAGTTAATATGCACAGTAAGAAAAGATCTGCTTACTGCTACCCAAGATCAAAGTAGTAGATGTGATGCCAAATACGCTGACTGCAAACATTTGGTCAGGGAAAATACACTGATTCTGGACATTCAGGCAGCTGTTTACATGTCTCGTTACTGCTCTGTGGGGGCCTTTCTTTATGTCTGCCCCAAAAAACAAACTGCTGCATAGTCAAAGAGCCATGCAACTTGATCCCCATTCCATCCTAAATCCATCTAGTGATACACAGAATACACTTCTACCTTCAAAAGTGCTGATGAGATAGCCAGATAATTTTGAGGGAATTAGGATGTAAGTGTTCAGTTGCGAGCATTCCAAAAAGGACAACATAAATGCTGTAAACAAACATAGCTGTAGGTAAACTGAGGATTAAAGGGAAAAGCTGTTTCCCCTGGAAATATGAATTTAATCACTAATAAAAAACCCCTGTTTTTACAGAAAAGTTACAAATCTTCAGGCCAAACAATTTATGATCAATATAATCCATAGCATAGGCTACACACCTCACTCAGCCAATAGTTTCCATTTGATCTATATCTAAATCTTGACAAAAGGCTAAAGTATTAAAGGATTGTCATGCTGCTTGATGGCCATATTTAATTGCCATCCGTAAGAAAAGTGAAAAATAGCAGTATATTCCTTATTATGGAAACATATCTGGTTGAATCCAGTCTTTCTTTAGTGGTTTGCATTTTTCTGCTACTTTAATAAGGTCCTAACTTTCAGAAGTCCCAATAGCTAGGCACCTCTGTAATGTAATCAATTCATCTTTTAAGTTGCTTTAAATTAAACACAAAGTTGACTGGGTTTCTTAGATCTCTCACTAAGGTGGAGTCTCTAGTGTGTTTTTGTTATTGCTGTTTTTTTTCCTTTTCTTCCTTTCTTTTTTTCTTTCTTCAAGAGCTAAAATGGACTGATTTTTTTATTAAACCCTTTCCAAGTTTTCAATGTGTTTAGTTGTGGACATCTCACTATATTCATTGATAGATTCTTGCTCTTGCATCCATGGATCATACCTGTTCTAGCACAGGAGGGAACCACTAGTTTGCAGTGAAATGATAACCTGCCGTCGCTCATTCTCATCCCCAGGTGCATTTTGCAGGTGTAACCTGGTTTTTTATATAATTTATTTATAGATATATGAACTTGCAAGAGGAGAGCTTCAACATGCAACTGTTAAATGTAATAGCATAAAATTGAAATAAATGCCCAAATTACAACGCTTTTTTTAACCCAAACACTAACAGGAATTCTCCATGAAAAGAGCACTCATTTTACACATATCCTATTCTTATTCCTACTCATGCATCAGAAAGGTCAGACTACGCTGCTAACTTTGTTCTTTCATTCTTCTATTCTTTTGTTATTTTCATAGAATCATAGAATCATTTAGGTTGGAAAAGACCTTTGAGATCATCAAGCCCAACCATTAACCCAGGACTGCCAAGTCCATCACTGAACCATGTCCCTAAGCACCACATCTATGCATTTTTTAAACAGCTTCATGGATGGTGATACCACAACATCCCTGGGCAGCCTGTTCCAATGCTTGACCACCCTTTCTGTGAAGAAATTTTTTTCTAGTACACAAACTAAACCTCCCCTAGTGTGACTTGAAGTCATTTCCCTTTCTCCTGTCACTTGTTATCTGGAAAAAGAGATCAACCCCCACCTGCCTACGGCCTCCTTCCAGGTAGTTATAGAGAGCGATAAGGTCTCCCTGAGTCTCTTGCAGGCTAAACAACCCCAGTTCCCTCAACTGCTCCTCACAACACTTGTGCTCCAGACCCTTTGCCAGCTTCTTTGCCCTTCTCTGGAGATGCTCCAGCACCTCTATGCCCCCCTTGAAGTGAGGGGCCCAATACTGAACACAGTATTTGAGGTGCAGCCTCACCAGTGCCAAGTACAGGGGGACAATCATTCCCTAGTCCTGCTGGCCACACTGCTTCGAACACAAGCTAGGATGCCATTGGCCTTCTTGGCCAATTTTCTTTCTTGAAGAGAAAGCTGTCTTACATGAATGATCACAGATTTTAATTAGTCATAGGATTCATGCTGTGCCAAATATTTTGTTTGGTTGCTCTAAAGAGCAGAAATATCGTCTTCCTCCTTTCATCCTCCACAGCGACACAAAATCCCCATTTTAATACATATTTTTCAAAATTTTACTTACCACTTAGAAAACAAAGCTTCCTACTGATTTATCTGTCTCCATGCTCCTGGGAGCAATATGGTCTGTATGTGAGAACAGGCACAACAGATGAAGAAAAAAAAATTCATTCAGCAATCTTGCATCATGGCGTCTCCTCAGTGACTCCACGATGACCTGATAGAAGTTACTTAAAACACATTGTATCCTATTTCTCCTATCCATGACAGAAGGCTAATACTTTTCTGTCTTGTAAGAGAGTTATGAGACTGAATTAATGTAAAGGCCTTTCAGATAACTGCAAAGGTATTGTTTCCAGAGAAAAATGAGGTATTAGAAAGCTTTGAGCAAAAAAAAATGAACCATTCTTGTTATCTGACGTTGCAGACAACAGCATACTCTTTTTTTTTTTTTTTTTTTAAATAAATATTTCCTAACACCTTACCAGAAAGAAGCAGTTTACAGTACAGTTAAGGACCTTTCTTCTGAAAAACTTTCTGCAAGAAACATTCCTGCCTAACATTTTGGTCTCTATTAAACAACATGTAGGAATTCTTACTAGAACATTTCTTGCACCAAGAAAGAGGAGTAATAGCTAATATTTTACTTCTCTCTTAAAGATCAGCTGAGACCCTCCCCTCCATTTGCAAGAGGTGGAGAATCAATAGACAGATAGCAAGCAGAAGAAAGTCAGCTAGTTGCACTGAAGAAATAAGAGGCAAGCAGAAGAGTATTTCATAATCTTTACTCATTACAGGCTTGGACTTTCTGTGCAGTACTCCTGAAGTTATCTTCCACTGGAAGAGGTTAGTCCAAGGCTCTAGTACAAAGCATACCACCTTCATTCAAATCAAATATAAAGGACTATATTCTGATTTGTTGTGCATCCTTGCACAGTTATTGTGCAAGGCCTGAAAGACCAGAATGAGATGATAAAAGGAAACTCACAATCTAAATACAACCTTTCTTTTGTACTCAAATGCTTTTCCTCATAGATTACAGGTACCCTTTTTAAGAAGCATCACTTACCAACCTATGAAGGTGAATTAGATCAGAGATTCTTTGAAAGGTCATCAAGGTTTTTGTAGGACTCAATCAGACTATTTCACATCATTGTTAAATTAATTCACTGCCATGTTTTCAGAGTAGCACTTTTCATTAATTCCCATTTCTTGAAACTCCAAGATCCCTTATAAAAACTTCTTCCTAAAACTCAATACTCCAGAACTTCAGTACATGAGTCATTTACACAGCTCTTGCCTTACTTTATAGACTGAATTGTGTCATTTAGATGAACATTTGGGTACTAAAAGAATAGTCTTTTTTTTGCATTTCCAACCCAAGAAAGCCCACAACAATCCTATTCAGCCAATCTCTGTGGACACAAAAATAGTTTTGAAGTTGTTCTACAGCACTTTCACTTGTTTAATTAAAATATGTAGAGGGCTAAATAGGAACAAAAACCTCTTCAGAAAAACCAAAACCAACAACCAAACCAAACCACAAAAGAGGTCATAGATACTTCACCTAGAGTATCAGTGACTTCTGAAAAGCAAGTTTGTCATTCTACCTTATCCTTAAAATCCTGAGAGATTTAAGAAGGTAATTTTTTTTCCCATAGGAATTCTATTCTCTGTAACCTATTGAAATGCATTGTTTCTCAGCAACTAATGATTTTTCTTTCATATCATTCTACACCCTCAGGCTTTGTTGGTTAGGTTATAAATCTTCAGGGATGAGGATAGAGTAGTTCCATATATCAGTTTGAATCTGCATAGATGCTTAAGCCTAGATTAAAACTGCATCTCCTCCATGGACCTCTAGAAATACAGTTCACTGGAGTATCCAAGCATTTTTCGCAGTCCCTGAATTTATAAACCATCAGCTGCATAAACAGTGTTCATTCGTTCATCCACTTTCTAGAGGAATGGCTTCATGATGTTTTATTTTAGTAGGGACTGGTTTTGGTTTTCCTTAGTGAATGGTGCTGAACATTAAGCCCTGCCCATGACCAGTTCAGAATGTTCCTGCCCTGCATTGGTCCAGCAGCCAGTGAGCTCTGTCTTCCTCATGGCCAAGCTCTACTCTTCTGTAGAAACCTCTGTTTAGCTTGAGCCAACTTTTAGGACAAGGTTTCCATCTTGAAACTCCAGAGATCAAGGAATGGCTTTGAGGACAGTCTGGATGATGCTGTATCCCTGACTTTGTCTTGACATTCAGTGGGAAGCCAATATGCACATAAAAAAGCTGATCAGATGTGCACTTTTAGGGCTAACTCCTTAACAGATATAAAAGCTATTACCTCAGTCGGTATTCTTCTCGGTGGGAAGAGGAGGGGGTCATTGCAGGAGGCTAAACTTAGACAATGATGGATGCTATTTTACAACATTGCTATAGTTCTGCAAAGCCACAAAAGTGTCTACTACCAGATTAAATTAATGGAATAGTTCTCAAACATCCCATACCGGAAAAACTAAACACACTGTCTCTGGTGTTTGAATGACTGGGAAGAGAGATACACTACTGTCATTGTGCCTGTTGTCTACCCAGCCTTTTCATAAGTTATTTGTCAAGAGGGTTTTATGTATCCCAGGGTAAGGGCCAAGCACTATGAATGTCAAGATCTACTGACAAGGTAGATAATGCAATACCTTTTACTGGGCCAACAAAATATTATGTGCTATTTTTCAGGCTGAAAAGGCTGTCTTTTGGATGTTGTCAGAATTTCCAGACTATAGCATTTAAATGAGGAAGCTGGTTTAAAGCATTTCAGCTTTCCAACTTAAATCACATCTTAGGGCTAAATAAAATAGAAAAGCCTTCTGAGAGAAAAAGACAGGCAAGATGTCCACAAACCCTATTGCCTCTGTTTCAGAGAAACTTTCCTGATATGTCTAACTATAAAATTATTCTATGGTTTTCTTCAAAGGTATTTGAAGAACAATATAGGTTCTGTAAAAACTGTCAAAATAAGAATCAGGAGTTGGGATAAGAAGAAGAAATTACACCATCTAACTCATTTGCAACTGGCTCAGGAAAGGATAAAAAGAAGCAGAAGTTTCTTAGAACACCTTCTGATGAAACTGATCAACAGATGATGAACACTCACAGAAACAAAGTAGAGAAAAAAAAAGGGCATTAGAACTCTGTTTAATTTATTAGAAACTAAGCTGTTTCAGAGGAAAAACAGGAAATTCCAGCATTAAAAAAAAAAAAAAAAAAGACAGGAAAAATTCCTGCAGTTCAACTGCCCTGATCTAGGAATCAGTTATCTGGATAACGTGACAGCTTCCTGTATGCTTGACTAGCTTGTTTGGTGAAGGCAGGTGAAAGACAAAATCATGTTGTCAGTAAAGGTTCAAGGATGGGAAATGCAAGAGTAAAATTTAAAAATTTCTAAAATGGTTCTAAAGGCATCTCGCTTGCTGCCTTTGATTTAAGCTTTGGAAACTATAATAATCACAAGTGTAGATGAAGGTTTTTACTTGTCTTACTCAGAAGAGTAATATAAAACATTATAAATTATGTCCTGAAATAGTATATGGGAACTGCAGAACCTGAGAATAGAGACCTTCTCAGCCTTAAGACTCTGGCAAAGACCAGAGCTGGGGAAAGACATCTAGACAAAAAGCTGACAAGGGTCCTCTGTAATTTCTCAGCAAGAAGTTGTAGCTGGCCAGGGAAACTAGTGCGAGAGCACACATTGCTCCTTTGTCTGAAATTACTCAGCTTGCAAAAAACCAGATACCCTTAGAAAAGGCTTGCTCTTAGACCTTCAGCTAGCAAGATGTCTCAGGCCTCTTTTCCAGCTGTTTTCTTTCACTGATACATCTTTGGGGAGTTAAGGTACCATTTCATTATTAATAACTCCTGATGCTACGTGTGAAAATAACAGAATATTTTCATCCTTGTTTACAGTGCCCAGTAAGTCTTGTATATAGCTGCCATGGTGGATTGCTTTATGACCCACTTAATGCTTTTACACCTCTCCCAGAAGTGTCCCCAGATCCCTTTCTTTTCTCACAGGAGTTAATTTCACTGCAGACCCCAAGATGATGAAAAATCACTGTACTTTTTAATCTTTCAAAAATGGCAAATTAGTAATCTCTGTGCTAAGACAGCAGTAGGAATTCTTTAAAGAGGCTTCCTTAATCTTTAATTCCCAGCGTACTGGAAGAACTACAGCTAGCAATAGGCAGTCACTTTAAAACAATCATGTAAGGACACTAACTCACCAGCACCTTGGCTTTTAAGATTTATGGAACCCTCAAAACCATGAAACAGCTTAACCTATGCTATACAAAGGAAAATTTTGCAGCTTGAATGCATGAGAAGAATGTTCTCTTTCTTAACAGTTAAAGCAGGAGGTGTAGTTGTCTAACATCTTTGACTCAGAAATGTGTCACTAAATTAAGACAAATTAAAAAATGTAGTGCACCCGAGCAATAGTCAGTACCTTATTTTTTGTAATTTGTAGATTAACCTTTTAGATTATTTGCAGTAAATTATCAAGTCTTTTCTGACTAGTGATATAACAGTCATTTTTGCCTTCTTCCTTATCATGGTCCCTTTGGTATTGCCTAAACATTTTCTAATATATTACTTGTGTTGTCAAGGTGTTGATAACAATTAGCAAAGTAGCATACTAAGAAACACAGCTGTCTCTCTAGATTAGGAGTCAAATGCCATCTGTGGATTCATACAGGATTTTACATTTTCAGAACTCTGTGTATACTCCAGATAATTATTTCTCCAAGCAAGAATATTAAGAAAGCAAGTCAGTCATATATTACTCTCATTCTGGTGCAATGACAGAGAGGTAAAATTATTAGCCTAGAGTCACATAAAGCAAGCCGGGCAGAGGTGCTACTACTAAGGGACGCCCGCTGCCCTACTCAATACCTAGTTTGCTTTGCAGCTGCACCCATCAGGATTTACATGGTCTTACTTGTCAGTCAGGGTTTAGTTGCTTATTTGCATTGTTATTCTTTGCAGAACACTGCAGTCCATAATACAAGCCTAGGAACTACAGTTAGGCAGGGAATAGCTTACTTTTTGAGGTTCAGGTGTAAATCCCTTCTCTCATCTGCATACGCTTCATAGGTGGCAAATATCTGTTCATTTTTAAGAGGGACTCTTAAAAACACAAGCAGAAATTTCGAGATAGAATCTTGGTCTTTGCCAGAACTACATCTGAGCTCAACTTTACAAAGCAGCTACCCTATCTCCTTTACCCACCAAGAACTTAGCAACAATTTGCATTTTTGGTGAAAAAGGAAGTCTTAAGAACAGTGTGCTTCACGTATTGATCTGGACACAAGATCACGATGCTCTCTCCAGTCTTGTTTCAAAGACCACTCCACTCATCTTCCTGGAAACAAGCACCTGGATTTTCAGGTTGGTGAGGCGTGAGGCATATTTCCTTTTCAAAGCTGCCTTCAGAAATGTAAATGCTTTATCAGCATTAGTATAATGGATTAACCCTTCTATGCCTGCCTAGTCCCTTTGGAATACCTTAAGTAGCATGGGGGGAATACAGGCGCATGGCACCACAAGGACTTCTAGGATATACAGCTCAGCTGGGAAACAAACAGCAGCAGAACTGTAGACCGTTTTTCATCACTGCCCTGAGTACCTGGGCAGGTTAAGGTTCTGTATAGGAGAGTAGACCAAGGCCTATAAGAATTATGCCTATAACTCATCCTCGATTCAAACACTGAGTATAAAACAAATGGAGATATACAGATGCATATACACATTCACACGCACACACAACAAAATGTAAAAACCAAATAATAAACTCAGTTTTAACAGAGGCTAAAACATTATTACTTATAAAAACATTATTTTTTACTTATATTTACTTTTATTTTACTTTGTTCTTTACTGTATCAGGTATAATAATGACTTATACAACTTCTGTGATCTTTTCTGGATCATAGTCTTCTAGGAAACAAGAGAAGCTCTACATGAAGACCATTTGCAGATACTTCTCCAAAATGGCTGCATGCTCAGACTCTTAAAGATGGGAATAGGATATTTTTGGAAGGTTGTCTGATTCACTGCATTAAAAGCATCCTTTAGGACCATGCAAAAAATGTCCTGGAGGCATACATATTCAACTTCATATTAGTGAGGGGAAAAAAAATTAATTATGAAGAATTGATTCTGGATTAATCATCTAGCTTGTTATTTCACAACAAAATTCCAGTGTACCGTTTGCTAGCCCAAACAATAAGGCAATATAACAAGGGACGTTTCCAGTGCTACTGTAAATAAATATTATTTTGAAATTTTTAACTCCTTGTATTTCCCTAGTTACATTACTAATTACCTAATTAAATTTCTTTGAAGTATTAACTCATTGTCAATTGTTATATAAATTTTTTTATAAATCTAACATGACATTAAAGCAAAAATGTGTGTCAATAAAATCACACAGCCCCAATTGAAACTTGTTCCAGGCTATAAATTTAGTATACACAAATATGTCCATGTTTGTACGCGGGAGGTAGAAAATCTAGAACAGGAAATATATGTCATAGAAAACAAGCAACATTATGTTTTCTTGATCATGATTCCTGTATCAACAAAATTATGTATGTATATGGCATACATATTAGGTCTACAAATAAAACACCTTGTAATACTTCTTATTTGACTGTTCATCAAGTAAAACAAAATGCTTTAAATTTCTTGTGAAGGGTGATCTCCCATCTCCAATGGTTTTCAAATAGATCATTTGTCAAATTTCTAAAATATTAAGTACTAAGTAGGACTTGTCTGATAATAGCAGATCACATGCTAAGTACATGCTGGAAAAAATGATAACACCAGCTGCACACTTTCAAATATTGATTCACTCTAGTAAAGATTATTTCCTCTGCTGTTTCATGTTACAGTTCAGTCCGCTCCTGCCGAACTTCCACAGCATCAATAAAAGCAAAAGACCTTTTCTGCTCAGAAATTTTAATGAAGCCTGGCTCCAACACACATTAACTACATTTCTTTTTTCTTTACTGATTGAGCACTTGTGCCTCCCTTTCAAATAGCACTATGTCATACAGATCCATTTAAATCAGTTGTCCCCTCTCCCACATAAGTGTTATTATCATGAGAAGTAAAGGACAGTAGTTCACTCTGGAAAATCAATCTGAATAAAAAAATATTTTCAAGTAGTGTTGTGGGCTCCCCCCCGCCAGACGTTCTGCATCAGTTAGAAGACAAAAATAGAGAGAAGCCATAATCTAATAAAAATGGAGGTCTGAAAAGAAGAAAAAGAAACAACCAAGCAGGTTAAACTCTCGGTCAGATTATCAAATAGAACAGTTAACTCTTTGGGAGATCGGACAGTTTCGATGATTTTAGTAAGGTTGCCTTTGATTTAACTGAGAATCTGACCCACTTTATTAACACTGGTTAAAACATTAGGACATGCAATATTCTGTTAGAAGCAGAAGCAAGATATTTCTTAGTCCACACACAAAAAAGGTGTTATCTATGTTAAAAGAAAAAGGATACCTAACGTGGTATCTTCCAAACATTGCATAAGAACATGTCTAAACTCCTTTAGAAAACAACAGGATGACATACTCGCACATAGTTTCACTTCCAGAATTTAGGGTCAAGTTTTGATGGACTGTTCTACTGTAAAGATATGCTAAACTCATGCAGACCTAGCTCTCAAAATTTCCCATCTCCATCTAAATATCCTACTCTTTCTTTTCTAGTGAAGACTTTGAGAACAGTATCCTTTACTTCCTCTGTGCTCTGAGCATTCAGTGTTGTTATATTCTGGAAGAACAGACCAAAGGATTCCAATTAAGAAGTAAGCATATTTTTAATCAGAAGATGGATAGCGCTTGAAACAAGCTAACCAAAGAAGTGGTAAATGTTGATTTCTTAACATCTTCACATCAATAATTTATGTCTCTTGATCAGACATGCCTATCAAATGCTGGCTACTGAGCTTAGTGAATTTCTGTCAGTCGGTGAGCTGTCATACATGAATGAATGGACAGGATCCTTTCGTCTGATGTTGCACACCATGAATCTCCTTATCACTTATGTTTGAAGTTCTAACTTTAGATGTCTAAAAAAAAATGGGTTTAAGGCTTAGCTTCAGGGTCCATGTTTGAAACTTTTTCTGTATACATAAAAATATCAGCTGTATTCAGTTACACTTTCTGAAAATCTAACTTACCCTTCGTTGTTTACAGGAAGCACTGAAGTTTAGAAAAAAGCAGAGACTTAAAGCCATTAAGAAAGTCTTATAGGAACAATACAGATTTGTACCAGATGCTGTACTTGCTTAAGTTCAAGCACATTATACTTTGGAGAGTAAAGGTTTTAATATTCTGTGGTTTAGATTCAGATTATACCAGTCTTTAAAATTCAATAGGTGTTACGATTTCCTGATAAATTATTTTAAAAACACTGTTTGATTCAATCTACTCCAAATATTAAGCTAAAGTGGCAAAAGTTTGCATTTCTTAAAATAAATTTTACAAAGACTCAGCTTCACTGAAAGCTTTATCTATGATAATG
Source organism: Ibycter americanus (assembly GCA_035590275.1). Classification (NCBI taxonomy): domain Eukaryota; kingdom Metazoa; phylum Chordata; class Aves; order Falconiformes; family Falconidae; genus Ibycter; species Ibycter americanus. The sequence continues at coordinate 60,862,427 of JAVJGI010000062.1, forward strand.
GCAATACAGAGTTTTCTCCAAGATATTTGGCAGTGTATTAAAATTACTGAAAGGCATGTAGACATTTTTATTTTTATTTGGCTGTTCAGTCCTTGACTAGTAAAACACTTTAGAAAGGAAAACAAAATAATAGATGTTCCTGTTGAAGGGCTTCAGATTTGGCCAAGGACCTGATCTCAGACCTACTGGCATTGTTTTGTTCTATACAACCTTTCCCTAGTTATTAATGAAGTTGTATGCTTCTGCACACAGATTCAAAAGGTTGCTCAAAATTACTTTTGCCTGTGCAGTTCTCCAAATCCTCTGTGCTTTACATCTGTTCCATGTGCCTGTCACTCACACTTGTGAACTTTACTTAACTTTAGCACCTGTTGAACATTACAATCTATTTGATAAAGGTAGAGAGGCAACTCTTGACCTTCATGAATATGTGACAGCAGCTTTCAGACAATGGAACATGGCTCATTTGTCAGACATCAGAGTTGTAGTACTCACTTTCAAAAGTGATTTATTTTCCACATCTTCAAAAAGCAAACATATGCGTCCAGTCTGAACAAGATTAAGTTTACATTAAGAGAAATGTTTAACAAGAGCAAAGATTCCAGTAGCTTTATCCAAAGCCTCTTGTGACAGTTAGGGAGTGCTGAAAATAGAGAGAGAGAAACACTGACCTGTAACATCAGCTGTGCCGCTTGGTCCTTCTTGAGACAAGAAAGTCTCTTCAATGTTTTAAGGATACAGCTGTACATAAAGCTGTCTTTCTTCTGCAACTAAGTATCCTACCTAAGAGGAGTCTGGAGATTCAACCTACATTCATAAAAGCAACCAAAGTTGCCATGTGCTTCAGGATACTTAAACCAGTTTGTCAATACTGAGAACTGAATAAGAACAAATCAAAATAGCTATGGAATATATTTATCTGCTTAGCTAATAGGCTGTATCTCCAGAGAGATGATTTCTGATTGTCTAAACCACTACACTAGTGAAGCCACATTTTTCTTACGTAGAGGTGCCCAGTAAAGGAACATGTGTACCAGGTTCATTTCATCACTTTATGTTATGGCTGTTTTAAAAGACAGACTACATATGTGTCCCAGAAATGTTCCTTAAAACAGCACTGTAGTCACAAGTCTCTTAGCACACTAACTCTGCTTAGAGTGGCTTGCTCATAGGTTGGAATTATAGCCTTCTACATGTTAAAAATAATTTTTAATCATAGAAATTATTCTAAATTATTTTAAAATAAATTTAAATATTAACAAATAGAATTTACAAATGTCATACTTACTAATATTTACTTTGTGCATGTCCAAATAAACTGTGTTGTTTTATCTGTTAGGTACATTTCCATATTGTCTTTCTCATACATTTTGTTGAGTTCACATTCTCAATGTCAATTTAAGGAGTACTCAGAACTGACAATACAAAAGCAATAAGATTAATGAACGTGCAATACAAACAGAATGAGCATGCCAGGAAGTTTATTGTATGCTTCAGACACACTTGTTTACTGTTAAAGGCGCTCAGAAGCAGTGTTTCTTTTCAGCTGTGACATATAAAACCAGAGTCTTGATTACTCTGTTCTACTGGTAATGGATGAAAGATGCAATAATGGTTAAATATAACTGACATTTTCTGCTACTTGGCTACCCGGTGAGCAGGTCAACAAATTAAACACATTTGGAAAACTGTTGCAATACTATAAATACCCAGAATTACATATTCTAGCTGTTACATGCTTACATAAAAGGATGTACTACTGTATAACTTTTCTGACAGATTCTGTAAGTTGAATGCATTCACTTCATTTTGCTTTACTGAAGAGAAGAATTTCTAAAATTTTTTGTTTCCTAACAGGATGTACCTTAAATAAATACTAAAACAAAGATGTCTGCTCTGCATACTGCAGATGTAGGAAGGACAAGAAGTCAGAGGAGTTAAAGAGAATCTCTCAGTGGCAAATAATAGATTTAAGAAAGATTCGAACCACTTAGACATATATTTGGAAGTTACCTCTAAACTAAGTTTACAGATCAAAGGGATCCTTTCTCTGATGGAAGTCACGAAAGTATTCAAATGATCTTGTTTTTTGTGGGTTGATTGGGAAGAACATAAAACTAAATCCTACTCAGCCAAAGGTAAAAATATTCTCAAGCATCATTAAGATGCTCTGAGTCTCCACCAAAACTGCTACCATATTAAGATATTCAAATTGCACCTATTGAAATATAATTCAGTAAGAAGAAAAACTAAAGCAGGATAGAAATAATTTTAAGAATTTTAAACTGTTTTATTATCTCTGCTAAGGATGGTAACTCATGGTTTTCCCTAGAATATCCACATCTTAATATAACCTTTAACTCAAACTTGCATTTTGCTTGGTCATATACAAACTAGTTACAATGTTTTTCAGGTATAGGGAAATTCTCTGCTACTACTCAGTTCCCACATTTGGATTTCTGAACCTTAGCATGCATAAGAAGAGAGGATTAACTCAGCAATAATTGTGTGTTTAATACTAGCATTTAAACAGCTTACTCTTCCCACATTCATTCCCTTTTCTAGATGTTTCCACTTGCCATATTTAACCCAGCTGGTCTGACATGCAAAGAAACAACTACATCTATTGAGCAAACTGCGATGCTGCACAGCATTCCTCAATTCACACTCATACAAAAAGTAGCTGTATTCCATGCTTAGTGGAAGGAACTTGGACATTTGGTGTCGGTATCTTGGTTGTTTAAGCCTGGCCAGTGTTCCTGGTCTTGCTTCAGCTCCTCCTGTAGTTGTCCTCTGGTCTGCAGTGATCCAAGGCAGCAGAAGGCTGAGGAGGAGCTTAATGCAAACTGTGGGTGTAGCGACAATTACAGATCTCCTAACTTTCTTCTTGGTCTGTGCATGAGACTCCTCATTATGTTACATTATGAGGACAGCAAATATGATAAGGCCATAAGGGAAGTCTGTCTTCCACTGGAGCTTAGGCTGCATCTCAGAAATCCTTGCCAGGGATGAATACTGCAGCACCGTGCAGCAAGTTAACCGAAACTCCAGGTGTGACAGTGAAGTGAGGTCATGAACAAACCCCATGCTTGGTAATAAGAACTTGCCAAGTGCCTACGTTGTGATTGTCAATTTCTGAATAGGAACTGTTGATATAGTAGGCCTGCTTCAGTCATGTAAACCCAGCCTCTAGTGATGCTAGTGATCAGCTTTCATATCATATGCTACAGTGTCTTTTCAATCAAATAGTCCTGTGCTGTTGCCTTGAGTCCATGTAGAACTACGTACTCACAGTGACTAGGTAGAAGTCATTAAATATTTCACTCAACTACAATGTATTCTGTAAGAGCATACTAAATAAGACTGGAAGAGAATTTCAGAAGTTCATTCTTCAAACACGGACTGAAATCTTCTGTTAATATTTTTTGAGATAAAAAGCTTTACACATTTTTTATTCTGTTAAGGGTTTCTGGAATGGAGAAAAGTTGGCTGCAGGTATCAAATTTTTTCAAGGATGCAACTTTTAATCAGTTTGAACACAGGGTGAGAATATACAGAAGATTGGGAATTATTATAGAGGCTCAAAAGAATTACACATTTGCAGATGATATTCTGCAGTTTTATACAGAAATAAAAACACAGAAAGATCACATATCTATTTCAACTACAAAATGGAACTTTTCTAAATATTGAATGGAAAACTGGATTTTCTTTGTATCTAGTGTATTAAATACCACAAGAGAAAGTTTGGCTATTAATTAAAGGAAAGGTGTTCCCTTAACTGTAGCATGCAGAAGTTTGAGATTGTTTAGAATATTTGTCTTGTTTCACAATACTAATGAAGAGTACCATATTTATGTACCTCACAAGTGCTTTTTGAAATGTCTTTAAAGCAGACAAACAATATTAATTTACATCTAACAAGCCGACAGTACAGCTTCCACTTAGAGAACCATGAACAAGAAACTCAAAAGCAGAGACCCATTCTAGCTAAAGAGGCCACCTTGGAGAATTCCCCCTTCTGCCTTTTTCAAAGGGAGAAACACTATTTAAAATTATTGGGGCTAAGAAGTAAATTTCCAATCAAAAATAAAATATAGGGAGTTGATTCTGTAGCATGCTGAATTATTGCAAGACTTCATGTAAAGGATGTTTGCATCTTAAAAGTATTTTACACATATGAACTTGTTGCAAAATATGTAACAAAATAATAATTTACTTATTTTAAATCAAAGCAACCACAGTAGAATTTGAACTCACAGCCTTATAAACATACAGTAGTGTTACATTAGCCAGTAGGGTACTTTTTCATCAGTTAATAGTTATGGGAGTTCACAGATATTAGATTATCTTTAGGGAATCCTTTTTCCATGACTTCAGTAGAAATGGATTAAGAATTGCAAAGGCATACTAAAAAAGATGCTGAATATCAATGTTTACACATTTTAAAGCCAGTATATTCACTAGTTAATTAACTAAATTTTTAGATGTCATAGAGATTTGTTATAAGATACCTTGTACTCATTAAAAGTAGGAAGAGGAAATGAGGATTAAAAAGTTGGCTTTATAAACACAGTTTTTTCTGCATAAGTTAGATTTCTTAGGTTTGTGTAAAATAAACAATTAAACATCTCCAGCCACCAGTTAATATTGTCTGGATAGTACTGCAGCTTTCCTCACACATGGCCAGATAACAATTATCTCAAATGTAAATATCAAAATTCACATTGACTTCAAGGAAAAGCTGAAAAATAATAACTAATTTTGCTATTTGGCTAAGAGCTATCATTGAAACATTGGATATATCTATGGAAACAACAGAAAGCTACAAAGATCTTTGAGCTACAGGCTAGTGTAAGGTGGCAACAGTCAATTCAAACCAAAAAAGCCAGGAATTCAGAAACAAGAGAGTTGAAACTCTGTTTCTTTTTATAAGAATGTGGTGTTTTCCCAGTCATTGCAGTATTTTTAACCTCCTGTTTCAAGATAGCACTGTAGAAAAGACTACTTAAACTACAGTGTCTTAAGAGTCTACAGCAAAGGAGAAACCCAGTTGAAAGTGAGTCTTAGGTCCTTCTGGAAACTAAAAGGAAATAGGCACCCTTTTCAACCAGTGCCCAGGAATTCACAATGAGTTCTGAAGTGGCAGTCTAGTAAAATGCGAACGTTACTAGCAATTTGAACTGTACTAAACTGATAGAACTCTTAAAATACAACAGGTTTTTTGGGGGGGTTTATTACATTGCTATTAGTTTCTAACACTGAAAGAAGTTCTTTGAAACATCCAAGCAGAGTATTAATGAGTATAGGAGACTTTTATTTTAAAATAAACACCTGAAATTGGTGTGTCAACAACTGGAGTGATATCATAATCACCAGCTGCATCATATCTCCTTCCTTCCATCTTAAGCCTTCTGACAGGGGAAAACCCAAGTTATTAAAATTCACTATCACTTCAGAACATTGTTACCATACCAAAACAAAAAACAGTCATCACCTAACTTCAAAATCTTTGCTTTCTAGCAAGTGCTGAAAGAAAATATAATTCCTATTCTTTAACCACACGCAGTCCTGAATCTCAAAATCACATTGTATATTTTTGTCTGAGAGTTGTATCTAAGTCAAAATCACTTCCTATCTCTATCTCCTTCCAGAGTCTGGAATCTCTTCTGCTCCAGCATTTTATTACTCCCAAGATCTAAGTTTCCCATCTCAGTTGTATCTCTCAGGACTGACAGGAGTTTATCAGAAGCATGAGGTTTCATGTTTCAGCCACCTCGCAGTTTTAAAATCTCAACTTCCCATCTAAGGACTGCCATCGGAAGTTGCACCAGCAAATGATGTTGAAGAGCATTTAAAACTTCATCATAATTTTAAATTACTCCATTCTTCAACACTAACAAGACCACATTTTAATCCATGGGTAGGATCTCTTTTCTTCCCTCAGTTTTGAAATACATATTGAAACCAGGATTTCTTTCATATATTTGTGCGAGCAATGATGCCTGAAGGTCTTTTGTTTGTAACTGCTTTTATCTTCCAAATCATTGCTGTTTTCTGCAAAGCAACAAAACACACTGATTCCTTTTCAAAGAAATCTTTTTGACAAAATGGCTCATACACCTGTCAGAGTAATAAAGGATGTATAAATTATATAACACTGTATCTAGAAGTTGTTGGAAGCTAATTGTAACAAGCCTGAGACAGTTGTTCCAGCACTCATTTTGCAATGCAGAGGCTCCAGGAAAAATTAATTCTTTCATCCTTCTGGCTTTTGACTCTTTGGTTTTCTTATTAGTTTACTTTGCATGTAGTCACTGTTGCTTTTAAGTAGCCGTCCTCCCTTGGTTCAGACCACAATCCCTCTCACCTGTGGTTTCTAAAAGCAACTGGGATAAAATTCTGTTCAGTTATGATTAAATCAGGAAGGGGGGGGGGAGGGGAGGAGGAGGGGCGGGGGGAAGAGGTGTGACATGACACAACAGGGGACAGTACAGGACACGGACATATGGCCAAACCAAAAAAATCAAAAGAAGCCTTCAAGTTACTGTTCTGGGAGACCGCACTCATTAGCAGAAAGGCAGAGTGTTAGCATCTCTTTTATTTACAAATAATATTATCACTGCAAATTAATATCAATGAAAATAAAAAATGAAATACATCTCACCTTTCCAAGTGTTTTGAAAACATGAGAAAGAAAACTTAATTACACAATGAGAGAAGAAGCATGATTATACCACATGTGGTAAAAGGATCTTTAAGCTTCTACCTTACAAACAGGTAAGACAGACTAACCACCAATGCTGCCCTGCTGTCTTGGTTTAACCCCAGCTGGTGACTAAGCACCATGCAGCCACTCACTCACTCCCCCCCACAGTGGGATGGGGGAGAGGATCGGAACAGTAGAAGTGCAAAAACTTGTGGGCTGAGATCAAGACAGTTTAATAGGTAAAGAAAAAGCCATGCATGCAAGCAAATCAAAACACGAATTCATTCACCACTCCCAATGGCAGGCAGGTGTTCAGCAAACTCCAGGGAAGCAGGGCTCCATCATGTGTAATGGTTAGTTGGGAAGACAAACGCTATAATGCCAAATATCCCTCCCCTTCCTTCTTCTTCCACCAGCTTATATAGTCAGCATGATGTCATATGGTATGAAAGGCCTCTTTGGCTAGTTCAGGTCAGCAGTCCTGGCTGTGTCCCCTCCTAATTTCCTGTGCCCCCCTCAGCCCTCTGGCTGGCAGGGCCTGAGAAACTGAAAAGTCCTTGATTTAGTATAAATATCACCCAGCAACAACTAAAACCATCAGTGTGCTGTCAGCATTGTTCTCACATCAAATCCAAAGCACAGCACTGCACCAGCTACACTGCATCAGCTACTAAGAAGAAAATTAACTCTGTCCCAGCTGAAACCAGGACACCCACCAACCTGGACTAGAAAGGACTGCCAAGCATCATGGAACCCTAACACCGTCAAAGAGCTCACATCTGTACTGCCCATTCCCCATTAATTCCTTCCTCCGAAAATATCTATGGTAAATCCCATCAGCTTAAACAGGGCCAAAGCTTCACTCACAGATCCACTCTCCAACAACACCTCAACTATATCTCCCAGATTCAGAATGCAGCTTTGGCTTTAACAGCAACAGATTTGTTACACAAAACTTTCTGGATCAAGCCTAAAAAGATGAAGTTGAGGGGAATTGTTTTAATTTATTATTTTTTTTTTTTTTAAGCCCAACAGATGATAAATGGCTGTGGATGGATTTGTTTGACTAAATGTCAGTATCTGAATCATTCAACACAGACCTCCTTTCGAGTCAGACGAGAGCTAATCAGAGTTAATTCCATTCCAAAGCAAATGTTCAGCAATATTAAAAACAGCTGAATTGAACTTCCTCTGAAAGCAGCCAATTCTCTCCACTTGATAATGAACAGAACACTTACATCAAGTTTCATAAGCTAGGATTTTACCTTAGGAATTCTTAGCCTATATTTAAAGTAAAGTGATGCCCTTAATGCTGCATATCAAAACCAGGTGGCTTCTCAGTTCATTGATAAATCATATCAGATTTCAGTGAGCTTTCCTAAAAAATAAAACTCATGATTATGCTGTCACTGTCCCCTCAGTAGGTTGATTTCATTCATATTTGAAGGTGGACAAGGTTTTGAGGATATTAAAATGTTTGGGTTTGGTTTGGGTTTTTTTTCCCCAGTAGAAGTTTACTTCTAGGGAGAAGAGAAAGATGCTATTTATCTCCTTAGTAATTGGAAATCAGAAAGAGCTCAGTCCAAATCTGTTGCAAGAAGCGTCAGCCAACATACGGGGGGGTGGGGGGAGGAAATATAAAATCTTTTATCTGTTAAGCGGGTGCACAATTCCAGACAAACTACACTGCCTGCTGTGGTGGCTGCATGACAAAACATACAAATGTGGGCTGGTGCGTAAGGACTGATAGCAGTAGAAAAGCAAGTTTCAGTAGTTCTGCACTACTAATGTAATGGTTTGTTTTAGCTTATAAACATTCTAGAAAAATTTAATGGCTATTAGAAACCTTGAAGATTACATTTGATCATTAAAGTGTGAAACAGAGAAGTTTATGCCTGTTTTAAATGAAAAGCTAAATACAACCTTTACGGCAGAGTTACCTCCTGATATATCTGCAAATGTCTGCAGAAATTTTTTTACCATGCATACTTTAACTATGAGAATTAGATGGTGAGGACAGAGACAAATTAATGGAGATTCAAGTAAGATGTTTACAATTAAAATCTGTACACTTCAGACTTATCAATTTGTCCTTCCTACCTTTTCCAGTTGCATAAAACAAGGGAAAAAGTAGGTGCAATCCTAAAGCAGTCATTTTAACACTTCTCAAGGGAATACCTTTCCACATAATGTACATTCAGACTGTAGATTTGATGGGGAGGAAGTCAGCACCTATAATCCCCACCTGCAGCACTCTAAAGAGCTGACTCATTATATTGCAGCGAGTCAAGTTTGTGCTTATATGACATAAAACAAAGATAATGAATCTACAAGGCCTGCAAGGATCAGAAAGACAATCTTTCTGCTCTCTGATGCATCTGAAGTTGCATAAACTATGTGCATAAACCACTTTGTCTCCTGGAGATTGTCAATTATAGGGTCAACAACAACAGGGGGTTCAGAGAAGAAAGCAATTTGATATAGAAAATAATCCTTAATACTTTCAAATATGTGGATCTATAATTAAGCACTTAGATTCAAAAGTAAGTTCCTTTTACAAGCAGAAATTTAATTTCATACTTAAGTTCTTACTGTAAATAGCCTTATCTCCAGAAGTGACAAAATACTATCAACATAATGAAGAAGAGTCCTGTGGAACTACCCTTATTTGGCGACTATGCCAGAATTCAGAACATCGCTTCTGGCAGAGAATATGTAATAGTTCCATCAAAAAACTGGAACAACAAGTGCCAGAGGAAAATAGGCATGGAGTGCATAGCAGTGTCTACAACTTTAGCAGCCACCCATGCACAGCAAAACTTGGATTCCATCCTCTCCAGCAACATCAAAAAAGCTCAATATTCACATGTTAATCATAAGACCATACTGAATTTAAATGTGCAATCCGAAACAGCCAAGTTTGAAAATCATAGAAATCATATAATAATTAGGGTTGGAAGGGACCTTTAAAAGTCATCTAGTCTAACCCTCCCTGCAATGAGCAGGGGCATCTTCAATCAACTGTTGCCATTAATCCCAAGGCAGGAACTTTTATTGAAACCTGATAAACTGCTCCTGACTTCATCTCTAATCTGAGAAGAAAGGAATATTAATCGCCCCATGCAAATGTTGAGGGAACTGTCTGACCCACATTATGCTCCCAGTGAGTTCTACAGAGTCTCAGTGTGATGGCACTCACCCATACAGTTCTGACACTATAGATATATACAAACTAACATTGCAAGGTCCTGCACCTGGGTTAGGGCAACCTCTGGTTGTGAAAGAAAGACCCCATCCTATATAAGTTAATAGAAAATAATATCCCTGTAATTTTCTATGGAGGATTCAGAACTCTGTAACATTTCTATATGATGCTCAGTTTTGTAAATGCTAGATTGTACAGGTGACCACTGATTTATGTGGCAGTGGGACAATTAGAATAATTAAGGGTTTGACTATAGAACCCTACAAGAAAGTTTTCTTTAAAAAGTCAGTTCTATGAAATTAAATTAATAGCAGGACAAACTAGGAGTTCTGTGGTTTCCATGTTACTCAAATAGCATGAAGCAAAGCAATGTGACACCAATCAGTAGATGTCGAAGCTTGTGCACTAGAAAGAAGAGAGCAAAGAGAGAAGAGGTGAAGGAAAGAGAAAAGTCAAAATGATGACTTAGAAGAAAAAATGCCTAGAAAAATGAACAAGGTGCCTAGGTGAAAAAATTTGAAGGGGAAAAAAAATAATCTCAAATGTATCATCTTGAGGGATACGTCTCAGAGAAGGAAACTCTTGAGAATGAAAGGAAGACAAAAAATTAAAAATAAGCACATTAGAAGCTGTATGCTCCCACAATGTTAAGATGAACTACACAACTTGTACACAAGATACACGCATATGTTGATATGTAAGAGATGTTCTTCCCCAGATAAAACTCACCCTACTGTGATATGTAAGCAGTCAATATGCCTGAATTGCAGATGGCCACATTATATACCCAGTCTGAGTCTGAGGCTGAGTTATTTAGGTGTGCAGTAACGGTTACCAGAGTGCTGTTAAACAGGTCATGCCACACCAAGGTGTTGTGCACTCTTATAAGCTACAAATATGCAGATTTGGAAACATTTTAGAACTGCAAGGAGCTCTTTCAGGAGAATTATTTCTTATAGTCATCTCTTAACATGTAAAGTTCAGTGCCTGGAATCACAGTGAAAAGAGTTAAAAGGAATGAAAAACCCTGAGATTAATAGTGTTGTATACCTCCAAAATAACTCATCAGTAAGACTGTCATTATTATAAGATCTCTTTGAGCCTTATAATTCTAGTAGTCAATGTGTCCTACTAGCTAGGCTCCTTTTCTGTTTATTTTACATGACTTCTTCCTATTCTTCTTGGTACTTTCACACATAGGGAATACACATGTGTATTCTTTGTGAATACTGAAGGACAGGCTAAACTTTGTCCATAGAGATACATTCACATGATAAATGAACTGTGCAAAGCTGCTGAGGTCCTTACAGATAGAAGACACTGAACCTCTGGAACCAGGTATTCCCCTTTCTAAATTCTGGGTCAGAATGAAATCTTCAGAATTCATACACTTGAAAAAAAAGTCACCTAAGGCATCCTGAAAATGTAAGTCTTACCATCAACTAATTCTGGGTGAGTTATTGAATTTTTACATTTTTAGTCCATATTTATTGCTGTTCCACTTTTGTTCAGACTTTTATTTCACTGCCTTAGGTAGAAGAAATAATCCTAAAACAACTCATCTCCTACACTTGTTAAAATAAGATGTTAAATGAACAAACATTCAGGATAAAAATCTGTATTATTTCACAGCCACTTCTTGTCTTCCTATCTGAAGGCATGGTGACTAGGACTGCAAAGAAGAGCTTTCTTCAATGACATAGAATCTCTGTTTGATGTTTATAATTTCAAACATCACTTTTCCTGGGTTACCTGTCTTCCACAGCCTTTCCTTACATCATACTATTTCTTCCTACCTCCGCCATCTGGGGATTCTCTTACGTGTCTTTCAAAACATAAAATTTTTATACAGAGTTAATTTATTCATCCACTAGGCAAAACAATGAAATAGTGATGTCATGGCTCAAGATTATTACTGGAACTGGGAGATATTTTGAATTATTTTGATGGAAAATTAAATTTTTGAAATTTAACTTCCAGTCTAATTTTCTGTGACAAAAATTACTATTTTATAATTATAATAAGACACCTAAAATGAAAAGTGTCATTGCAAATTAAAAGCAGACACTTCTTATCTTACAACATTTTCAGAATATCTTGATTTTACACCAAGAATAGCCTCCTTCCTCATGCCTTATGATTTTAAAAATAAAATTGATTTCAGAAGTTTATTGGGATAAATTGGGATAATTTCCCGTGAGAAATATGTTGAATACTTAATGTTATTTTAAATTATTATGGATTTTTTTGTATACAATTTTTTTGTGGGACTTTTGTGCATTTTTGGATAGCTTTTCCACTCTTCACAATTTGCATTAATTCATGTCTTTTGTTTTGATGTCAGCTATTAAAGAGTCAACATAGCAAATAACATTCGGTGCCTTATAAGAAGTCTAGAAACCCATGCCAAGATGAGGCCTTCTGTTAAGTAACAGATAACTACTGAAGGAGCCCTTTTATCAAAGCACCTGAAACCTAGGAAAATCTAGTTCTAGTTGGTTAGACTTAAGTCCTCTTTCAGTAGTGTCAAACTGATGCTTGAACAATTTATGCCTCCAAGGTTTCTTTCAGGGCATCATGTAGAAAGCCAAATGCAGGGTTAAATGGGTAACATGGAGAGATTTCATAGATGTTAGAGATTAAAGCAAATGAGAAGATCAGGGTCTTTCATGTCAGTAAGAGATAGGATCATATGTGGGTCAAAACACCCTCTCAAGATGCCTGTCTTTTCAGTCTTGAAAGGAGTGACCTGATGCAATTAATGATCTTGACTTAGGAATCTTAGCTAAATCTCTAAAAAGTTCAGTGTCATGCACCCTGAAGTTCAATACTGTATATCCTCTGCTCAGCCAAGGCACTGGAACAACCCTCATGCCATACCTAAGCCGTTTGAGATTCACGAACTTGGCATCCTGATCTGTGAGGGGCATCCAACAAGCATACTCTGAGGAGTAACTCCAGGATTTCCTCAATATTTTTCGCATCAAAAAACAACAGAATGGGGGTTGGGGGGGAATTTAATTGAGATGTACGTGTGTAAATGAAAAATACCTTAAGCAAGTGTCCCAACAGACTAGAGTGAGGAATCCAGCTGTTGCTGCTTCTTTCATTGCCAGGATCTGGCACTTTTTTTTGCATAGTAGTCAAGTGCTGGTAAATATAGGTCTACAACTTACCCGAATGCTCTGGCAACCTGGTTATAATACTGTTGCTGACCTTTTGTATCAGCTAGGCACCTACAAGTCCATCATACAAAAGCTTCTCTTTGAATCTGAGCTTAATATATTATAGACACCAGGTGATTGCATGCAACATTTTTTTTTCTTTCAATTTCAGAAGATAGACATCACAGGAAAGCAAGTTAGATTGTTTAAATATGAGTATGTAGATGTTAGTTTTTAGGTATGTGCATCTGAATTCAGGATCAAGACATTATTTATAAATATATTGTTAGCTAAACTAATACCAGTACTTACAAGACAACAAAATAATCCATTCTCTCACATGAAATTATGTATTTGAACGCTGATTTTTCCCATGTTATTCTTTTCTTTCTATCAAGAAGTTACATTTGCGCTATTAAGAAGAATTTTCCCTTTCAAATCAGTGGAGTGATTTCAGTGTTTTGGGAATGGTGACAGTTCCTGAATCACAAGTTTCTGTGCACTTGTCTGACTCAGATTTATCAGCACGGTCAGACACAGCAGCGCAAGGATGGCATTGTTATTAGAAAGGTGCTTGTTCTGCCAGCTAGGTTTAAAATGCCCCAGCAGTGCACACAATGCAGCCTTTACTTTATTACTTTAAATTAATTGCAGTAACTGTCAAAATACAGCTGGTAAGGCAGTCAGCCAGTTGTAAACAGGAATTCCAGCCTGCCAGAGTGTTCCTGCTGGAAAAACAGGGCCTCCAGAACATGAACTTCAGCTGTTCAAAGTGACAAACAAAAAAAAGGAAAACACCAGTTCAAGCACCTGACTTGAAAGTGAGCAACCAAACAGCTGATATTCTAAAAGCAAAAGCAGATATCAGGGAGGTTGAAGTCCCCCATGAGAACTAGGGCCAGTGATCACGAGCCTACTTCTAGCTGTTTGTAGAAGGACTCATTGACTTCCTCTTCCTGATCAGGTGGCCTGTAGTAAACACCCACAACAGTGCCCCCCCGTGCTGGCCTGGCCCTTAATCCGTACCCATAAGTTCTTTACTTGTTCTTCATCTACCCCTAGGCAGAGCTCGATATGTTCCAGTCGCTCCCTCACAAAGAACAACTCTACCACCTCTCCTTACTGGCCTGTCTTTCCCAAAAAGTACACAGCCATCCATGACAGCATTGCAGTCATGCAAGCTACCCCACCATGTCTTTGTAATTGCAATGAGATCATGGCCCTGTGACCGCACACAAATCTCTAATTCTTTCTGTGTGTTCCCCATGCTGTGTGCATCGGTGTACAGGCATTTCAGGGAGGTAATTGAGCACACAAGTTTCCCAGGAGGTGTGCAAGTGGATCCATTATAGCCACACACCCCCCGGAGGTGACTGGTTTTCTGGTTCTCATCTTCGGAGGCAGCTAAGGAACATATGTTGCTGCTCTGGTTGGCCTCGCTTATTCCTCAGTTGGATGCGATGGTGTGAGCATTGCCACTTTGGACCCCTCCCCCCGAGCCCTTCAGTTTAAAGCCCACCTCACCAAGCTGGCCAGCCTGCTGCCAAACGTTCCCTTGCCTCTTCTAGACAGATGGATCCCATCCCTCCCTAACA
>JAVJGI010000062.1:60877199-60949796 GCA_035590275.1 Ibycter americanus
ATCAGAGGGACTTTCTCTGTGAAACACTGGCTTTAACTCTGAGGCGAGCGCCCACCATCCTGGCAGAGACCGAGGGCACTTCCCTGGGCTGTGGGCCTGCACGCGGGTGCAGGGTCCCCCCTGCGCGCCCCCCCCCCCCGCCCCGGCTGGCTGCCATGCCACGGCCTGGTGCAGCGCTGCCGGGGCTGTTTAAATCTGCCGTAATTGCTCCTGGCAGCACCCAAGGCACGTCAGCTTGTGAGAGCTGCTGGCTCCTGGCAGGGTCTCTGCTCTTGAGACACACACAAGGGACCTATTCTTTACTGTGTTTTAACAACTTTCTCATGCCAGCAAAGTTGTAAAGCTCTGAATCTGTATATAAGCTGCAGTCATGGATGGATTCAGAGCTTGAATTGATGTCTGAAACACGGGGCAGGAAACCAGCAGCTCATCTATGTCCTGTGAAAGTGTGCTCATGCAGAAGGGGTTGGTTCCTGATCAAATACATGCTGATGAGAACATCTTCTGTGTTGGACACTTGTCTCCCTTTCCCTTTTCTTCTTTTAAAGCCTGCAAGTTCATTCATACAGGCTCTGTTAATAGAGTAAGCTCATCAGGAAAAGCATTTTCTAGGCTATTCTGATCATCTAATAATAAACAGAGAATAACCTTTCCTGGAATAAAGCTTCCATCAATCAAAACAAGGAGAAAACACCTCTGGTCATTTATGAACACAGAGCATATAATCTATTTTTGCTTCTTTACACTTGTTCACTTGTCCATCTGTCATAGAACAGGAAGGAATGTGGTTGAGATCAGGAACTAAGACTAAAGATCTCACGCTGTTGAATATCCTCAGTGGGCTTGTCCACCTCTCAAAAATTGTGTTAATTGGGAACATCAATGCTCAATTTGTCTGACAGAAGATTGTGCTTGTCTGTTCCAGCTATCTATATATCAAGCCCATCAATCATGGATTCGAGTGTTCAGAATAATACTTAAATATACCAACAAGCCTAGCTGAAATCACAGACAACAAAAACACCAGCAGCCTCTGGAATTTCTCTAGGACCGTATTTTCAGGGTATAATCCCTATCCTCAGAGAATATTTGTGTCTTTTAAAAATACCAGACATTGAAAATAAGTAAGAAGATGATATCTTCAAATAATCTATGAAAAAAAGAAGGGGGGGGGGGGGGGAAGGCGGGAGGGGGGAAAAAAAGGAGCCAAGGGCAGGAGAGAGTGTTGAAGGAGAAACAGTAAGATACGAATGGATCAGAGGCCTTGGAGCTGCCTGAGAAAGTAGACCTATTAATTCAAACTACTGATAATTCACAACTTTAGTTTGTTAAGGCTTTCTGTCTTGCATTATTTTAGATGACCAGGAGTCATTTCATACGCTTGAAATATAGAAGTTTCCAAAATACCTGATATTTTTTCGAAACACTCCAGTTGCATTTTGACCACAGGGAAAGAACATTTTCTTTAGGAGAGCTGAATTTTAAAAAGAAAACTAATGAAAATAAAAATGTTGATCCTGAATGGATGCTGTCATTCATACGCTTCTGCTCTCCCCTCTAAACTCAATTGGATCTCTCAAGATGCACTCCTCAGTAACAAGATGCAGTGTAGCAGAATACACCATTGGGAGATGAAGCCAATTTTCATCACTTTATTTGTTCCATTAAAAATTCTGGAGATTCCCATGGACAGAAGACAATAGGCATGAAATCATTCATTTAGTCAAAACCTCACTTTTCCATTACAATCAGTTTTGACAGAAGATGACTGATTAGCCCAAATCAAAAAGCAGAAGAGCCAAATCATACTTATTTGTGCATTGAAACATGACAAAAATAACCATTTGGTGTTCCCTCCTGGAATATATATCCTTTAATTAAAAATATAAACAAGGTTCAAATATGCTCAAAACAAAAGTGCCACTGTTACTACTATTGTCTGTCTCCCCTACCACATTTGCATCCTGCCTTCTGTCATGTAGTCTCAGGTATTTCATTAAACATCAATCTGAAACAACAAACTTTTAGATCTTCATTTTGTAAACATTCTTAGCTATTCTTAAACAACTAGTCATGTGTTCTGATCTTCCTTTTGTCAATGATATTCAGAGAACTAACTAGCTGGTAATGAGTTCTTGATATGCATTTATAAATAGTCTAAACATTAAAATCACTGGAAGCTGTAGGACAGATTTTACTGCTAAAAAAACCCATGAAAATTGGCATCCTCTCCAAACTTAAGAGAACCTAAGGTATGCTAAAGTGGTATAGATCTCCTTATTAATTATGTTAATTTCACAATTTGCTAGTATGTGTGCTTACAGTAAAGCATTTCCTCATAGAATCACACAGTTAAGTATGTTTCTCTCTTCATATGTATATGTGTATACATATATATGTTTTATATGTGTATATATGTTGTATACATACATATATACACATATCTTTAGAAGAAGGAAGCAGTGATTTCCAAGTACACTGCATGTACGTTATAGTGCACTCAAACTATAATTGTAAAAGATCTCAGTGCATCACAAATCAGTTCAAAAAGCTCCCCCCCCCCCCCAAAAAAAAAATCAGAATAGAGATAATATTCCACTTATGAGCAAAGTGGCATTGTTTCTACAATCCTAAAACTCTCTTGACAATGTGTTAAATATGCTTTTTACAACAGACATTAGAGACATTTGATTAACCAAATGTAGTTGAATCACTATTAGGAAAAGAAATTCAACTTGTTTCACAAGTCTTCTGAATGACCAGAGCATCTTTTTGAGGTTGTATTACCCAGGAAATAGGACTATCATAAAAAATAATTTCACATATGACAGCACTGCTAACAGTCAAAAAGCTAAATTCTTTAAGCAGATATCAAGTAGTTGTCACCATAAAGGAAGTATTAGACATGGTTATTTTCTGTAATTTTTAAAATCCTTATTACAAGACAAGAATATGTATCTGTCTTCTCTATTGAAAGAAGCTCACAAGTGAGATTCTTAGAAAAAAACATCTTTCCCTTCTGGCCACACAGCACCAACCTACCACTTTCCTTCTCTCCTAGGGAAGACAGTATATTAGGGAGTAAAAACAAATAAACAGCAAATGATGTAGTAAATAAGAGATTTTAAAGTAGCAAAGGAAAAAAGCAAGATGTCATAACCTTCAGAACCTTGCCTTCACCACCTAACTTGAAGTCAATTATTACAAAAGCTATTTGGGTATTGCTGTAAATAGCTATAGCTGTGAATTCCACCCTTCTTCTGCAAATCAAAGCACACTGCTTTCTTTACATTACATTATTTGAAAACCATTTCTTACTGCAGTGTTCATCACTGAAGCATTGCATCCTCCCATACCATAAACTCAACAAGTTCAAAATCAACAACTTCATAAGTGTATAAAAACAAGCAAACAGCAACAAACCCTTGATTTTACAAGTTGGCACAGCAACAAACTGCTTATCGGAATTAACACTGCTTCTACTGTAATCAAGAACACTTTTGGAAGAGACAGTTCATTGCCATTCAGGCCAAACTAACTAAATGACCAAACTGCTTTGAACTTTGCATGTTACTCTGAAGAAGTCACGAAACATACAAACAAAATTTAAGAAAAATTATTAACAGTGGACACACAAAAGCTATTCATTCTACTGCTAGGGAGACAGTAAACAAGAAGGCTGTGCTACTGAACCAAAAAATCTTTCAGAGTTTGAACAAGTAGAGAAGAAGGGCAACTGTACATACTTGCTTGGACTTATCCTAAAAATGAATGAATCTCGCAGAGAACAGTCATTCACTGTGGTTTCCCCAGTCCAAATGCATGCAGTCTGGGGTGTGAATTACATTAGTGAATAACTTACAAAATTTAGCCTTAAACATAATCAGCTCTTTCTCAATATAGACTTTGTTGTCTGTTTTATGGCTGAAAACACATTTGCAATGTATTATTGCCCAGGGTGCTCTTTTGCAATGAACTGTATTGTTCTGAAGCTAAGAAATTTTAGAAGACAATTACAAGAAATCATCAGCTAACAAGGAACATGTTATCAAACTAATCCTCTTCAAGGTACATTAGATGAAAGGCTAATGCTAGGTCAAAGGAACCAGACTGGCAACGATTTTATCCAACATTGTGGAGGTGTATGCAATTATTTTAGAGCAGAAACACACCTCAAATTAACTCATAGATGGTCTCACTCCTTCTCAAAGGACTGTTGAGGAGGGTTTCAGCAAATGTTTTTCATACAGACAGGAGTTCCAAAGAGGTCTACATGCTCTGTGTTTCAAATTGTTGCTTCCAACAAGTTGCTTGGAAGACCTGTAAGATAAAAGGTTGATGATGACAATGAAGCCTGTAAAATGATACTTCTGGTATGTCTTCTTATAGTCCAATACTGCTTGATACTCTAATTTCTTTTTTTCAGGTTGACTCAGGGTTAAGATCGATTAAATCAACTTTATTCATTCAAAATGACATAGGAGTGACAATTATTGTCACGGAAGGGATAGAGTGGTGTCTCTGAAAAATCTTTTGGTAGATGACACAATTTATTGTGAAAATGGTTCTTCAGAGGCATTACAGGCCTTTGGGCTTTGAAAAAAAGGGTTTGGATTCTCAAAGAGGAGCACAGAATTGAATCACTTTTTTCTCATGGCTGATCAGAGGGAAAAAATAATGAGCTTTCTGTGTTATGTTTGACCAAATCACTTAAGGTCGCAATAAGAGTTGTCTTATCACAGTGATCTACGCTGAGCTAGTAAGAGTGAGCACACTCATTCCATCTGTAAGCAGATTTGGTAATGCAGACTTCTGACAGACATTTGGCTCCAAGCATGCAGAACAAGACCTTGCTAGAGGCAACTTTTTGCCTTAATATCTGGTATACAGCAATGTAATACCTCTAGGAAAAAACAGTGCTAATATTTACAGTTATAGAAAGTCACTAGGGAATTGAAAATGCATGGACTGATTTTCAGAAACCTAATTACACTTTAGGAAGCCAAGTTCAAAACTTCAGATTGAATATTCCTGTTTCCCACATCTTCTGAATGTTTAGATGAAATATGACCTCTTGAGAAAACAAGGCAAAAAAATTAAAGGTGATACTTAGACCTAGACAGTATGCCTTTCCCCATTCAGTAGCAGCTCAGTCATGCAGAGCTTTACTTAAAGAACCTGTGTGGCAGCAACCTCGCACAGCACTTTGAAAAACCTAAAAGCTAACATTGAAAGCTGTGTATGCAGACTATTTTGTATTTACTTGATTCATTTTCTTCCACAGATGCTGTGTTTCTCTTCATCTATTTCATTCATGAAGTACTTTGAAATGCCTGCCTCAGAAAATCTCAAGAAAAAAAGAACTTTTAAAGAAACAGACTAGCAACAAAATAAAATCTGAACAGAAGACACAGCTTTCCTCTTTTGCTATTTTAAAGAGTCAGAACCCCAGGGGAGGGGGCAAAAAAGCATGAAATGCACAGTCAGCATGATAAATATCAGTCCTGTGAAAGGGAGATGATCCTCCTAAGATGTTATTTAACAATAAGATGACCATCTCTTCTACAGCATATCCTATCTAACACTCAGTAAATATCTGAAGGCATATCTTCTATGAATGCATTTTATTCTGCCATATTTAATCAGACAACTGAATGATTGAATGTGCACTTGTCCCTGAACACCTTAAATGATCATAAAACAACTTCTCTATGTATTAAGATCCAACATCTCTGAGGCAAGAAAAATGAGGAGAAGAACAAATATTCATTGCTCATTCTATATATTGAAAAATGGCTCACCACGTTAAGAAAGCCCTCTTTTCTCCTGTAGAGGCATGAGTTTTCGAAAAAAACTCACGTGATTTTTCATGAAAAAATCATGAAAGATTTCATTCTCCTGTTTTTAATCAATAAAATCAAATATATTTTTATTTGTAATGGTTTCTGAACATTAGCTCTAGATTTAGATTTTTAGCAAAATCAGGTTATTACAAAACAAAAATGCAAGCCCTCTCCCTCCCCTCAAAAGCTCTAAGGAATATAAATTTAGATTTCAGATTAAGGATATGAAGCTTAATGAAGAACTCTAGGGACAGGCTGCTTTCTAACAGCTACCCTGGGGAAAGTGTGCCATAGTACTGCAAAGGGACCAATCTCTGTGTGTATGAAGCAAGCAGATTTTTAAGCTTCCCCTTTTCTCTTCTTGATAAAGCTCAAGCATTCTTGCATTAACTATCAAGCATAAATATCCATTCTTTTCTGTTTATCCTGACCTCATTAGCACCCTGGCGATTGTTTAAGAGAAGATTCTTTTTCATCCTAAATTCTCTTTCAAACAGTACTCCCCCCACCCCTGCTTCCCTCCAAGGGCCTTTAATTGTGCAGACTACAGACATTTGACAAGTATGAAAACTACTTTGAATTAATGCCACAAGATTATTTATGTGCTGCCTTAATTTTAAAGGCCAAACCTGATTAAAACCAAAACCTTCAGTTCCAAGATTCTATAAATGAGCTGCAAAATCAGCAGTGCAAGATGGGCGTTTCTAGCAAAGGATCATTTTACTAAGACATTTCAAAGAAAAATGGCAATACAAATGCACACATGCACTCTCCAGTCATAAAGTAAGATCTTAAAGTCTGGACCCCTGAAATGCACCTGTTCAATATAGTCAAGAGAAAGGAAATCCTTTTAGTTAAAAGAAGCCTACTGTCCACTCTACACCTGTGCCTAATTTACACTGCACTGATTATGAAGTTAACACAACTGAAGTTCAAATGCAAACACAGTCTTTTGCTTTTTTTGAGTGCAATTATATGCATATCAGACCACAATCTAGAACAAGGAAAATTCTTGGAGTAATTTAAGAGAGGTGGTGACGTTACAGCAATGAGTGTGAAAAAACTGAAGGTGAAGGGTTGGGGAGAGATTTTCTTCAGTGCTAATGACTGCAGTCTTGTTTTATTTCCATAATGCTGCTCTTGAAGTGTACAAGCACTTGATCTGAAGCCTGTGAGCATGAAATCCCTCATCTTCCTTACTGAACTTGAACACAGAATAGTAGTTGTTTATTTTTATTGAAGTTTAAATAGCCAGCTCTGAACATCTGAGGAAAAGACAGCATAGAGGAGAGCACTTTTAGGGTTCCAAAATATTTTACAAGCACATGCAAAGTTTTACACTACCACAGATATGCAGCCACATCTTGGATGAAGCAAAGCAATTAGTTAATAGCACACTGCACCTCAGTACATTTGCTTAGGTCATGAAAAATAGTTGAATTAAAATAAAATAGAAAACTGTGAAGAGACAGAATGCAGTTTTAACTGAAAACTGCTCAGGAAACTTGTTAACCTTGCAAATCCTGTAGGCAGTCAATCAGCACTTGAGCAGCAGCACCATTGGGATGTGTGATAAGAAGCTGATTTTCCCCAGGCATGAAGAAGCAGAGCAGCCCAGCCCTGGGGGGTGGGGGATGATGACCCCCAACTACCCAGTCAGGGACATGAGTCCCAGCCCTGGCCCTGCCAGGGCATCCCAGGAGGGTGTCAGCTCCATGGGCTGGCGGTGACATGCACCTCTATGAGTCAGCAGGAGACCCTGTCCTGAGATCACCTACCAGATCCTGAGGGGTCACTGCGGGGACATACGGGCTCATTATGGGGGAAGAACGCTTACGGGCTGCATAACATTTATTACAGGATGTTTAAGGGGCAGAATTAAACAGGAAAGGGAGGCACCTGAAGGTGCAGGGAGCCAGGCAGCTCCTGGATGTACTACATGTCTGAGGGCAATTACTGGAGGGATCCAGTGAATGTGCCTGCGTACATGTGCGCACATGCACGTGTGTGTGTGTGTTGATGTGCATAAGGGTTTTTCTACCAGCAGCTGGAGTGTGGCTGCAGGGTTCAGAGGCTCATGTGCCCCAGTGCAAGCAACTGGAGAGTCCTGGGATCCACAAGAACATACCTGCCAGACTTAACATCTAAGCCGCATACTGGAGTGATCTGTATTGTATATACCTAAATATATGTATATATTTCCCACTAATGAACCTTCATCCTGGTCAGCCAGAGAGGGGAACAGGATGAGGCTCATTGGTGCTGTTTGTGTTTGTGTGAGTGTTGAGTGTGTCTGTTTGTGTTATCTGTGTGGCTGGCTATACGTGTATATGTGTTGTGTGTGTGTATGTGTGTGTGTCTACTGGGGGTACACACTCAGCCTTACTACTGGCTGGACCTGAGGCATGGAGCTGCGGCAGCCTTGGCTCTATCAGACTGCTGGATACAGCAATCCCTACAAGACCAAAACCCAAACCAGCACTGAAGGATATTCGGCACATGCCCTAAGCTTTATTTAAAGAAATATCCAAATTATTTTTGGCCAGGTAGAAAGTAAACTGTATTCAGCGTGTGGCTAACACACAGTCAGCTTCCTTTTCTTTATTCTTAATACTGTTTCTAATCTGTGGTCCTATTCTCATACACGCTACTTACTGACCTAAAACTCGAGAAAGTTAAAAAGTGGTGAAATCTAGAACACATATGTCCTAAAAATGGAAATGAAGTCTCCCCCCAAGGCAGTGTGAGGCAGTGCACAACTTTTTTAGCTTTATTTTTTAAAATGCACACACACACAAATATGTATACACATGCAGACACTCAAATATACATATACATATGTATACACACACATATGTATCTATATATAAAAGAAATATAAATAAGTAAGAAAATATATATATATATGTAAGAAAGAAGAGGCAATGCCATTAGGCTGGTAGCTGACTGCATGTCCTCACCAAGGACAGTGAGTTTTCAGGTTTTGCATGAAGGGCAGATTGTTACAGGGAAACAAGCCCACCACTGACAGCAAAACAAAGATTAGCATAAACTATATTCTATTTTCATTTGCTTAGTACAGTTTTATTTTCCAGTCTGAAAAGGGCTCCACTGTGTCAGGCCAGATGACCTCTCAGCATGATGTGACCTTCCTTCAGGCTGGTCACTCAAGTGAAGTCAGAAAGTTTCTAGGACACTTCATTTTAACTATACTAGTTTCAGGCTATTTTAAACCCACATTAGCAACTTTCTCTGGTACGGGTTGCATAAGCATTTCCCATCATGTTCTCTTGAGTTCACTAAAAGTCAAAGTTGCATATGGATATGTAAGGACAATCAAATACACTCATCTCTGAATCACAGCAAATCAGTAAAATAAAGAAAAGCTAATGTAAAGGACTAGCATGTGAGCTCTCAGGTATTATTTCAAAGAAATGAAGTCCTTGTTTTCCTTCCCTCCCCCAGCTACGCATAGTTTGTTCACCCTCATTTATGTATTCAAATTTCAGCTGCATGGAAATGGTTAAAGCAGCACCTAGCACTCAGCAAGGTTTGAATTCGGTTATTGAAGTTAAGGTTGAATCATGCTTGGGTTCCCACTGAACTAGGGACATGACAGATCTCCTTTCAGTCAGGACCAGCAGCCATCACTGGAAATCATGGCCCACTATATATAATGAAGCATGTAGCAGAGACAATGTACACATAGCCAGGTACATGTAGTTGCTTGCCTACTCATCCATGCTCTGAGCCAGCCCAGTTCTAGCTCTTCAGCTGGGAAAAGTTTCTTCCTGAAAACTTCATCGTCAATGGGACATTAATATAAACAAATCATGTCAATCCTTTCCACATATGCATTTACTCAGCTACAATATCTTAGAGGTTTAATGTCTGTAATTTGTGAGAAGCACAGGGACTTCTCAGAAACTGAGCACGTCCATGTATTCTTTTCTGTGTCTGAAGATGGAAGGCTTTCTTCCTGGCAGTCTAACCAGGAGGACAAACACTGAGATTTGAAACAAACAGTAACAATATAGATAATACCTTTGACAAGAATAACCCCCAACGTTTTTAAGGCAGCCTTGTTTTCATCAATCAGAAGGAATACAAAGAAACTGAGCACTATTTAAAAACAAAGGTGTCATGTCTAAACTAGAGCACAGGAAAGAAATGAGGCATGACACTTCCATTAAGCTATGCTCAGCATATGCAATCAAGGAGAGAACTTCCTACATTTTTAAAAGACCTGCTTGCAAATTCCTTTCCTTGTATATGCTGTACACACTTACCTATATTTGTACTTACCTTCTTTCTTGTCCTTACATGAAATACTAATTTCTTCTAATTTACTTTAGCCCTGTCTTAAGAACAAGTCTGAACAACAGGAATCTGCAATTCCCTATGAAAGAATAACTTAATAGTCATATAAAAGAAAATAATTATCTAATATGTACAAATCCCACCTGCAAGACAACTGACTTTCTCTCAAATGCAGCTTGCACTTATCTAAAAGTTATGTTGGGGTTTCATTTTAAAATCTCTTAATCTCCCTACTACCCTTCCTTCCCACAATACCTATAAATATACTATAAGATATTCTCTATGGATAGCTACTGAAATTAGTAAGAACACAAAAAATATCAGCAATTGTTTACCTATACAAAACAAGGAATTCTGCCTTCAGCTGGAATCTCCAATTACAGTTAGCACTTAAATGGGGCAATTTGATATATCTGATCACTCCACTTTTCAATGCTCAAGTGTATCCTTAAAATGCCTGTGAAAAGTTTCTGACATTTAAGGTGAGATTCTCTGAGCAATTTCTGTAAGAGTGACGGAAAAACTGAATCTGATTTCTTTAGAAAACACAAACCTATGCTGCATGAATATTCAACATGCTTATTTTTCTTCCAGTGTTTGATAAAACTAAACCCTTTTTTTATTTTTTTCTTCCATAAACTGCCACTACAGTCCTTAGATAAGCTCTGGCTAAAATATCAGAAGAAAAGGGTTTGATGAGAGTCCCTAAAAGACATCAGGAACTCAGCTTTCAATTCACAGCTGCTGAACTTGCCAATACAAGTGGGCAATCCTAGTACTACAATTCAATTTCTCTATCAATATGCAAGTGATAACTGATTCAATAAAGCACCTGAAAGACTATGGTGAAAGGTGCTAAATTCTCTTACTGTTGAAATGACATTAAATAACTGATTTGCCACCAAGTTTTCTTTACATTCATGGAACCGGTTAAATCCCCTTTTTCAGAGCAAGCCTCTTGCACTCAGCCCTCAGAGCTTTACAGTGACAGTTCACATCCAACAGACCTGGGTGTTACCATGGTTCACCATAGCTCTTCTTCATCATGAAAACAAGCAAACAAGCACTGACTATGATTCTCCATGATGACATAAAAGAAAAATTTCTTCCCACCACCCCTTCTCACCCCCAAGAACTAGATAACATTACTGTTTCTGGAGGACAATATTAGACAAGCTTCCCCCTTCCCTGCCACTTGGCCATTGCTCAGACTGAAAATTCTCACGTCCAACTACCCTCTGCAGGCTATCCTTTTCTTTCACAGCTCCACCCCAGCTATGTGCTTGTCTTTCTCATTCTCCCAACCCTAACATTTCTGTGCTAATGTAATAGTTCCTCTGCCACTTTTCAAACATTAGTAAACAAAATAATCTTTTATGAAGCAAGCTCTAAAGTTTGGAAACTAGAGCTACTCAATACCCAGTAGAGCAAATCAAGAGGAAGATATGACCTGAATCACTATGTATTTGAACAGAACACAAAGCCAAGTATCTTTTATAACTCCATATCATGTGCCACACTGAGGCTTAAAACAGAGCTTTTGGGTGTCTTAACGGACTGGCAGGTTTTCCACATCTTTGTGTACATTTTGGAACAGGGAAAGCCTTGTCCAGTTCAGCTCACTATCAAAAAGTGATTCTAATGATCTCTCTGGCAATCACATATTTTTGACCAGTTCTGAGTTTTATCCCATTAAGTACCAAATTATTCTGAGATTTTTTTATTGCTTCAGCTCTTGGAATTTTTAATTTGTGCAAAACAAGGAGAAATGGGTGCATATGTGTTCATGCAGACAGACACACACTGAAATATCGATTGCCTCTTTCTCCTCAAATCCTACTGTTTAATTTAGAACTCTAGCTCCTCCTTCCCAGTTCCATCTCATTTTTATTAAGAATTAGTATGCATTAATTATTAAACATGTATTAGTTTAAATAATACTAATGACAAACAGAAAAAACCCTGCATACATGTATCTTAATGAAGTTTTTAAGATATTGGTGAATACCTGATCTTGTTGACATTTAAAGTTTCCACTTAAATTGTTAGAGTGAGAAAAAAAATTGCAAGAATGAAAAAAACCCTAACACCCAAACTACTATATACTAAGAAGAAAGAGGAGCATATAGCTGGCACAAGCAGCCTTAGGCAAACTCAGATATTCATAGGTTTTTAAAAAACACATGGGAATCTCCACAGGCTGAGATGCAGGCTGCTAATGAGGCATGTATTACCAGATGTGGTCTAAGCAGCCTCGTGGCGGAGGTCCAACAAGACCGACATGCGAAGACTTTCAGCCTTTGAAATAAAATGTTACAGAAAATTGCTTCCAGTTTATTGGTAAAACTGTGTCAGGAGGAAGACAATCAAGAGAAGGATAAGCTCAGGAGGTAGTCCTTGATGTACCAGGAATAAGGAAGCTTCAAGTGTTTGGACACATCTGCTAGATGAGCAATAGCTTCTTCCTAAAGACTGTGCTCTTTGGCATGGCAGAGGAAGGGCCAGTGATGCAGACATGGCTGGGAGACAGATGAGAATGACGTGGCAGATATAATATGGACTCTGAATAGAAAGAGGCGGGGCTGGGGGTGGGTGGGGGTGGCGGGGAGGTAAGAGAGACACAGCACACAGCTTGTGTCCATGATTGTTAGTTTGAATGTTATAGGGAAGCGGGGCTAAAGAAAAAGAATATGCATATTTGCAGTTTTGTCTGTTTACTTTTTCTCACTGATTTTGGAAAGCAAGCACAACTACAGGAATAACTGGTGACATTAATAGATTATATTCAAGTTTAGTTATCATTAAGTAATTTTCACCAGCAAAATCCTTCTGTTGACAACACATGAGTCAGA
Organism: Ibycter americanus; assembly: GCA_035590275.1. NCBI lineage: Eukaryota > Metazoa > Chordata > Aves > Falconiformes > Falconidae > Ibycter > Ibycter americanus. Next base: position 60,890,215 of record JAVJGI010000062.1, read on the forward strand.
ACCTGGACAGCTTTTCATGGCATAGGTTGAATAGATTAAGACTGGCAGTTAAAAGACATATATAAAGATCAAAATACAAAGCCACTGTATTTCATACAGTTCTGCATCTGATTTAATAAATCTTTAGAAAGAACAAATATTGGAGCTCACAACATAATTTTTACTGCAACTTTTTCAAAGCTAGAATCACATCTGAACTATTTGGTAGACAAAAAGTGCTGTACTCTTCTGAGTGACTGAACACTGCTCAGGAGCAATGTTTCTCTATTTCAGACTGACCACCAGGCACACTTGAGTACCTTGTTTTCAAACCACCACTGCAAAAGAGGCTAAAGGGACAAGAAAAGAAGGCAAGGCTTTCTGCCATGCACTTACAGCACAAGCAGATTTCCCTATAACTCTCATGAGAAGAGAGAGGGGTCCTGTGTCATGGCCTTATTTAGTGGCCCAGGTGGGATGTGATTCCATTGCTCTCAGCAGCAGCACTGTCAGCATTCATCTGCATTGCTTTTACACAACGTACCGTTCTGTCTCACTACAGGGAATCACAGTCAGCAATGCAAGGAACTGCTTGCTATCTTCAAGAGGCATTGGCAAAAGCTGGATGATGGAGCTGGTTTTACCATTTATACATTTGTTCAGTTACACAATGCTGATCAGACAGAATTTGATGAAAGACAAAGCAGGCCTCAGTCAATCTCTCTTCAGTGTTTTATGAATAGCAGAAATATCTGTTAAGGATTTCCTGAAGCTGGACCAAATGGAAAAGAAGGAAAAAAACCTGATAGTTCCTGGTCAAGCCCCTATCTAATTCAAGTATGAATTTCTTGTGTTTTAACAGAATTCTCTGTATATTGTTAGCTAGATTTTGGAATAATGACAGACACCAAATTCCTTTGGGTGTGTGTGTGTGGAAATAAGAACAATTAAAATAAAGTCCCCAAAAAAGTGTAAGAGTATTATATTTCTATGCCTTTCCTCAGATAACCTTTTAGAGCATTTCCGTATCACAAACCTACCTACCTACTTATTATTCTTTCTTCCCCCCACCCCCCTTCTCTGCTTAGACAGGTATTCCTCTTCTCCATTTTCTGTACGCATATAACTTAGATTGAACTATTTCTTTTTCCCAGGAAAACCACTGAAAAAGAAGGTAAGCTGCCTAAAACTTCAAACCAACTCTGCCTTTACAAGTGTCATCAACTATTCACAAACTGGTTCCCAACATGGTAGAAACTGTTCTTTTTCTACAATTTAGGCTTATGCACACTGCCTCCCAGTGAAGAAGCAGGATCATTTCAGCTTGAAACTATGTTTCTGGCTTTACATGTCTGTCCCTCTGGAGATGGGTTACTCCATGGGCTTTCAGTCATAATTCCTAGAATGACTTGGTGAATATCTCAGAATTATTTCATTATTTATAGATATTCACAAGAAGCAGGCAGGAAAAATCTTAAAAAATTATTTGTGAGGGAAAGCTAGTATGTTCCTCTTCAGATTTCAAACAAAGACATCTAGTGTCCAGTGACAGATAAATAGGAGGAGTCGCTGAACGTACCTATTCGGTGCTTGTTTAAAGTGTGGCAACATAGAATATATAGACATAGAATAGAATAGAACAGTTCCATTGGAAGGGGTCTACAATGATCATCTAGTCCAACATAATTATAAAGTCTACGTAGTCCAAACGTCTACTCCAAAGAGGAATAGCGCAACTGTATTTCTCTTCCTACAAAAAAAGAAAAGAAAGCATGGTCCAGGGCAAAGGGCACCGGCAGTAAAAAAAGTCTCACTTCCACCACTAATTGACCCCCAGTAAACCAACATCTGGGTTAATCACTCTTTTCCTGCTGCGGTCCTTTAGCTTGCTTATTGTGCTGGTTTCAGTTTTGGATTTGTGCTGAAAACAGTTCTGATAATACAGGGACATGTTCAGTACTGTTGAGCAGTGCTTGCACAGAGTCAAGACCTTTTCTGCTTCTCACCCTACCCCAACAGTGAGCAGGAGACGTTTGGAGTGATGATGTTTGTCTTCCCAAGTAACCATTACATATGATGGAGCCCTGATTTTCTGGAGATTGCTGAACACCTGCCTGCTGATGGAAAATAGTGAATAAATTCCTTGTTTTGCTTTGCTTGCATGTGTGGCTTTTGCTTTACCTATTACCCTGTCTTTATCTCAGCCCACAAGTTTTGTTACTTTTCCTCTTCTGATTCTCTCCCCCACCCCACTGGGGGGGAATGAGTGAGCAGCTCAGTGGTCCTTAGTTGCCAGCTGAGGTTAAACCATGACACTTCTGTAGATCCTAGTATGTGGATGGTCTTTGCATCCAGCACTGTCTATTCCATTTCAGATGAAAACCAAAAGTCTAGTATTAAATGCCATCACAAGCCCAAAACCTGGCACACCTGCATTGTTGTTTTTTACTCTGTTTTCTCATAATGATGTGTCAGTGGCATCCTGTGGACTTTTCTCTCCTGAGAAAAGGTCACATCTAGGGGCTTGTTATTCTCAGTGCTATGGTAAATATCACTTGTACAATGCTATTTTTGGAAGTGATTTCCGGCTGTGTGCTTGAAAATCGAGGATTTTATTGAACAAATCATTTAACCATTCTGTATCTCAGCATCCATACATAGGAGAAAGTGCTGTAATCTCAAAATTAATGAGAAATATGCCTCAGCCTTCATATGCAGAACTTACCCTTAAATCAGAGTCTATTTCCCAAGGCACAGCCTGAAGACCCTGTGAGTATGTGTTAGCTACAACACTTATAAATTACAAAACCAGATATAACTAACATGACCCCACAGGGGAAAAAAAAAAATCATCTAACCAGCCACTGAACCATAGATAATGCAGGGTGTGCTGCTCCTCTCATTTGTAACTGCACCAGCAGTCATAATACTGTTGTGTACAGAGCATCAAGTTTCCTCTCTGCTCCGAGGGCAAGAGTCAGATTTTTCTCAGTGTGTTGTCAGGTTTGCAGAAGCAGTGTTACCCAACCTGCCAGCCTCAAGGACAAGAAGTTAAACAAGAGCATAAATGTCACTCTACAGGGAGCCTGTATGCTTTCCAAGCTAGAAGTTAAACTGAAAGGCTGTAGGAAGCAGACCCCCTTCAAGGCCAAAGATTAAAATATAATCACTTCCATACGTGCTCTATGTATAATATTGCAGTAGTAGCTTGGCATGAAGTTACCTCTCAAATGAGATTTCTCAATTAGTGAAATAGCTTTTCCTGGCAAGCTAAGCATTACTGTGTTCTTTCAGAAGCTTCTCTCTTAGCATGGGCAAAATGATACACTATCAAAGTAAATTCCTTATTCATTAACTCCAAATTGAAAATCCCCTCGTAATGCAGCTTTTCACAGAGCTCTATATGACAGAAACCACGCAATAGAAATACACCGTCTCAGAATTGTGTAGCACAAGCAGCCTATAAACAAGACTGAATCACTGAAAACCTTCACAGACACTAACACTTACGTCACACCAAAATAAAGAAATTGTGCTTCTGTGAGATGTATTAATTTTTATTCACCATTAATGAGCTTTTCCCATCTTGAAAGTGGGTTTCTCCCTCACCTCCCTTGCCTTTACTTCTAGTCCCCAAGAGCTGGCATACACAAATTTCTTCAGCTGCTAAAGGGCTCCCATAAAGATCAGCTCCTGTCAGCTAGTAAGGATTTGCATCACCTTTTCATGAAAAGGCTCTCTTTGCTCACCCTTCATTTCCATTTTCTTACTCGCTTCCTTCTAATGAAGTCTTCTCTGTGTTCAATGCCAGCCCATGTGCAGCCTCTGAATTCCTCTCACACTTCTCTCTCTGCTCCCTTAATTCCTCCCAGCATATTCTTTTTGGAGACTTCTCCTCATGAATATTTCAGCAGACTTTTTTGTCTGAGTTAGTGTGATGCGTTCGTTGAACTATTCCATTTTCATTAGTTTATTGTTTACCATGCCTTTCTTTTCCTATAATTTCTAATGAAATCTTTGCTTTCTCCTCTCCTCCTTGCACGTTACACTCATAACACAAGAGAATGGAGACCAGAGAGATAGTCACATTATTTTCTTTTGATGTTGTTTTCCATTTTACCAGGAAAATCCCCCCCCCACAGCAACACAAGAAAACAATCTGATTTTACCCATATATTATTTAAAACTGGAAGTGTTCTGTTGCAAAATAATGCAGGATGGAAATGTGTAAGTGGGTCCTCATAGACTCCTAGGGCAAAGCTGACTAAGCTTCAGCAAATGAAATAGAAAACACTAAAACTGTTTTGCTGCTGGCCCCTGTGGATAACAGCAGGCCCCCTGCGCAAATCCACTGGATTGATACAGGAGTTACTCTATACAGCAGAAGCTTCAATTCTGCACCCTACTGCTTGTGGAAGTACTGAGTTTATGGACAGGGAACTCTTCTTCCTTGTTTCCTTGGGCATTTGCTCATCCAGTTCAGCATCTGTCACTGTGCTTTCCTGCTTGATACAATTCTAATTTTCCCACTTAATTCAGAAAATCTAACAGCTGCAATTCAGAAAGCAGGCTTAAGGAAGCATCTAAACTAAGCAGAACAGTGAGCAGGTGTTCGTTTCAGTCTTATCATCCCCCTCAGCAAACACATCTTCTCATTTTCTTTCTCTAGCTGAGGAGGGGGTGGGGAGGGTGCAAAAGAAGGCAGAAGCATCCCCATTTCCACAATGGTTTGGAGTTTTTTTGTTCCAGTGATAAATCTTCCAGGAGATGAAGAATTTTATTGATGGGTTTGAAAGTAGCTGCTGCTGATCTGCTTTTGCAAAAAAGGACAATCTCTACCTTCAGATTTCAGAAGTTAATAAGAAATGTGGTTATATAACCTCAAAGCTGTATTTGCCCCAATTCTACTCTGAAATCCCCTCAGTCAAAATGCCCATGGTTTATTAATTGGCATTTACATATGGTCACCACACTGGCTGTGAAGGCAAAAGGTCAGGGATATTTCTGTTAGAGTCAACTGTTGAGCTCAACTGCTCTGATCCCAGAAGGTTCAAGAGTGTCAGTAACCTAATGGGGCCTGAATACTGGTGTCCTGCTGTGTGTGTGCTGGGTGGAGGTGTGGAGCGTGTGTAAGAGTGGGCAGTAAAAAAGAAAAGTGATAACTCTGTGGGTCAAGGGCTGATACACTTCTCAGTTTAGTGCTAGAATGATGTCACCTTCTTCCTCAACTTACTGGAAAGTAGATGTTCAGCATTTGCTGCTGTGCAAGTGGCAAAAAGGCCAAACAAGGTTGTGTTCTCTGTCTCAGAGCCAGCTTTCGTTAGATAAACAAGAAGAAAGTAATAAAAAGATTTCTAAAATTAATGATTGTTGCTGACATAAAATGGAGGTATTCTTCTCTTGAAAGAAAGCTTAACAGGACCTTCCTTGGGCTTTTTTTTTTTTTAGTAGGGGCAGGAGGAAAAGAACATAATCCAAAGCCCAAGTGAATGTCAACTACACATTTCTGTATCTTTGTAAATGTTAAATCCTAACATCTTGAACAGGCGTTCCTTGTATCTATTCTGTAGATGGAGCACTGGAACAGAAAACTGAAGTTGCTTGACCATGGTGAGATACTACTGGTATCAGTAACGGAACCTGCACTTCCCAGCATTCTGTCCCTTTCCTCCCAACCTCCAAGTCACATATGGCCCCAGGAGGAGCAACCACGCTGCCAACAGCAACAAAGCTGCAGAAATCCCACAATAACCTGCCACAGAAAAGGGAAAGGATCTTCTTTGACATGCATTAATAAGTCTGTTACATTATGCGGGTTGTCCAGATGGCTTGTCAGCAGCACTTTGCCTCATCTCCTTTGCAATTAGAAATCCTGAGAGCAGGTAAGTCTGACAGACCACAGATATTTCACAGGAATCAGTACAATTTCTCTTCAGGAAGCTCAGTTTAGTTTTGTGTTCAGAGACCTCTCAGGTGAAATCACTGTTTTTGAAGGATTTGTAACAAACAGTTACAAGATTTAATACTTAAATATACATAAATTTTCATCATTGACAGAGGCAAAGCAACTTCCTCAGTTACATATTGCATAAACAGAAAGTGCTTAAATAGTAAGACTTGCATCCTAAACAGAAATGTTCAGTTCCATCAGTTCTCTACTCCCACTCAGGTGCTGTCACTGTGCCTGTTTAAACACCAGCTCTGCTCTACCTTTTCCCAGAGCTCAGAAATAAAAGCAGTCACCAAAAACATCGGTGATCCAAGAACAAGAGGGTCTTGTGAAGTCCTTCCCCTCCTGCAGAGTGTACTAAAGTCAAGGAAGAAGGTTTTCTGGAGCAGGATGAACTCAGTCCTACTTATTAAAACAACTCCACTGTGCCTGAATAGCAATTTTACTTTTTTTGTTTTTTTTTCCCTTGGGCCAAGGAGAGGAATGAGAATGACCTTTCAGCCTGAAGACCTGAACCTGTTCTTAGCAAGAAGTACCACCCTGTTCCAATGACAGAAGGACTTCAACATGCAGGGTTGTGAGTCCCAGCTACTATGCTCAACATCTTGGTAACTAAGACCTAGAAAGGGCAAGTCCTAAGCCAGACTCATCTATAGTACTTCTGATTGGATAGTTTAGGTGATATCCACCCATCCTCCAACTCCACACATTTCAGGGGTTTTGGCACCCTAGTTTTAGCTGCCCAACTTTGCAGGTATCAAACATGAATCCCAACTACGTATTCTACTAGATAACAAGATGAACAAGGAAGAATGCCGGAGTTCAACAGTAGACTTTTTGCTTATATGAACTTCGATAATTTTTGAAAACTTAAAAGGCAAAGATTAACTTTTTAATTAAGAAAAATAATTTAAAAAGGCATTGAACAAAATTTGGACTTGAACATTGTGATGTTTTCAATAACCACTATTTTTAGTTTCTTTATCAGCCTGGTTTTGTTTTAATGCAGGGGAAAAAAAAGGAAGAAAAATAGTACTACGATTCAGAATGTGGAAAAATTAAATTTTTAGCTTGGCTTCAGGCAAGTCACTTAATTTCCTATCTTAAAAATATGGCTGATACTGGTTGTCTGCTTCCATTTTCTCCATTTAGACTGAGTTTTACAAGAAAGGAACTATTTCTCAGCCTTAGTATGGACCATACCAGGTTCAACAAAGTCTTCTTCTAGTTTGGGATTTCATTATTAGTATTTTAAGGGAAAGCATGATCTAGGTGCTAGTAAAGACCTTGGGACAAAGGAAAGTTGTTTCAAAACAGATGCTGTTGTTTTGCTGCACAGACTTAGAAAAATGTGTGGGTTTAGAGGAATTGTTTAACCTTAGTGACAGAAAGACTGCACTGCTCAAAAGGGTTGTGTATCAAATGATTTTAATTTTGCCTTCACCCAGAAGTGGACCAGGATTTAAATAGCTGATGAGACTTCAAAGGAACTGCACTAAAAACTGTTGAACTACAAGGAAAACTTTTAAGATATTTTCCCTGCAGACTAAACTGAAGTATCTTCCTCCCAGCCATAAAGATGTTGGATACACATCTTACCCAGTTCTTAACATGAAAACTAAAACAGTGGAATCAAAATTACATCCAGTTGACTGTAGTTAAGTAATAACTGCAATTCTAGCTCAGAACCTTTTCTGTATATAAGGGAAACATCAGGTCTACACTGCATAATTGAGCTGCTTGCTTTGTGCAAGAACCCCTCTATTTGTGTTGCTTTAAACATGCATCAAGGTGCTTTAAGGACCTTGCTCTATCACACAGAGCTCCACCCTGCTTCCTCAGCAGCTAAGCCACAGGAAAGAGAAAGCTTGGGACTGACAACAGCTTCTGCTTTTTGTGCTCTTTGAAAGTGGGTCCCAAATGGTCTCTCTCTGAACTACAAAAAATAAGAAGCTGATTGTTAAGCCTCTTGCCTCCAATGCTGTAACAAACTACTTCAGGCTCTCTCCAAAGTGCACCACAGCAGAATAAGTATTTTCTTTATCTTTCTGTCAGTATTTTAACAATTACAGATAAGCTTCAAGATTCTAGGTTTCCAAGTAAATGGTTGAAGTTTTGCTGTTTTGTCAGGAAATAGGCTTAGGCAGTTGGCCCTAGAAAGGACTGTCAACCTAAGGTTGTGGTAGTCATTCTACATTAGGTCTTAATGGCACTGCCCTCATGTTTGTGTAATTTCCAACAGCACAGTAAGCAAGGTACAACTAATGCCAGTCACATGTGATCCACTCTGTCACCCTCCCTTCGGAGGACAGCTTGCCTCCTACTTGCTGGTGGGCTGGGGTGAGTTGCAGAAAAAGCCTTTGTGCTGTGCAAGCTCTGCTCAGCCATAGCTAAAACATGTCTACCTTATCAACAAGGTTTTGATCACAAACCCAAAACACAGCACCCTACAAGCTACTGTGAAGAAATTTAACCCTATCCCAGCTAAAACCAGTATATCAAGTAACTGTGACATGTGATGGAGCCCTGTTTTCCTGGAGATTGCTGAACACCTGCCTGCTGATCAGAAATAGTGAATAAACTCCTTGTTTTGCTTTGCTTGTGTGTGTGGCTTTTACTTTACCTATTACCCAGTCTTTATCTCAGCCCACGAGTTTTGTCACTTTTCCAATTCTCTCCCCCATCCCACTGGGGTGGAGTGAGTGAGCAGCTGGATGCTTTAGTTGGTGGCTGGGGTTAAACCACGACACCCCACACAAGACACACCACACAGTGCCTTGCAGAAGACTGTAACAGCATTGCCTACTCCAGCAGGCCACGCTCAAGATCAGTGTTGACCAGTGTGTCTCTGTCCTTCACGTGCTCTCCATGTAATCACACCTCTAGCTCCACATAAACTTCATTTCACAGTCCCAGGATAGTTTGGTCTTCTACAAGAAACTAGATTTCTCTTTAGAGTGGAAAGAAGATAAAGCTGGTTCTCATGAATAGCATGTTTCTGTTACAAGTTGGGAAGCAAAAGTCAAGAGAATTGCTCGTTTCTAAACTTCTGGAAATTAGCGCAGCTTTTTCTGTTTTTTACATGTTATCTATTCCCTTGCCTTCCTCTCCTTATAGAACCCCTGCTAACAAATGCAAGGTTAATTAACTGCACGTGCTGCCTTATTTATGGTAAAAGATACAGAAGTCTCTATCTGGGATCCCATTGGTAGAGAACAGAAGAGGAAGCCTAGTTCATCTCTCAGAAGACAAAGATCTGCTGAAAAAAGATCTTACAGTCTCTAAAGAGAAGGTTTTTTACATTGCCTGTAGAGTGAGATTGGTGTAAACATCAAGCTAGACCACTCCGCAATTTATCTTAGCGTTCAAGTCTGCAACAATGGAACTTACATTGCTAAATGTGAAATTGAATACAGAAACACTAAACTAGTAAGACTAAAAAACTAATAAAAAAACCCTTAATTCTGCCTTCAAAAGACTTAAAGTTACACAGCCAGAGCCAATATCTTTGTCACCTGCATCACAGAATCATTGGAGTTGTAAGAGACCTCTGTATATCATCTAGCTCTAACCCCTGCTCAGAGCAATGTCATCTAGAGTGCCACTGTGCAACTACTCAGTCAGGTTTTTAATATTCCCAGGGACGGAGATTGCTTAACCTTTCTTGGCAACCTGTTCCAGTGTCTGACCACCCTGACCACTGTAAAAAGTTTTTTCTTTTTAAAAATGGATTTTCTTGTATTTCAATCTGAACCTGTTGCCTCTTGTCCTTTGACTGGGTGCTGCTGAGAAGTGCCTGGCTTTGTCATCTTTACCACCACCATCAGCTATTTATATGCAGCAATTAGATCACCCTGAACCTTTCCTTCTCCAGGCTAAACAGTCTTAGCTCTCAGCCTCTCCTCATACATCAGACAATCCAAGCCCTTAATAATCCTTGTGGTACTTTCCTGGGTTCATCCCAGTATGTCTTTCTCTCTTGTACTGGGGAGCACAGAACTGAACCCAGCACTCCAGATGTATCTCACCAGTGCTGAGCAGAGGGGAAGATCACTGCCCCCAACCTGCTAGTAAGCTTTTCCTAATGCTTCTTTAGAGGCAGTTTACCTTCTTTGCTGTGAGGGCACATTGCTGGCTCACAGCCCACATCAGAACCCTGCCCGTTCTTTTCTGCCAAGCTGCTTTCCAGTCCAGCTGAAATACTATGGATCACCACAGAACTACTCATTTTCCTTGTATGCCCTTTTCTTCTCCTCTCTTTTGTACATAGGTTGGTTTTTTGAAATATCCACTCTGAAATAAGCAGCTGACTACCTTCCCCTCACCAGCCTTTGCAGTCATGTGTCATTCCTAGTCAATCACTAATCAGTGCCATAATGTGTAACAGAGTTCATTGTTTAGGTATCCATGATCTCAAAGCATTAATCGTGACTTGTTTTTTATATACTTTTGAGAAGACTGATGACTCATTGCCAAATCCCCATCTTAAGAAAAAGACTGTTCACGCACCACTGTGCACAGTGGGGTTATATTACGTGATATATTGTTTTCTTTTAAAAGAACACACGTATCTTGCCTTGTTTTCCTTTGCTCAACTATGAAAACTCCAGTACATATTTTTGTACAGGTGCTTTCTCACAAGTGTTTATAGCAAGAACTTCCATCTCTAAAAGCATGGTACAGAATAGAAAGAAAATCCCTGGAAACATAAAAAAACCCTCCATTCTCAGCTGAAAACAAGCTTCTCCATCTTGTGTATTCTTTCAGCTGGTCTGGAGTCATTCATGATCATAGCATATGGTTCAAACTATTCCCTCTTTGCTACCTTTGGAATAATTCTATTACTATCCATTCTGCACTGACCTGGCATCTCTTGGCTACAGTTTTGGTTCCATGATATCACCTGCACCTTCCAGGGGAAAAAACCCCACCCCACGCTTTTATTAGTCTTTGCAATTTCTTGAAAAAAAATCTTCATAGCTATAAAAGCATCTCAATTCTGTAGAAATGTATGTGTAGGGGGTTGAGTGCTGCACTAGCATCAGCCTGGAATTTGATTAATAATACAAAAAAGGTGTCTTCACCACAGAGCAGTGTACCCCATAAATAAACCAAGGCTACATTATCATATTCATTACAGTCTGAAAAAATATTGTATTGAGACACTAGTAGCAGAGATGAAAAACAAGACATCAGAAATTCCATTCTAGTGCAGGTGGCAGAATTATTTACTGCCACTGGGTCATTTACTCCTAGGTTCCTTAAATTCATGCTGAGTAAATACACCTTTCTGGTTTTGACACTAAAATTATTCCAAAGGAAATATATTCTTATAAATGGATACATGGTTTGGGGATAGGTAGACTTTTTGCCCACTGCTCAAATGCAGTGCAAAAAGGATATGGTGAGACAATTTGACAAAACAAACTTTTACATCCTCCATCTTTATCTAAACCATTTCATCTGATGTTGCTTTTAAAATGTTGAATAATTTATCAAAGAAATTAAATACTCAGTTAAACCCCTCATGTCCAATAAAACTTTATTTCCATTTAAGTCCTACAAATACTAATTTCGTTTTCTCAACACTTACAGTTTGTCTCTGCACTCAGTGCAGAATGAATCTCCTTCCTTTCAGCTTATTACTATTAATAAAGTTCCCCATATTTTACATGGAAAACTTGATATAAAAGACACCGTGGTGGATTTTTACTGTGGGAAGAGGAGGTTAGGGAATTTATGTAACCTTCAATTCTTTTAAATGGATCCCTACATTTGTGTAGAAACACAAAACCAAGCAAAAGTTCTTTGCAAACTGTGCTTAAGCCAGGGAAGCATATGTTACTGCTAAATACAAGATGTATACCACAAACATTAGTTTATAGGATACCAACAACTTGAAATCAGCCCTTCAGAATTTAGCTCACCAGGTAACTTTCCACACAGCAAATTAACCTACAAGTTTGCCTTACAAAAACATGGAGAAGGAGGGTCTTCTGGATGATAGTCAGGTGCTTCCATATTTGCAATATAGATGTTTTGCTAATTTATGCTGCCTGTAATGCATATGGAAGTTGAAGATCAGGCAGATAGAAGAACTTCTCGGAGTACCCTTGACTTGAAAATTATTTTAATGAGAATTATCTATGCACAGTTATCAGATGCACTACCGTAAAAATAGTCACCTGCTTTTGATAATTACAAAAGTCTACAGAATGCGTGTTGGAACAATCTACTGACACTGAAAAAGGCAAGCAAGGTACCAGGGCAGTGACATCAGCTCTCACTTTCCCTGGCGTCCTAGCTCAGGATTTAAGATGCATCCTACTCCTCATGCTTCACAGCCTGGGGAAATCCAATTAACTCAAAGCTAGGAACCATATTTTTCCAAATCACTGTTTTCTTTCTCTCCTATCAACATAATCTGCATGTAGGTCCCTGAGGCATCTGAAACTGCAAAATATAATCCAGAGTTACAGAGTGGAGCTGAGGAATAAAGGCACAGTGAAAAGGGTAATAAAATTGGATTTTTGGCTGAAAAAAATGATAAGTCAGCTGCGGGGAAGAATGGGACTAACAGGTGAAGAATTAGGAGGAGGTTAGTGGCAAAGGTTGTATGAAGGCATCCTTGTTAACATCTGAAGTGAAAACAGAAAGTGAGAAGAATAGCAAATGACACTGTCTAATTAGTTTAAAATACTGGACTTCTTCAGGTACAAGTGGGTAATTTTTAATGCAGTTCAGTGTCCAAATTGCAATTTTGGCAGGGAGAGGGCAGAATCTGACAAAATCTTGGCTGGTTCATGGCTGGTTCACACTCAAAGAAGAATTACAGCAGGGACTAAAATAAACCTGCTCCCAGAGGTTACATTTTCTACCACTGAAATAATGTGATCTGCCCAAAACAAGACTGTTTTAATTTCTTAATGTAACTAACTTTGTTTATCTATAATAAATCTTAAAATGGAAGATAGCTTTTTTTGGTGTTTGTTTGTTTGTTTGTTTTTTTAGGAAAAAATCAAAACCTTTTGAAGTTTGAGATACTTAAGGATCTTTAGCATAACGAAGTTAATATGCTTTATCATTCTACAGAAAATTCTTCAGGTGAGCAACTCTTCCTAAGCTACCTTCAAACTGTAAACCATTTGTGTCTGCATCTACTATTAATAAAAAGACAATTATATAGCTATACATCTAAAAGCTTATAAAACACATTCATACCTCAGACATTTGGGTCCTCCCTCTGAAAAACAACTCTCCATAGGGAATTACCAATTAGAGGGTGGTACCCACAGGAGGTGCTAATAAGACCATTAGCATTTCATATTTTAATGAGTGATCTATAGAGAACCATAAAATCACTAAAAAATTTGTGAAGCATAAAGAGTGGTGAAACAGTAAATAATTATGATGAAAAATCAGTCACAATGTGCTATCTGAATCTCCTGGTGACCATTGCACAGTACCTTGCAGGTCAGATGTGAGCCCAGTCCTGTACACTTTGTCTCTCATTAGACTTCTGTAATTTGTGCTTGGCATATGCTAATGCAACTGAAATCACATAATGTGACCTCAGCCAGAACCAGAGTAGCTTGTCAATGTCTATATGCATACATAACCTTTGTTTTAAGTAGTCCCAGTCTGTTAAAGGGAAATACAAACTTGAAGCAACCCTTTTAAAAATATACTGTAGCTATACGAAGGACCATTGTGGAATACAGGGAGTCCTACAAAGATCTGAACCATGCAGCACAGCGGAAGCCTCAGCTCAGTCCCACAGTCAGGGTGCCAAGGTTTTGGAATGTGCAAACAGAAAAAAAGATAGCAAATTGGAGTAGGGAAGCAATTCTGCAGCCGTCTGCAATGTTGGTTGGATGGGGTTAATGTGGCAAGGTTTTGGTAACAGGGGGGGTGCAAGGGTGGCTTCTGTGTGAATGATGCCAGGAGAGTGGTGAAATCTGCCTTTCTGTATCTGCACATAGGCTGGGCACTTTTCCAATAAATGTGCTTTAGTCATATCTACCCTATACATTAGTCAAACCAAAGCTATTTGGCCCAATATGAAGTTTAAAGGCTTGTGATACAGAGATTAGTTTGAATGATACAATAGTCCCTTCTGATCTTCAATTTTAAGAAAAGCCGAAGCACAGTAGATTAATATAAAGCAGGACAGAAGAGCTTAGAAACTTCTCAAATCCCTGTGACAAAGCTTCTGCAAAATGTTCCTTGTTGGTAAGATGGAGAAAATGTACAGAACTTTTATCAGACCCATTTCTCTCTTTACGAGCTAGTTTCTGTCCTCTGAGGAACAGCCCTGGCTCATAACGGAGCCTGTGAAAATGCCAGGGGTTGTTGCTGCTGCTCGGTACACGGCAAGTATCAAAGGGTCTCACAGAAGGATTTGTGCGTTATTTCTCTAAAGGTGGTACAAGCTAACAGAAAGACAGGCTGTGCTTTGGGAACACCCAGCCTAGGAGTATGTAGGTGTTGAAGGAACAGAGTTATGTTGGTGGGTGTATTGGGTCTGGCTGAGCCCCACTACAGCCCCCACAGTGCTGTGCTTGTGTTGGCAGCTGGAAAGGTGGTGGTAACACACCAGGGTCTTGGCTCCTGCTGAGCAGCGCTCACAGCATCAAGGCTGTCTGTAGAACCTTCCCCATGCCAGCAGGCTGGGGGTGGGCAAGATCTTGGGAAGGGACACAGCCAAGACAGCTGACCCAAAGTGACCAGTGGAATATTCTATACTATATGACGTCGGCTCTGATATACAAGAGAAAGGAGGAGGAAGGGGGGACATCCGTTATTTACAATGTTTGTCTTCAGAAGCAACCGCTACACATAGTGAAGCCCTGCTTCCCGGGAAGCGGCTGAACATTGCCAGCTGATGGGAAGTGGAGAATAACATCTTTTGTTTTCCTTGACTCCTGCGCACACTACTTTTGCTATTGCTTCATTAAACTGCCTTTATCTTGACCCACAAGTTAGGGGTTTTCCCATCTTATTTTCTTCCCCTCCCGCACCTCGTTCTGCTGAGGAGGGGAGTGATAGAGCAGCTCGGTAGGCACTTGGCATCCAGCCAAGGTCAACACACCACAGTGGAGAAGAGGCTCCTAACTACAGCTGAGACTTTCTTAGGTTGCTTTATGTATCAGCTAGGTGAAGTATCTCAGTTTGCCCCAAGATCTGTGTGGTGAGCACATCTTTTTCCATCAGTTTTACTCAGTGACCTAAGCACTAAGTTTGAAATACCAGAAGCATCCATGACAGGAGTATCAACACTTTAGCATGTATGAGTTGAATATTTCGCTAAATTTAAGAGCTGTTTGTGGGCCTGGTAGCATAGCTAGAGATTATAACCAAAGACGAATCTCTGGATGTAGATTAACTTGGAGGTAGTACAGGAACTTTTGCATGGACACAAAGGACAAGGTAGAGAGAGCAACAGCTCTGTTAAAAAGAAAGCAATGGCCGCCTGATGGCAACCCTCCTGCAAGGGCCATCCTCCTTACTCATGCAGCAAATCTGGGGTTCACCAGACTTGCACAGTGCAGGCCTGTGGTTTAATGGTGCCAACAGCAGCGTCTCTGCAAATTATTCCTGCTTGCCTGAGTTCACTGAGGTGCTGCAGGTTGTCCTGGCCACCACCACCTATATGGTGCACCATGTCTTCTCAATATGTTATATACCATATAGCTATATAGATATAAATACACTTTACTTACCACAACACCACTAAACACATTAAGCTATCAGTAATGTAGTTCAGAAATTACCCACCTGGGTAGATTTAATCTATAACATAATATTTTCAGTTGTGGCCTCTAAAAACAATTCTGCCTTTAAATTGCATATAAAAAGGTGTTTGCTGAGCATGTGAATTAAATTTTCACAATGAGCATGCAAAAGAACAGAATCTAATTTTGCTGGATATGATGCTTTTGCTTCTTTGTTTCTCAAGAGTGAAATTTAAAGTAGAACATTAGCATGCATTGTTTTATTTAAGGTTTATGTTAGTGCAGCAACATTAG
The DNA here is from genome assembly GCA_035590275.1 of Ibycter americanus. NCBI lineage: Eukaryota > Metazoa > Chordata > Aves > Falconiformes > Falconidae > Ibycter > Ibycter americanus. The sequence continues at coordinate 60,906,172 of JAVJGI010000062.1, forward strand.
GAACGAAGTTCTATACTGTAACATACAAAGAACATGATACCAAGCACATGCAATAGGTCCTTTTCCTGTTTTCCCCATATCACAAATTGTAAATAAACACACAATTCTTGCTGTTGAAGGAGACTTTTGAGAGAGAGTTTTCTGATGTATTGAAACCCAGAAAATCACCAGATTTACAAGAATTGATGCAGAATTCTTTCTTGCTGTTTAATCTAGTGAATAAGTTTTCAAGGTTAAATGTAAATATCACATGCAGAAATTTATAAAAGAAATTACTGCTAAAGTTAGTGTGAGTCTCTGCTAACAGACTATGTATTAAAATGTAAAAATACTGGGATTGTACATTTTTTTTGTCAAAGACTGCACACTAGAAAGACATTAAAAATGACATTAATATTTCTTCTGCTCAGAGTTTATAAATGAGAGAGAATACAGGAAGGAAAAGACTCTCAGTGGGAGAAAATTATTTGAATTTTACTGGGTTGAAAGGAACGAGGAATGTTGTACGAATTAAGCATAATATAATTCTACATCCTGAAAAGAAAAAATACTAATAATACACTTACAGGTTAAATACCTTTTTAAGGATTAACAAGATCAAGACCTAAGCAAGTAGCAGTAGTGGGAACTTCCACCCGATCAACAACAAGGGAAAACCAAATAATTAGTGAGGTTTCAAATCCAAGTGCAGCCCCACTGTTGCACTCTTTTCATAAGGCTGGAACCTTAGTTCCTGAACAATAAGCTCTCACCAAAAGTCCAGAAGACTCAATGTCTCATGTAAATTATAAAAAGCAAAAGATTTCCAATACCATTTTGTCAGTTGCTAATTACACAATTTCAACACACTAATATCTGAGATGTTTTAGGGCTTAAGAATATTTTGTTGCTGCTTTTCCTTCTACTTCTGTATTTTGAAAGGGCAAATGGTAACATATCTCTCATTAAACAGTGTTAAAGCCACATTTTTTCCCCTTGCTAGGAAAAAATGCAGCAAAACTAATTTTGTCCTTGGTAATTCAATTCCACTTCTGAAGAAATCAAGGAATTCTGCCACGCCACTCAGTGAGATCTCTTTTTTTTTTTTTCTAAACACCATCCCCACTATTTTTTTCATGTGTAATTCAATGATTTGACCACCTCTTTACTGAACAACATTAACAAACTCAGGTTCTCCATTACATAATAGAACAACCTTCGTTATAAGGTTTTTGCATACTGCTCACCAACTTTCTAATCTGTAATCTTACAATCGATTTAGTGGTGAGCTATGATTTTAAACCCCAAGGTATAACAGCCACCCTGATTGCATGAAAGGAGCAGCTAGCATTGGCTGGTGTAATCCCAGGCTGCAGTTTTGCAAGGATATATTACAAACAGGGGTTTAAACCACAACTGTACAGCTACATAAAATTAAGCACCCTCTCTAAAGCTGAACAGTTATTTTCCTGCTATGAAGTACATATAGAGAAAGAATTTATTACAGAAAAAGAGAGAGGCAGGAAGAGATTGTGCTTTCTGGTGTCCAGTGTCAGTTATAACTGAAAACATCACAGAGAAGGAGAAATTAAATGTACCATTAATTATGGCATGGCAGTAAGAACACATGGAAAAGGAGAACATCTTGGAAATTTGAGGGAAAGCGCAAATAGGTCTCTGTTGAAACCAACTGTTACTTTCTGAGTGTGTCTTTGAAACTTTTTTTTTTTTAAAAAAACAACCAAACCTGACCACAAGAGAAAACACAAGCCTTGTTAGCTGAAGTTCACACTTGCCCTCAAGTATTAGGTGTACAATAACTTTGCAGCTGCAGAGGCTGTGCATGTTTGTATGTATCTGTTAGTCAGCCAATGTTTTTTCCTATTGAGAATCCAAACCTGCTGAGAAACTGTTTACCGTTAACCCACCTTCATGTATACCTCTCTTGCTGGCCACACCCTGCCTTTTACAGTTTGTTCTGGCAAAAACTTGCATCACCACAAGACTTTTGTTCTTTAAGAGATGTCTGGAAGGAATATTACTTTCGCTTGCTCAAAATTCCCAAAATCCCTTATATCTGAACATATACAAGAATATGTTCTGGGTGTATGAAATATGAGCCTTGGGATACACCATGATTCTCTGACCTGAAAACATTAGTTTGAAGACTTTTGCTGAACAGTAATGCAGAAATAATTCTTTAGGAAGCAGTACAGAAAGCTTTTTGCCAACAGCAGACAGAAATTGGGTGTAGGAGAAGGCAGGAGAATTGCCAGTCAGTAACATTTAAATATTTAGCCTTTGCTCCCGCAGTTGTGAAAAAGCGAGACTCTGAATGCCACAGGGTATGGTAGAAAAGCTAGAATAGCACTGGTGAACCACTGTCCTAAAAAAACCAGTAATATAATAACTGACAATTGTGGTTCAAACACATGGTTATGCCAAGATACTGGGACTTTCCCACCGATTGGCACCAACTCGTGGGAAGAATGCAATAGATGAGAATGAAGGAATTATATGGTACTACCCATCTCTCTGTCTATTCATATGTGCTTGCAGGAAACAGAAGCACAAAAACCCCAAACTCCAACCATTTAACAAATAGTACTACTGTGAAGAAATATCTCCCACATAGCTATTACTGCCCTGTTCTCCCAAGCTAAGTCCTATGGCCTTTTCCGGAACTGGATTTTCAGTTCAGGCTCACCAGCCACAGATGTGCAAGTATCGACTGCTAAAGGCATGTACGGGCAGTGGGGTTGCCCCAGAGTTTAGGATTTGGATCAACAGAATTTGTTACTGGAGGATCCACACTAAACCCTATCTGAGTCAGGTCTGTTTGGTTGCTGACGTCTTGAGGTAAGGCATGACAATCCAAAAAAACAACCAGAGCTAAAAAACTTGATGGGGAAAAAGCCATTACTTACCAGGAAAAGAGGCTACCAGCTTAAGTAAAGGTTATTATTAAAATATAAATTATCTTACATTAATCATATTAGGGAAGGTTATTGCTAAACTAACCAATATACCTACTCTCACAAAGGTTGCAATCCACCCTGCAGGAAAATGCCAGAATTTTTTCCCCTTAAAATCCAATTTCAGATTTGTTGCAAGCTTTATTTTGTAAAATAACGTTCACAGATGTACTTGGCTAATAACTTCATTGAAGCACACCTGAACAGAATAATTAACAACCTCTCTGGTCTCTGTCAACTAGATTAGTAATCAGTGTTGATAAAAGATCTGCTCACATCAAAGAGATAACAGACTTTTCCCCCCGAGAGAATACCATTAATGCCCAGCAACTGTTGATGGGGTAAGCATTGTGAGGAATTATGTCCTTGAAATGTGTAAAAGCACATCTGCTGTGGAAAATTTTTGTTATTGTTAAACAGTGCTAAATATTCCATAAAACACAAACAAAATATTGTTCTGCTTTGCCTGTTTTCTTCAAATAAGCAAGAGAAAAAATGCAAGCAAGTAGTAATCCATGTCCACTATGAACTAGTCTTATCATCCCTGTTGCCTTGATAGCTTGATTTTTATCTACGTAGAAAACCAGACAAAATCATCAAGTTACTCATAGTTAACACGTCTGCAGAAAGGAGACTAGAAAACACTTTTGTATATCAAAGCCAGTTAGCTGCCTGTAGCCCACAATCTGGTTCCCACCAATTTTTAATAAAAAATAAAGTACTACTGCAAATTACTAAGACATAAAATGTCTGCTATTAAAAAAGTCATATTATATTGGAAGCTGGAATATTTTCCTCTGAAGGAGCCTTTCAAGTCTACATGACTGTGGAAATACAATAATATTTTACCCATTTAACACTCCTACTATTAGGCATCCCTTAAAAGGAGAAGCCAGAGGTTGCTTATTAGAGAACTACTGTCCACAGATGACCTTTAAGCAGTAAAAAGGAGTTTGTCTTCTCAAAACAAACAAACAAAAAATGTAAACTTTGTAAAGATAACCTTGAAAACATAAAGCAATTCAAGCCTGTTTGCACTGCAATAGCTGCACTCTATTTTTGCACCAGCATTCAAAGACATGTCTGCATTTATGTCAAATGAATCAGGTAAATAAGATCCTTGTATGCATCAGTTTATTTTTCAAACCTGTTAATATAATTTTGGCTTTTTGTCACCAAGCATTTTCTGAGGAGGGCAGAGGTGCTAATAAGCAGTGACAGCCACACAACCCATACGCTCCTGCTTATCAGAGCCATGGCAAAGGCTATACAGGGAATTCGTCCTGTGCATTTGCCCAAGGCCACAGGAGGACTCTGGCAGGGGAGCAACCTCATCAGCCTCCAGCTGACCCTATGTCTGCCTCCCCAGCCTCAAGGGAAAGGAGGCAGCCAAGCTACCGCTGTGGCAGGCGAATGGGAGGCTGGCTAACCAAATCACTTCTTGCCAACAGTGTTCAGCAACTGAGGTGATGTCAGGAGAGAGCTAAAGAGTTCTAGTCTGTAAAACCAACCCCTTCAACACAAGTGCCTGGAGAACCCCTGCCAGGCTACGTCACTTCTCCAGGCTTGCACAAATCCTCTCCTCTGCTTCCCCTTCACCTGTGGCCAGAGGACCAGTTGTGCCCCGAGCACGACCAAACCAACCACTGCTTCTGCAGGGACCACATACTGTGCAGTACAGGCATTTTTAGTAAATGAGAAAGAGAGAGCTTTCAGAAATTCCTGTGGAATCACAGAGCCAACACATTTGGGTTGAGGATAGAAAATACATTTTAAATTGGTGTATAAAAATAAAAGAAAGGAGTAGTCTGAGCAGAAGAAAGATAATTTTCTTTGTCTACTTTATTCAGGGAACAGCAGTGTGAATCAGTGATGGTGCTAAACAACTGAGAAAACCAGCATTTTACTCTGTTATTGCTATAGCAATACAAAGGACATGCTACTGTCACAAGATATGATGGCACCATTAAAATAGCACAGTAAAGTGCTGTTATAAAAAACTCTGAGTAAGTGCAAGGCCACATCAATCCCTCAGAGAATAGTTTCTTCATGTAGGTTTTCATGTTTCAGAAGAGTTTTGAATGTTTCAGACAATCTATTTCCAACTCATTCTCTGTAATTATTCCTGACATACTCTTATCTTAGCAGTGATGGGTTTGCATCTGAAAACTTCCAGCCCACTTTCTTTACTTATTGAATCTTGCACTGAAATCATAATGATACTAAAGATCTTCTATCACATTAGGTTCTTTTGCAACAGTCAAATGTCACAAACATGTGATGACCTAACAACAGGACTGGGCAGAAGGAGAAGATGGGTAAATAATGAAAATTGTCTTTGGTTGCACAGTAGTTGACTAAAAGCAGAAGAACACTAAGTGGTGGACAGTGTATTGCATGCTTACTGTGTTTTCCCCCTTCCTTACCAGACTACCACCAATTGACAACACAGTAATTTTGTCCAGAGTAAACATGAGCTGAGAAATCATAACTGTATGAATAAGGCTGGACAGGCTACTGCAAAGCTCCTTATTCCAAGCCGGAAGGAACAGATTTTTTTCTTCTGAGGGTATGGGCTCAACTTCATCCTCTAGAAAGAATTCATCTCCCTTTAAACCTAGAAGTTAAGAAACACTTCCTGCTATTGCAGAGGGACCAAATGAGTGTCAGTGATGCAATTTAAGTATGTCTAGCCTTCAACCAAAAAATTCTTCTATTTAAGTGCAGAAGTCTAACAATTATTGTATGCACTCTGTTTTTAATAGGCAGAGACAAGATCAAGTGCCCTGTCTGTTAATTAAGCTTTTTTAATTTCTCCTTCTGAAGCATCTGAGAATGTCGAATAAGCCATTATTAATTATCACACACTCCTAGTCATATTTTGAATTTAGCATTTTATCATCCTACTGAAGGATTCAGCACTGCTATTGAGCACACTTCTCAGCTGGCTTTGCCAAGATGGCTGTTCTTCCTGACTTTACCTGTGCCTGCTCAAGGAGATTGTCACGTTAACTGAAGTGACAATGGGCTGTAACTCTAAAAACAAGTTGTTCAATAAAACTATATTCAGTTGAAAGCAAACATGCATAAAAGGGGCCATTTTTAGGACATTCTGATTTCAAGTTAAGAAGATAAAGGCTGTCAAATATTGTGTCTGTGCCCTTTTTTTGGCAAAACAATAGAGGGAACCAAGTCACTGCACATACACCTCAATCTTTTCCTGTGTTTTCATTTCACCTACTTTCTGCTGATCCCTCACTGTAGCATGCTACAGCAATAACATTTACTACCTTTATATGGCAAGTAATGGGGAAAAACCATTATTTTTGGAAAACATATTTATGGGGTGGAAAGAAGGAAACAAGTTGTCATTGGGCATCATTATCATGAGATATATGCACATTAATTAGAATGCAACAGATTCTTAAATGAGCCAAGAAATTGCAGAGTTTAATTCATTGTCCCATTTTAAAATTCAAAAGGAAATTTTAGAAACACCCTATATTTGTTTTTAAGACAAGAATCCAGACTTAAGTGTTCATAAAAATTTTAGAAAAACAGAACTATGATCACAAAAATATTTACAATGGTGAACATACAATTCGACAACATCATCCATAAATGCACAATGATATGCATGGTAAATTATGTTGAATAATCTGAATTACTAATAAGGTGCATGGCTGGAGAATTTTAAGCTTTAATATGAAATACTTGTGCACAGCAGTTCTTTAACATCATACATCAAACCAGACAACAATGTGACTGAATATAAAAATTAGCAATATACTAAAAACTAAGCAATTCAGGGGGGGAATCTAGCAACATACATCTTAGCTTCAAAATTAAATAATTCACTCCCCTGCAATTATTGCTATTCCCCATTTCCCTGCTACATACTTACAGAACAAATTTTTGGGTTTTAATTTTTACTGGGTTTCTAGTCTCTTCTGTTTCCCATTTTAACTCTTCTCTTTTCTAAGGTGTAAAAATATGACTGCCAAGTTAATGTTTTTCTTGCTGAAAGGTCATAAAGTGGCCAGAGTTTTTACTTTGAATTAAGTGATCTCAGCAGTGATGTGTGTCTAAAATTAAGCTCCTGTACATAATATGTATAGGTGATGCGATGGGTTGACAATAATGAAAAAAATAATAAAAAATTCTTGCCAGAGTTACCTAATTTTACCTGAAGAGTCAGAAGGAAGGGGAGAAGGATGAGGTTCTTTTTCTACCGTTGTTGTGCATAATATTGACAAGGGAAAATAAAATAAAAAATAAAACCCAACTTGCTCTGTAATCTTGTTTTTTAAGACTGTACTTGAAAATGAGATGTACTGTTTCCACTGCATAGCTGGTTATTTATTTCAGACAAATAACAGGAGTCATTAAGTACAAAAAGGGTAAAACAACATTATAGTCTCATGAAAGGAAGAGCATTGCTTGGACACACTGTAGGATTTGGATAGCAAAAGCCACTTTTTGGAGTGCCATGCAATTGAAAAGTCAAGGAGACAAGAGTCAAGAGATAAGTGCTCCTGGCATCCATTGTAATATTTTGTAGCAGCTCTGTTTAATTAAAATATAAATTATCTCATTACTAACATCAAGAATACCTAAAGTAGTTAGCAAGGCTCTCAACAGAATAAGAAACATAAACCAGAAACCAATTACAGGAAGTTTGGAGGCAGACATTGCTCTAAATAGAGGGTTGCAAGTGTTTGATTTAGATGCGTACAAATTAAGTGCTGTGAGGAACGAAGACAAACAGGAAAGTTGACTCTTGAAAGGCAAGCTCGCTCTCTTTCCTTGCTTGTTGGTTCTCCACCAACTACCTAAGCAGCAAAGACCACTGATCCTTTGTGTTTGGGGGGGTTTGTTTGGCTGGATTTTTTGGTTTCTTTGGGTTTTGGTTTTTTTTAAGTTTCTGTGGATATAGCATTGATCCTTTCAGAAAAGCAGGATTTAAGGGGAGATTAGTGACCATGTAAGAATGGCTGAAGTTAGAGGACCTGTGGAAGGCTTCTTCTGAAACCTTAAAGCATTCACAGTCACACTGAAAGCTCCCCTCCCGTATGCACATAGGCGGTTGGAAAGTCTCTTACCTCTGGATTCCCAGCAACAATGTTATTCTGTGTATTTCTCCTTTGAATAGATGGTCTCCAGCAGCCAGTCAGACTTTGGTTCTTGCCCCATCCTTCAGCCATGTTGCTCCTACTATCTAATCTCAGGACAAAATTGTTGTGTCTATAATACCTATGGGCCTGGCTGATCTGAGGCTAGAACTTTAATAATGGCTACGTCAAGAATGATGCTCAATAATATCATACACAAAAGAAAACACTCTGCTATTGTGAGCTTTTGAATACACTAGACACCTTAGAATCAATAGATTTCATTGTTTTCCATGTCAGTTCTGATTTGCTAAGCCTAAGAGAGATGTAATACAGTTATTTGCTTAAACAAGAACCAGAATTTTTCCCTGAAGTTTAACTGCAGAACATTTTGGAGTTCACTGGTTAGAATAGTATTACTACTATGCTGTGTTTCCCCCTACCCCAACAACGCATTTCTGCCTTCTTCAGAGCTCCTGAATCATCAGAACACAGAAAGTGCAGCTGCTTTCATAGCCTCTGAAGATTACTGGGAGTCTCAAGAGAAAACAGTTTATTCTGAGAATTCTGAATCAGATTTCTTGATAAAGGTATTGGGATAGAAAAGCTTACAGGAACTCTCAAACCTTTTGAAATTCACATGTCAGTGTTCCTGGAAATACACAAAGATCACCTCCACCCCTTCAACAACAGCATGCCGAAATTCAGCCTGGCCCAATGGTTCAAGAGTGGATTGTCCCTTATATCATTATTCCTTGTCAGGAGTTCTGAAGAAAACAAACTATAATGCCTGCTATAGAACTCTCGAAACTTTTCTGAACTTTCTACTTCTTGTAGAAAAGTTGCCCAATTGAATAATACTGTAAATTGCAAAAATATACTTCAGCTGATATAAGAATCCAACTTAGCGTGTACACTAGCTATTATACTGGCTGCTTGTGACCTGCTTATAATTGAATGTTTCATTCTAGCTCATAGCAAGAGGACAATAGATAAATCTATTCCACTGTTCAAGCATGAGCCTGCCCTATGCGATATGTGACTGAAACTGTGCACGCCGAAGCAATATTTACATGAACAAGGGGGAAAAAAAAAAAAAAAAAAAAAGAGAACAGATGAAAAATACCTCAGGGAGGAACTATTTTTCCATCATTTACAGAGAAACAGTTCTTGTTATGATGAGGTAACTTGAATGCCATTCTATGAACTGCATCCTTTGAATTACACAATTCTGTGTTACACAAAAGGTGACCTTTTCAGTATGCTTTATGGGAGTTTCAGTACTCTTTATGGGAGTTTCCTGAACATTCAGACCCTTTCCCAAAGGTTAGTCTGGTTATAAGCAGGAAGGAAAAAAGACAACAAGTTATTCAACAAAAGATAAAATGTCCAGATCTATTCAATGTCTTCTTTTTGTTTTATTTTAATTATTTTATTTTATTTCAGAACTATGCCTGTTTCCAAGAAGTGGCAACTGCTTTGCTTTTTGGAAAAATCTCTGCCTACAAGAATTCACATATCAGCCCAATATACATTTAGCTATGTACATCTGACAGCAGGGACTTAAGTTTGCAACAGGTTGGGTAATGTACCTCTGGCAGCAGTCTGCCACAAGCTTCTGGAGAAGTTACACAAGTTCTATAATCAGCAGAATTAAAAATCCCCACTGTGCATGGCTTTGTCTCATGGTATGATGCTCAGATATCTAATAAGGTACAAGTTTTCAGTTCCTATGGGGGCAACTGAGGAATTCTCTGATGTCTAAGGGCTAAGCACACATTTCTTTGGAATAATAGGTGAAATGTTGAGGGGAGAATTGAGAAGGAATGATCAGGTTAAGCCTTCTTTCCTTTCAAAATGAGGACTAAACAACATATTTACCTAGATGTCATGTTTGCAGACAGCTAAAATTAAAGAAATACTTTTAAAATAAAATGCACATTAATGCAAGAATTGAGATTTCAGTCTCTCAAAAGAGAAAAAACACTCTCCTGAAACAAAACCCAACAATCGTTTCTTCTGCACTTATCCACACCACCACACCAAAAACTAGGGCTGATTTTTGGGTTTTTTAGCAAAGCTGACTCATGGTTCATTTTGATTTTCTGTTAGCTCAGTTTTCTTTCTTCAGGATTTATATTTTCATCCTCTTGACAGTTGATCCTTCAACTGGTGTTTGGTTTTTTTTTAATTTTTAAATTACACAAATTTATTTTTACTAGACCCTTTAGACCATCACACTTTATAAACCATGAGCAAGCCATATTGCAGTCTGGAGAAAAAAATATCAAGTGTTATAAATGTTTTAGTTCTGGGAATTTCATTTAGTTCTCCCTTCCTTCTTGATTTCCTCCCCTCCCAAATGGAATATGTGTTATTCTCACAAGTGTTTGTTGGCTACAAGAACACATCTATCAATTTAACACTGGAGAAAAATTCATATCTACCTTTCCCAGCAATTCCCAGCCTACAGATGTGGGTCTTTTCCAAAGGATTGAACTGAATTTCTGGGTAAAGAAAAACAGAGCCGAAGGGGGGCTTTTTTCATCAAATTTTTTTCCAAAGGCCATCTTTGTTTTCCTTCAGTTCTTTATTTTCGTACATCTGCTTCCAACTGAGACCACCGGACAGTACTGTAAATTTGTCAAAGACTATTTCATTTGCTATAAATTAGCCCCCTGCACATAGAAATTTTTTCTTGGACTTCAGTTGCCCTATGTCCTGCTTAGCACTCCTCATTTACCTAAATGTCATAGATAACAATAATTAACTCATTCTCATTTTTGCATACAACATTTCTTTCGTACAGTTTAAGAGACAAAACAGTCAAAATTACATTTTTTATCACTGAAATACAGAACCTTTAGTCTGTCTAAACTGTTTACCTCTCCTGCTTCCTTTCCCACTTTCTTTTGCCTAGTAGTTTCTGGATACAGTATATGACACAAAACTAAGTTTACAATGTCAGCTCAAAGAGTCAATGAAAGTCATTATTCCTACCCTCACAGAAATACAAGAATTGCAACTCATTCATAGTTAGTCACAAGAAACTAGTAAGGTGGTTTTAATTTCAAAGTCAAATAATACTCAAGAAATCAAATCACACTTCATAAATAGATACATCTAGACCTGAGAAAGAAGCTCTAACTGCTGCTGGGAATTCTACAATATTTCTTGTTTTTCCCTGTCATTTAATATGTATAGATAATACCAGTTTATAAATGCCTAATTATCCATACTGTTCAGCATTTTATATAAAGAGCTTTTATATCTTCACACCAACTAGAAGTAGAAACTCCAGTTAATTACTTGACTCAAGCACAAAGAAAGAAAGAAGGTGCCAGACCTCATTTTTCAGGCCTATATTAAATGTAAACTCAGTTGAGCCTAATACTATTTATATCCAGTCCATACTAACATGAGAGGGCATTCAGGCCACCCCCCGCCCTTCATACTTTTTCTCTGCCTCCCTGCCCCACCCCAGCACTGAAAATACACACACACACAAAATGCATCTTCACTGGCCACCCAAGAACCTAAATAATGAATTTCACAAGAATAATGCTCAATTAAAAAGCCTGGAGCAGAGCTGTGCCATGAATTACTCTTAAAATAAGCAACTGCTTTTAACACATAGTCTCATACATCCTTTGCTGCAATACACTTCTGCATCCCCCTCCCAGGCACTGGCTCTCTAGGAGAGCTCTCAGCTCTTTTGTTACATTTTACCTTTCCTCTCAGGACTACTGCCATGGAGAGTACTTAAGAAAAGCATCCACTATATCACTGCCCTGAAGTCAATCAAAATTTGCTAGCCACACCCTACACACAGTACCCACAGGTGGGTATTATTAGTATTTCAAATATCTTGTGTAAGGCAGTTGAACTGAGATCTCCATTTAAACACATAGTCTGTTTTCCCCATTGAGTACTAAATTTCATTTCAGTTTCACAGCAATATGACTAGTAGGAAGAATACAGATAAATACGAATGTACAAGGCAGAGTCCCACCTGCCTTACATTTAAGGACATTAAGAGAGTACACCCTGATGTGTTTATAATGAATTACTATTAAGTTCAAATCTTTCTACTTAGGCAAATAACAAACATTAGGTTCACTGCCATAGAACAGTCTTCCACAAGGGCACTTCGAGTGACCACTGGACAGTCACTGTCCCATGAATGCAGAAAAAACGTGGCCTGTTTAGCTGCAAATGGAAAGGTATTTAACGTAACCTGACATAGCACACTGATCAAAAAGGGAAGTTGAGATTGCTATAACTTAATAAACAGCAACACTGTCCACTGGCATCATCAAATCTTGGAATACTAAACAGCCTGTGTTTGCATGGTAGACATAATTTTGAGACTCACGACCAACTATTTTTTCTATAGTCATGGCTTTTAGCTCTCTGGTGAGAAGCACATCTCTAGGCAGATTAAACAGCAAACATAAGTTATTGTTGAGGTAGAAAATATGAAAGAGATTAAGAGGCAATTGATGAAGTGGTGAATTAAAAAAAAAAAAAAAAATCCACCCAAGACTGTTAAGCATAATGATGCAGATAAAACTTCCATTTCTAAAGTCTTCTTCTATGAGGAAATACTAAAGAAGCATCTCTCCATATTTGCAGTGAATAGCTACTATTTAGCAGTATATCAAGCCTGATGCACTTCTGCTGCTTCTTAGCATTCCTCCTGGCCTGCTTCTTAGAGGAGAGACAATGAATTGCTTTTGAGAAAAAATGTAGCTGCTTTCCCCCCACAGATACTTCATGAACTTTGCATCAGTACAGCAAAAGACCCACTCACTCGAGAGAAATACAGTGATGAGAAATCTGTTTATCATCCCAAGAATGTTCAATATCTCAGGGACCAGAACAGCAAAACAAAGTTGAACAGGAGTGAAACCAGAAGAGAAAAGCACATACACAGCAGCATGGTTTCGTTTATCTGTTTGCAATCCTGAAGATACGAGAAGACAGCAAGAAGTAACAAATGACAAACAATTCTCTAACTTTAGGAAAGAGCTGTCAATTACATTCAGTAATTAAACCTGGTTCTGTATCACCTTTTCTAGCATGAATGTGGGAGAAAACTAGTAATTTTTACTTGCATCATAATGTATTGTAGTGCCAGACTGGCAGAATTTCGAACAGATATTTAATAAAATATTTTGTTAGCTGTAAGTCTGAAATACTTTCAGTAAAAGTGCAAAGCCTACATGGTTGTAAACTACCATTTCCAAACAGTCAAGTTTAACCTAAGCTCTCCAGCTTAGCCTGGAGGAGAATTAGAACCGAATGCCAGCAGACCTTTTGAAGATATGTAGGTATTTATGAAAATTTAACAAAAGGGGCTTCTCAGTTAATGTAAGCTCATATCTCTTCTTTTTTTATATATATATATAATGAAATGAGGGAGACTATAGAATACAGAATTTAAATCATACAAAATGAGAAGTAAAAAGTTTTCATCATTGCAGATAGGGAACATGCTCCAAATATTGGAGCTCACAAGCTTCAGAATACAAATTCCCTGGTGGGGTTTCACTTTATTACATTCTAAAAGTAGAAAAAGGGCAAGAAATAAGATTAACTGAAGCACAACAACATCACTACCACCAGCAATCACTCGTCACTTGCTCACTACCTTGTAGGCAAGAAGAGTTAACCAAGAGAAAAGGGATGCTATACTACAAAGACAATATTTAAGTATTTGTTCCTATATAGTAGTCACTGTTTATTTCAACATTTCATCGCATCACTCAAATTGTTCACCACTACGGCATTTTTATGCGAGTTCTATAAGTTCCTTTATAGCCTCAGGTCATTTTAGGGAGGGAAGGAAGTGTGGTTCTTTTTGGAGGTTGGCAAACAACTGCTAAATAAACTAAGTAATACCTCTTTCATTTTAAGGTGGCATACTATATAGCTGGCACCTACACACTACTGTAGAATTATAAAAACATAAATATTTCCTTGTTAGAAAGAGATGAAAATCTAAAAAGCAGTTATCTTTCCAGATTAGATTAGTTTGTAGAGTTTAAGAGGGGGGAAAAAAAATAATATTTACATATACCTTACATCCTATAATTTGGAATTAGTTCAGACTGTTTACATTGAGATTCCCATTCTCTCTCCTCACAAGTGAAGATTTTACAAGACCAGCTTCCAGGTGAAGACCGAAAAGGGTTTAGAATAGCCAATGTTGAAAGACCACAAGCAACTGACATAGAACAGAGAAGGGAAAGATGCTGTGGGGAGAATGTTGGAAGCAATACAATGGGAGATGAGCATTAGCTCTGCAGATGCACAGTGCCAGTTGTCAGGCTTATTTATACATTTCACTGTATCAAAATAAAAAGGTTTTGTACCCAGCTGAGTGGCAATTAAGACAGGGAACTAGTGTACAAACCATACTGGACTTTTATGATGCAGTCGTCCTTTGAACAAAGGAGAATAAGAAAGGATTCCTGCCCCTGCCCCTTCCTTTCTCAAGATCAAACCAAAGATTTACATCACTCAAGTTCATTATCAAATTTTTCTGACCTTTACCACTGCCATCCAGCCTAAAATAAATAGCTCAAAGGACAGCTGGTGAAAACATGCTCGAGTTAATGAACTTTAATACATACCCACTGTTTTTTTCACCCTAGTAAAGGCTAGTTGTTTTATCTGAAACATAACACTAAGTTTCAGAGGTAAGTGTCCTCATATCAACTACTACACCACATGACTGTTTTAGGGGTTTTTTGGGTTGTTGTTGTGGTTTGTTGTTTTTGGCGTTTTTTTTAAAAACAAAACCCACCTAGATATAACCCACGTCTGTTTGTGTAATTTCATTGAGTACAAGGGTACGCCCACAAGCTCCAATTTTCATTCAAATCCAGTCTCATTGACTGCACTTCTTTTTCTGACATTTATATGATGCTACATATCACTGTACCCATTTTCTGGAACAGTAAGTCCTGCGGAGCAAAAGCACAGTGCAGCCATTCAAAGAACAAACCATATTGAAGATGCAAACGCTTGAGTCTGAAAGAGTGTCTGAAAGCAGAGGTAGCAGGTGCTTGGCAGAGGAAGGCAAGAAGAATCCTCTACTATGGGGTGGATAGAACCTGATCAAGAAGTAAGAGTTGAGGAAGACATGCAAGTAATAGAAAGAAACAAAAAAACCTTAAAATCTAAATGGTAGGCTAGTTTGCATAGCTACAGACATGAAAACAAAGCCAAACCTCTCCACTTGCATCCATTTCAATGGGAGAAGTATCAGATCTGCCTAACTGATAGCACAGTCCTTGCATGCTGGTTCATGTGAAAGAGGGCCATGAGGGGACTGCAAGTGCTGCTGCATGTCACAACCCTTGTGGCAAGCTCCTTGAGACATAAGGCTCCTTCAAGACACACAGGCTGCAAGGAGCAGCCCAACTCAGCTCACTTCCATGTGGCTGACGGATTCAGTCACTCCAAATTGGTTGCATCTGGCTCCTGGCAGCCTGAAGCTCCTCAGGGCATGAACATTAAAAGAACTGATGAAGCTAAGACCTGTAAGTAGAATTGCAGATGTTCTATATTAATTTGTTTATTCATTTCCTTTCTCAAGTCTTTGGGCAAAAAATGAGAGAAAATGCCTTTGTGTTAAGCTATACTGATGTTTAGGTATTAGAGGAAATCACACTGTGCTTGAAGGCACCAAGAGAAAATTTCTGTCTTGTAAGAAAGTAAATAAGAGGTGGAGAGAAGCCCTCTCATGTCTGCTCCGCTCCGTTACGGGTGCAAGCCCATTACAAGTTATTGTAATTTTGTTCTTCACTACATGCAGAGAGACAGCACAAGAAAAATAGAAAGAGATGCAAGAGTATGTAGTGAGTGTGGTGGAACAGAGTAGGAAATAACAAATGGAGCAATACCTGCTCAAACAGAGCTGGAGGCCTGTTGATATTAATGTGCTGCATGCAGTTGTTTGTTCACAATTGGAAAGCCTCCCTAGGTAAGTGGAAACTTACACATGCTAAACTTATAACTGTAGTTAATGCTGTTTTATCATCTTTAAAAAAGTGGGAGTCCCCAGATAAATAAGAACATCTGATTGTTCTTTTCAAACACCTACACAAGTTTTATTAACACATTTCTTCATTAGATCTCCCAGGCAAACCTAAACATCTACTGACATTCAAGAAGGATTGTACTTTACTAATAAAATTGAGAAATAAGTTAGACACCACACACCTCCCCTCCAAGTCTTCACTGTGCCATCTTGTAACATCAAGGAAATAAGAAGGGGATACATATTTCAAGAAAGAACTGGTACAACTGTTAACTTGCACGTAAACTCCTGAATACCATGCATAACATTTGTCATAAGAGATATGACCTGCTTCAGATGATCAGAAATCTCACTGTACTTTGATGAAAGACGACAATTAACTCAGTTAATGCACTGGCTAAATTCCAGCTCTGATAACTGTATTCTGAATACTTAAATCTCCATTGCCATTTTTACTGGTTGTAATATGTTACGTTCATCCATTTAAGTATCATCACACTACCTGAACACCTTCTAAATGCCCTTAAACTTGTCCTGTGAAGACACAGGTCCTCCTAGGAGGCATGGATTATGGTCTTGCTCACTGAAATGGGACTTAGAAGAGTTACTCAGCGACGCGGCACAGTAAGACCTGTTGTCTGCATTTAAACATGCATGTGGAAGCTCTGGTGATCGTTCTCTGTTAAGAGACACTATACTTACTAGATTAGATTGTTTTGGGACTTCCATGCTTCTAAGTCTCTAAATCAGTTTGTGAATAAAGCTTCTGCCTCCTACATGAAGTGAAAAAGATGGAAACAACATGAAAAGTTTTTTTACATGGTGTTAGCCTTAGTTGTACAGCTGAAATAGCTGCCACTACTAGACAGTAGAGGAGTCAGTGCCCCTGCATGTAATTTTTATTTCTTAGGGCATATACTATGGCTAAAAAACATCTCAAGTTTGTTCACTATATGTTAACTCTAAAAGAATGATGTAGGTTCAGAAGCAACGTCCCTGTGATCACATAGTGTCACACTGGCACCCATATAGCAACCATTTTTTTCTTACATATCACAGCAGCTACTTCTCTGTGTCATTTCACTGTGCACTCTGAACCAAATGGTGTGGGTCATCCCTAATTCAGAAATCATGATTTATTTTCTTTAGCTAGTCTGTTGGATGCAATGGAAAAGTGATAGCTTCTAGTCTGCATTAGGTTTTGATTAGGGTCTGGTTTTGCTTTGTTTTGGCTACAGAAACAGACTAGATAATTGCAAATAATAAATTGACATTCAATTTATATTGTACTGTTTTCCCATTCAACACAGTTTTGAGGTCTTCAGTGTTAAGGGATATCTTGTTAACAGGATAACAAGTTCATATTGATTCCTGGTCCCATCAAATATTCAGAACAGTTTAAGACTCCACAGGTAAAGGTACCCTGCTCTACCTAGACATTTGTTGCGTTGCTAGAATGAAGTGTGGCCATCAGAAGAGTTAATGGAGTTCTGTTAAAACACGCACTGGAACCACCATATCAGAAACCTCAGAAAAATGCAGAAGCCCAGGAATAAGGTCATCTGACATAACTAGTAGAGGAGGAGAGCTTCTAAGTCCAGTTCATTAGTTTGACTTGTGCCTTGAAGCACCATGATTAATCTTTCTTTTGAAAAGAGAGTGACTCTTTCAAAAAATATTTTATATAGATAACAATATTCACAGCTCTGTAAAACTGTATCTGTAATGATGTTATTACAATAAGGTTTAAGATTTAATTATGCACTGTGTTAAAGCGGTTCCCTTTAAATATAATGCCTGTCAGTTTCAGTGAATATTTCCATGTTACTGTCTTATGAGGATGCAAAGAGAATTTTTTTGACCTTTTCCCCCCACAGACCTTTACTTGTGGAAGAAAAAGAGCCCATCTGTGGGGGTTTTTTTGGTGCCTTTTTTTTTTTTTTTTTAAATTGTGTTATACACTCCAATTACTGCTGTAAATCAAGCAAGCTAAAATTTTTTCTTTACCGTTCCCTTCTTACATGGATGTCGCTCACCATCTCTCATTTTCCTTACCTCTGTAAAACTTCTGTGGATGATTTTTCCCCCCTGGTATTTAGAAATGGCAGAGAACGCCAATAGCTAAGAAACAAACATTGGTTACTTATATACTATCTGTATAGCACTTAATTCTAATACTGGTTTTTTTCTAGAAACATTCAGTTTTAAAAAACCCAACGAAACAACAAACGTGTAGTTAGAAACCGGGATTGCTGTATATCAGACTAGCCAAGAAAAAAATTCATTTCTGTCATCATCTATACTTCAAATGACAGTTGAAGGTTTTAGTTGTCAGGAGAAGAAAAAAAAAAAAAATTAAGACAAAGGAAGAAAGTGATTTATTTTTTCCCCCCATGATCTAGCTCACTGCAGAGTAATGCAGTCTGAGAAGTCTAAAAGCAGAATCATGACAAAAACATCTTGCAGTAACACCATACAGCAAAAGTTCTTGTGCTCAAGCCGAGCATGAAGTCTAATTATCCAACTTCCCAGTAAAATACCCCTTTTATTCACTCCTCAAGCTCTTTCTTTCCCTTCAGAAAGGGATACAAAGGGTACAGAAGTTCTAAGGAAGGTAATGTCCAAATGCACCTTATAGGTACTTTCCACCACATACCAGCAATTCGTCTCCTTCCTCGTTTCCTAGTCTGCTCTTAACTATGCAACAAATGAGCTCTGGGTCTAGTACTCTGTAGTTCTGCCTTATCTAAAACATACACCGTCATTCACCAGTTACTTAACTAAAACTGCAAAGTGATATAGAAATTGACTCTGATGAAGAAAGTGTCATAAATCTTCCAAGGATTAAGCAGCAGTGAATTACAAACTGTATGTTTGAGAGAGAAATATAGACCAGGATGTATAGGACAACAGCCTAAGCTCCTCCTCAATCTCAAAAAATGCTATTGCATAACAAGCTTGTTCTGGGATCTCAGATCAGTCTCAAATCTCTCACTGAGCAATCCTGACCAATCCAGAAGTGTAATATTGATTTATCCTGCTGGTGTGTGAGTACTAAGGTTTGCTTTCTTTCACAACCATCGCAGCCATATAAGATGGGGAGAATAGGGGAATATTGAATAGGACTTGCTTCTAGTAGCCTTAAGTTTCCTTTAGCTACCATCTGCAGGCACACTCAGGTTGAAAGATCCAAAATACCCATTGTGGGTCCCTACTCATTTTATAATGGCTATCTACTTGGTGTATAATACATGTGCAGATTTGTAACATAGTATGGATGCAATACACTAAATCTGGTAGCAAAGACAATTATTCCCATCTCTACTGACATAACTTCAACAAAATAGTAGTAAGTAGTCTGCAGTTGATAGTTTACAGAAAAAAAGCAAAGCAAATAAAGTAAAAAGCATTCTTAGTTTTCTAAATATTAAAAATGACCTTAGGAGAGGGACAGCTTTTTATATTTTCATGTTTTCTGTGTCATTTGAGCCATCTGGCTGGCAGTCAAAGCAACTGAACTGTCATTCTCTTCATCTCCACAAGAGAGGAATATAACCTGATTTTCCTACCATGATGTGGACTGATGGAACCAGACATACAAGCTTTTACCTGGAACAGAGCCTGGGAAGACCCCAGTGACAGCTTTTATAGCATTTCAACTCACTTTCTGAACAGGAGCAATTGGCCAGCCCAGAGCTGGTGACTGCTCTTTGCTGCTTGTTGGAGAAGAACCTGACATGCAAGGGCAAGTGAGAAGGTTCAGCCACAATGTTTTTACTGAACCTAAGCCAAGATTTCTGAACTGCAACATGATGGTTTATCAGGTCAGAACAGTAACTGACACATTGCCAGCAGGTCAATTCAAGATTTGGCCTATATAGCACTGCAGAACGAAAATCACGGTCATCCTCCTTACTTCTCCTGCAACAGGATTATGCTCCCACACAGATATGTGGGAAAGGTTATCCTCTCTCCCAGGCACCCTTAAAGTAGGTAACAGTTCCTAACATGCTCATTCCTTAAGATTACACAATTATGTGTCCTGTAAGGAAAATATTTACCTGGGGAATACTCAGCAACACGTAATCTAGATAGTGGGGCTACAGCCTTTGCCTCATTTTTTCTGTTGCACAGGTTCTCCAGCAAATAGGAGTGAACTTCTGAAATAATTTGCTTCCTTCCCTGTTTCTCTGCCCATGAATACCAGTTATAGTTTGCAGATGCTGTGTAGTGAAGTTCCAGAGTGGTATTGAGCACCAGTGGGTTTATCTCAACGTCTGGGTTATAATCCATACAGATCTCCAAGAAAAATGACCTCTCAAAACCTTTGGCCACACAGCCTTTGCCATGCCATTTATAGAAATCATGAATCTTTGCCCAAACCATTTATTTCACTTCTGTAGGTGTTAGTGTAAAGATCATCACAGAAATGCACACACCAAGGTACTTTTCCTTGCAGCTTGAATGAAAATCCTTACTGTGACAGAGGTGAGATTTCAACTCCATCACCATCACACCTTGAATGTTGTTTTTCATGAACACAGACTTCAAGTCAGGGCCAGGACCAGGAGAGGAGGGCATCCCGTTTCATAGAAGTGTGTCTCTTGACATGGATAAAAAAGTTAGGTGTTGTGGAACTGTCTGCGCTGAGCCTCCCAAGTGATTTAAATACAGCAATGATCTTTTGTCTTATGGTGAGAGGGTATTATCTCTACACCCAAACAGCTTTAGCACACATCCCTCCTGCACAGTTGTAGTAAATATCACCTGTTCAGCCTTGTCTTCCATTCACTACTAGTCAGCAGCCAAAGCTCTCTTCTCCCCATAAAAGCAGTAGATCACAGGTATCTGCACACAGCAGCTGCCACCCCTGACCTTTCGGCGGCTGTCTTACAGGAGACCAGTTCCTTAATATTTCTCCTTTCTCATATATTTTTACCCTTGCAGAGAGCTTCTCCAGTTTCAAAGGAAGACACAGCTGTCTGCAAACCACCCCACCACCAACGTTAGTGTCTGATTTTGAATATGCAGAAATTTAAAGAAAATTCTATAGTAATTACCTTATATCACTGAATAACGTATATTTTCAAGTCCACCCTCAAAACCAATCTCTTTCTCTACCCACAACATTTCAGGTTCTCACAGCAAAAGGGATCCTTTAGTCCTTAGTCCCACATGCACTCCTCCCGGAAGGTTCTTGCTAACAAAGCATTACCTCAACATTTCTTTTCAAGGAGGAAAAAGAGGATGGAAAACGTATCTTCCTTTATTTGAAACTTTGCCATCTTACATACTGACTACACAAAGCCGGGTTTGAAAGGCAGCATTGGGAACAATTGTTGGTACTTGTAAGTGTGAAATCCATATTTCAGACTAGTGATTCAAGCACAGAGAACACCAACCCCACACTGGCAGTGAATCCTGACTTGTTGTATGTAGAATTCAGTTTTCTCAGTATCCACAGTATTGTGTATTTGCACTCTCAGCACCAATGGTTTCCAAAAAATCTTGTAATAGTTTTACCTCACAGTGCCATACAGAGAATATTAACAGTCTAAAGATGCAGGAATCTTCCCTCATTCCTTCCTTTTTGCCTGTTGCCTCTACCTTGCTAGCCCAAATCTCTATTTCTAAGTCCTCCTGTCTATTTCAGGCTCAGCTGCCTCAGCGTTTGCTCCCCTGGTGCAATTATTTTTAAGCACGGTATTTAATCTCCATACCAGTGGCTAAACAACACTTATTTTAGATGCATGTGAGACATAGTTCATTTACATCTTAGTCTTCTAATCAATCAACATATGACAATAGGAAAATTATCAAACCCAAACCCTAAATTACTTTAATCTAGACACAATCTAATCCTTGAGTTAAATAGATTCATAGTTGAACTACTTATAAGTCACTTGCACTAAAAAAAAAAAATCATATCCTCATAAGGAATATACAAAATTCAAAGGATAAAGTATCAAGAAAACCCAAATATGTGAAAACTTATGAACAGGACAACACTACAGTGCTTAAAGTAATGGTTTTTTTCAATAAGAGTCTCTGTCCAATTAGCAAGTTCAAAGAGTTGTTATTTTTGTCAAAAAAAAAAAATATCCAAAATTTACATGTTAATACAGATAAACTTGAGTTAGCTGAAATTACAATAGTAATCCTTTAGCATTTAGTTCACTGTTGAATACCCACATTTTATTTGCATAGTTACTGCCACTATGTACTTTTCTTGAATATTTGAAGTGTAAATTCATAATATAGAGATAGCAGAATAAAGGACTTACCACACATTTCTAACTCCTGTTGGCGTAGGCACATTCATCCAAAAACATGAGTCATGTCAAAGATACAGTGCTGTTGGAAGTCATGTGATTGTAGCGAACAACAGTTAGCACCTCCATCTCAAGTCAGCTGCAGCTTTTATGTTGTTGTCCTTTGAACCACCTTCACCAGTGATAGTTTCCTCCAGCAGAGAAACTCTCCACTCCTTTAGCATCCTGATTAGAAGTAATCAGGATCACCTTCCAGTAAGACTCAGCAGTAATCATCACCTAAACCAGCTTTTACTATCTGAACACCTGGCTGTTTGGGGTCCTTGATGCCCAGGCAGTTTTTAGACTGCCACCCTGCTATAAGTAGTCTTCATGGGAAAGCTGAGAATATAATTTCTGCCTCCTGAACAACAAGAAATGCAACTCTACCTACAGTTTCTGTTTCCCACGTATTTAATTAAATCTGATATATTATAGAATATTTTCTTAAGGATGTTTCTGAGTCAGGATAATTCATTTGTATTAATGATGCTGAATATAATTTCAAAATGTTCTAAACTCTTTATTAACTAATTTCTCACAATACATACTATGTTTCCCAGATAATTTCCATGGAAGGTCTATGCTTCACTAAAATACATATATGCAAGGCTACTGTAAACAAAAAAGAAAGTTACATGCACAATGACAGGAAATTAAAAATAAATTGTGCACAGGCTCCACGGTGCTTCATAGACTTCAATACACCTTTTAACCATCTTTTACTCACAGGATTAACTGCTTCCTTTTCAAAGAGCAAAGAGGATAACTTAATAGCCAGTTCCAAGACACTGGAATATTTCTTACAGTCACATTAGTTACTACAAAAAGACTGAGAAATCTTTTAAAACCTTGGGAACAAAATTCATATCATCAAAACTAGGAGTAGTATTACATGGGTAAATTTATAGAATCAGTCTTAATCACTGAAGGCAAAGAGTGTTCCTAGGAGGACTTAAAAGACCTTAATTGGACCCTTTCCAGTACTGCCTACTGAGGGGAAAGATCAGAGCCTGTGGGACATGCTCACTGAGGAGAAGGCCTGAATCATTACAGCTATAAAAAGAAGAAAACATATGTTAAAAAAAAAAAAAGAAAGGAAAAAAGAGTAGAAGAGTAAGAGAAGCAAAGAAAAAGAGAAATTAATATAATTGCAGCTGGATATGCATAAGAAAGACAATTCTGCTCACTGCGCAAAATGTACAGAAATTTGATTCCATTTAAATTCAGGGGAAGGAAAATCCTCAAATTTTCAAACTCTGCATGAAAGCAAGCAGAGATACCAACAGTAGTGTCACAGCCCTGAAGACCACCATTTGGAGGCAGCATGCCTGCAGGCTGCTCAGAAGAGGACTCTGGAATTACCGCCCTAAGCAAGGACCAGCAAGAGTAGAAGTAACGCTCCCACCAGGAAAGTAGATATATTGCAGGAAACCTGTCCAGGACTCACTGAACAGCTGAAACTGGAATGAAATTGTTTTATGGAAATGATTCAAACAACTACCATCCACTTTCCCCCCACTATCTCTAGCCTTGTTTCTGGCACTACACTGAGAATGGAGGAATAACATTAATTAGATTTACAAATTTCCAGTAAGAAAATTAATAAATCTGAAGACTACAATATCCCAGTCACATATGGGTAATAAAGGGGAACATATCCATGTCTCTTGGGTTTGCTACTGTTGCACCACTGCCCATCTAGGAACCTACACTAATAGGTCGTGTAAGAGAAATCACTCAACAAGGTTACAGAAATCTCCTTTGTGGGAGCAACAGTGGACAGTTCTGGCTTCCAGCCTGTTCAATGCATCTCCTCATTCTTCCATTCCCTCTCACATGATGTGTACTGAAACCTGAGAGAGGGAATCATTGTGGTGGTGAACAACAAAGGATGATGATAATGGAGCGTTATCAGGCATTACAGACTGTTCTGTGAGGACCTATTTTGTGAAGAGGTGTCTTTCTCATCAGCATGGCACTCATTGCATTTAACTGTTTTCCTAGCTCTTCCTTACTGAAAAATATATGATCATTTTACTGATCAATGAAAAAATGCACATGATGCAGGAGCCACCACATGTACTTTATTGTTAACAGATTTTAAGAAAGCAGAGGAGAACTTTTACAGAGCATTCTGATTTGTGTATTTAATCTCTTTTGGAATTTTCCCACTCCTGCCCCAGGAACCCCTGATGCTCTTCTTTCTTTCTCCTTCCTCCACTAGGAGGTTACAGGTGGCACTGAGTAGGCAGGAACAGATATCTGACATCAGATTTCCACATGTGAATCCCATATGCTGAACCCATGTGCTTTTACCATTTCTAAAGATAAATTGAAGATTTGGCTCAAAGTGTCTAGTTTTCTACATCAGCCTTCCAGGATTTTACAGTTTACCTGATGAGCTTGAAGAGTATTCTTTGAAAAACTTCTTTGTTCTTCTCAATTTATTAAATACACCATACCTGAAGCTGCAAACCTTTTTACCCTTTAAGGGAACACAGTTGAATCAGGCACAGATCTTGCAGTCATATATCCAGATCAAATACATACTTTATTCACAGTCAACACAGGATGATAAGACTATTTTTTAGAGAAAGACTTTCCACCCCATTATAATAATCCAGGTTCAGCCCATATCACTGGTTGCTTTTACCCATTAGCTGGCCAAGTGAACTCCCCCTTTCTGTCCATGGCTGGCAATTAACTCCCACTTTCCTCTGGTCATACATCAAAACCACAGTGTTGGTTAGAGGAAGAAAAACAACAGAGAGCTTGGTAGGGACAGCTGGACTCCAAAACACAAACAATTTTCATGCCAGAGCGTGACAGTTTAGGGCTTTGCTGTAGTTTCCATAGCAGCTGCAGCAGCCACTGGACCAAGGCAGCCAAGGAGGCCAGGGCAAGTGGAGACACAGTTCAACAACAAGTGGTGTGCTACAAGACTACTTCCCAGGCTCAAAGAGGAGCACCCAGGGGTGCAGTTTTCTTTCACTTAGGGGAAACCAAAAAAGGCATCAGTTGTGATCCATCATGATGCAGTTATCCTCCTTTCTTAATGCTGGGGGGAGCTTGTCCAAGCCCTGGGTTTTTTTGTGTGTGTTGGTTTGTCTGTTTTAACTTCCACTGTCTTGTTCCCACATGCCAGTCCTGTAATTGTAACCCAGGTGGCCAAGTGCCCCATGGGGGCTGAGGTGTGGCCACCAGCCAAGAGCAGTCCCGTGCCCTGGGCTCTCAACACAGCCAGCACGTGTGTCACTCAGAAAGGTCTGGCACCAAAATTAGCAACCTTCCATTTTAGCTTTCTGTAAGCGTAATTTTGTTTATCTTTTGTCTGCATGTGGAGAGCAGAGAGACAAAGTGTAGGCACAAGGTGGTATTCTTTTCCCTTTTGGCAAATCAAGTGGTGTTGGAAAATAAAAGAGTTTGTGGCTTGTTATCAGTATCAGTATCTTTGCCTGTGGTAGATCCCACAGCCTACAGTATTTCTCTCAGAGTAAAGAATATAGCCACTGAACTTAGAGAATACAAATAATTCATCCAATAAAATATTTTAAGTCAAGTTATAAGAGTTATGGCATGATTAAGAATAAAAAGTTACCTTAACAGTATTTAAGAAAAAGTTTTCCTGAACTAAAAATAAAGTCTATGTCATTGCCAAGGTAAGAATTTTGTACCTTGATTTATTTATTTAGTAGTGCATCAGACTACACTGAAACAGGAGCCGAGATGACAAACCCAAGTGAATAGTCAGGTGTATGGAAAGGCACAAGGTCATACCTTAAGACAATTGAGAAATGGGATTCAGACCACTTTCTTTCATGGTTAAAATAGCACTGGGCTGGAATTATGATGCATAAGTACAAAAAATCCACCTGGAGAGCAGTATTGTTTGAAGTTGCCTTGTCCCTGACCCTCTTAAAGCTCATGAGGCATTTACCTGTCAGCCTTAGATTTGTCTGGGCAGCCAGCTTTGGTTCCTGAGCACAAGCAAACACATCTAGTTGTAAGGCATTAGCTGATGCATGCCTGATGCACAAGAACAGTCTTGTACAAGGTGCAGGCAGCTGGAGTCATTCATGAAATGATGCTGCCGCTTTCATTACAGCAGTCAGACACAGAATGGGAGTGCTCTGTTCAACTCCTCTCTTACTGGCAGGACATTCAAAATTCTCTGCCACTTCCAGTCATCACCTAGTCTTTCTTTACCTTGTGTGCTGAACCTCAGCTGCTCTGCAGACAAGAAACAAAATGACACTGCACAAGGAGAGGAAGAAAGAGGAGGCTGCCTCTCTACCAAGCAATATTTACACAAGAAAGCCTGAAATTCAATTCCCTGGCCATCTAATATAAAATTCCCCTAAAAATAATATTAGTGACAGCATTTGAACATTTTCAGTGACGAGCACCCATGTCTGGGGTGACCAAGTATCTGCTCTTGACTATTTCTCTAGACCACCTGAAGTACCAAACTGGAGAAGATACAGAAAGGAGCATATTCATTCTTCTGGACACTATCTACTCATCAGTTATGAAACGTCACCAGCTTAGAACAATCTCCCAGTCAGACTTAAAGTGCAATAAAAATCTAGGTAGGTACATATCATCCCTGCAGACTAAAGTAAAAGTATGACTTGACAATCCTGATTATTTTTGTTTCAGTGATGAAGGAAGAGAAAGTCAGTCTCTCAGTAAAGTTTTCAGAGTACAATAACTGGCTCAATATCTGCCAGAATAGCTTCTTGACAGCTAGTTGTGGAATTTTTCCTGAGTAGTATCAGAGGGTGATGGACTAAAACTTTAAGAGTACATATTTGCTTACCTACACTCAAACATTCTTGTTACTGTACATGAATATTTATGTTTGAGTTATCTTTGAAATGAACTCTTGCCTGAAACTTCTTGTCACAAAGCTATAATGGGGTTCAAGATTGCTTCCTTCAGATTCTTGCATGTATACACTCAGTGACACTTTCTTAAGTGGTACTGTTTTACATACTATACTACATATGTGTGTACTGTATATGCAATTTACTTCTATCTGTATGCATACACTTATGGGAATGGGTAGCTGTCTCTGAAAAGACACATACTGTTACGAACTTGCAGCCTGCGCTGCAAACCCAGCACAAAACCTGTCACTTCTCAGTTATAAATAGACCTATGAATGGGCCTACCAACAGGCCTACTGATTGCTGGGTTTTTTTGATTGTCAATTGATTTGCTTAGTCACATAATAAAAATCCATTATATGTTGCAGTCTAGGGATTTTGCCTTTTTTGGGGGGGTTGTTTTTTTTATTAAAGTTTCTACCCCATAAAGAGAATCAGTAAACTGGATTGTCACATAGTGTAAACCATTTTTATGATCCTTTATTCACTCTTAAGGTACTCACGTGTGTACATAAATACAAACATCCTGAAATGCAACAATTATTTAAGTTGGAAAGTTAAACACAAAACCAGGATTACACTTGTTTATGCAGACTTTTGTCTTTGAAGTGCAATCTTTAATAACATGGCCACTCATCACTTTTCCTTACAGGATTCATAACATATTTAGCACTGAAGATGGACAGAGTTCAGAGGAACATGTTTCACAGTTTGTTTTTGCTTGTTCAGTGTTTACTATTATGTAACTCCCGTGGAAATGAATTGACGTAGCTGGGAGAAATGTGATGGTTAGAGAGAGACTGTACAGCAGGGCACTTGGCAAGAGTACAAAGTAGATGATATACATGCCCATCAACATTACAAACAAAGCAAAACAGAAAAAAACCCAATTGTTCTGACAAAACATTGGCCTGTGATTGCTGCATTTATTATCAAGGATGCCAACATAAAATGGCTAATGCCATAATGCCATAATGCCATAATGCCATGCACATCATACATGACCAGATTAATCAGCTTAAGGGAAGTTCTATGTTCTGGGTGGAAAATTATTTAAAAGCACTAGGCAATTTCAGGATGTTTCTTTACAGAAATTTATAATAAAAAAGAAAGCTGTGGATCACTTAGGGAATGAGAACTCTATAACAAGACACAATTTTAATGGCTGTAGGGATATGACCTCTTTGGAAATTTTTGTAAAATGCAAATAAGTGCCAGAAAGGAAAAAAACCCCACAGATATGCAACTTTCTTTTTCTTCTTTCCAAATGCTCTTACTGTTTTGGTAATTGCATTAACAATTCACTTCAGTCATGAATCTAACACTGACCACACTCCAAGAATATTACACTGACATCAAATTAATATTACCCTTGTCTATTAATAATCTCAGGCAAAAACCTTTCAATTCACTTTTTGGGGTTCAGTAGCCTACAATAGGATTTCATTTCCTAAGATCCACACAGTGAGCATGTTGCTACTGTTTGTTTCTACTATAATTAATATTATAGTTTGAGTCATTAACACATATAAATGAAAAATATGCTTGGTCTTGTGTTTGTAATTATAAATAATATTATATTACTATTGCAATGGCATGGAATATATCCCAGTTAAAGCAATTCCAAAAATTTATGTAAAATACAGTCAGTGTAATAAAATTTCAAAGCAGTTCAGGATCAAAGTATTCTTAAGGAATAAATCTCTACAAATGCTAATATAAAGGACAAATTTATAAAACAGATTTGTCTTGTGAAGAGCAAGCTTTCTCAAGTTCATAGAGATTTCAGGGTTCTTACTGCAAGATTTATGAAGATACAGTACCTATCTTTCCCCATCTGTGGCTGTGGTAAAGACTTTCTAAGTCATGAATTCAGGAGAGATTCCTTTAAGAAAAGTATAGGAAACTAAATAGAAGACTCATGAGAGAGCAGTCTAAATGTACAAGAGACTTTGTATTCTGTCATTGGAAAATTTTCACAGAGAAAATCTGGAGGCTTGTGGAGAAAAGCTGATAATAAATCAACATAGCAACATGAGAACAATTTCCTGAAAAAAAATGTTTGTTGGGAAGAAGAATGGAAAGAAGCAAAATGAAAAATCTGAGGTTATTGGGAGAGATTATTTCTCAGGTCTCATAATCAACAAACAGAATTATAACATAAACATGGCATCATGTTTATGAGGGAAGAAGATAACTATTTCACATTAATATGAAAGACTGCATTTGAGAATTCGATTTCGTTTCAGACAATAGTGAAAGTAGCAATACCATGTTAAAATTTTTTATCCTGCATCTGTATTATGAATGCCAACACACACAAACACACACACACACACACACACCTGGAGTTCCAAAACAATCTAGTAGAACCAGTGAAATGACTTCATGTTAAAATATCCATTTCTGATTGTTTCTCACTGTAAAGCAGTTTACAACATAAAAATCACCTTGCCCAGCATCAATTAAGGAAAGCATCATGTCATTGTAAGGTATAAAATACAGATATTTAATGATTGGGGTTCTTTTAAAAATGATTCATAGCTGAATCAAATATTTTAAATATAGAAAAAGAAAGTAGTTTTATGGTGCTGTCATTCCAGCTATAAAGAATAACATACAGGATATTTCTGCTGCTTGTAAAGGAAATGTTCTGGCTGATGTGGGTCTGACGTGGTCTTTTTTTTCTTGGTTACATTACACTGTATGATTCTAAACTATGTCATGTTATATTAACGTTAATTGATATCTATAATTTTGTGGCAAATGTTCATACTAAAAAATGAAAACACAACAATGAAAACACAACACAGGTTTGCTTTGTATTTTACTTTTAGCTTAGGGCAGCTAATGCTAAATTGCACTCATGCCCTAGATATTACACTTTGACATTCATGACCATAGGGAGCTCTAGCATACACTTCAGCTCTCTCTTCTCCAGGCTAAAGATTCATAGTTTGTCTCCTATGCTTGTCATAGTTGCTTTTGATGAACCCTGGCAGCTTTCTTCCTACCCTTTCTAAGCCTAGTATCCTTTCTGAGCTGGAAGAACCCACACAGATGATATATTCAAGATACAGTTATACCACAGAGAGGTAATCAGATAGACACAGTTATATATGTAAATTTTTATCTGTATACATATATATTAAATACAAATGTATATGTAGCTACAAATATATATATAAAATAGATGGATAGATGGATGGATGGATGGATGGATGGGTGGATGGATGGATGGATAGACAGACATGTATGGTTTAATCTCAACCTTTTTCATAACATTTCTAATGTTTAATTAACTCTTTTTTAACTGCAACTGAACACTAAATGTTTTCATTGATCCATCTCATGTAATTCCAAGCACTCTATCTGATGTCATAGTACTAAGTTCAGAACCCAAAATCAGGTATGCAAATGTAAGATTGTTAAAATAGAGAATAAAATCCTAGAATCATAGAATGCTTTGGGTTGGAAGGGACCTTTAGAGATCATCTAGTTCAAACTAGCCATGGGCAGAGACATCTTTCACTAGATCAGGTTGCTCAGAGATCCGTGCAACCTGGCCCTGAACACTTCCAAAGATGGAGCATCCACAACTTCTCTGGGCTACCTGTTCCAGTGTCTCACCACCCTTATTGTGAAAAATTTCTTCCTATGTCCAATCTAAACCTACCCTCTCTCTGTCTAAAACCATTACCACTTGTGCTGTCGCTACAGGCCTTGGTAAAATGTCTCTCTCCATCACAGGTCCATGTCTGTCTTGTACCGTGGACCTCAGAACTGGGTGCAGTACTCCAGGTGAGGTCTCACAAGAGCAGAGGGGGAGGATCACCTCTCTGGACCTGCTGGCCATGCTTCTTTCTATGCAGCCCAGGATATGATTTGCTTTATGGACCACAAGCACATACTGCTGGCTCATGTCCAATATTTGATCTACCACTATCCCCAAGTTCTTCTCTGCAGAGTTGTTCTTAATCCATACATCCCCCAGTCTATACTGATAATGGGGATTGCCCTGACCTAGGGCTGGGACCTTGCACTTGGGCTTGTTGAATTTCATGATGTTCACATTGTCCAATTTCTCAAGCTTGTCATGGTCCCCCTGCTGGCATACCTTACCTCTAGAGAATCAGCTGCAGCACCCAGCTTGATGTCATCTGTAAACTTGCTACTCAATCCCACTGTGTCCTTAATAAAAGTAGTGAACAGTGCTGGCCCCAGTACAGATCCTTGAGGGACCTCACTTGTTACTGATCTCTATTTGGACATTGAGCCATTGACTGAAATTCTTTGGATGTGGCCACCCAGTCAATTCCTTACTTATCTATCAGTCCATCCATCAAACCCATAGCTCTTCGATTTAGAGACAAGGATGTTGCATGGGATTGTGTCAGAGACCTTACAGAAGTCAAGGTAGATGAATGATTTTGCTGTTATGAAAACAGAAAGACAATGTGCTCTTATGATTTGTTTTCCCCTTCGTTGATTCATTATATATCTGTTTAAGCTTCTCTCTATTTATTGAGATACCTATGTAAACATGTAAGTAATGAAAACAAAAATGTGTATTAATATATAATCAGAAAATGTTCCTGCTTACCAAGTGTGTACAAAGTAGATGTTTGACTGAGATTAAACAGTTTTACTAGAAGTATCTGAATTTACAGAAAATGATTCAGTGATCACTAAATTTGGTAGTACTGATTAGAGATGGTCTACCTCTTGATACCAAATGACCAGTTCTTATGTCTCTTCTGCCCATAAGCAAAACAATCTGTCTGAAAAGGTTACAGTAAGAACCGAAACTATTCTCACATTCGTTTGCAGGTCTTACTACTAGACACTAGCATTTAATTAACTTACCTCTGATACTGGTGGTTTTTTTAAGCACAGCAGTTCTTACCTTCATACAGGCAGCCCTACTACCTTTATTGGGAGAGATCAAATGCTGTTAAATTTAAGAATGGTTTTCCATGGTCCTATATGTAGCCTATGTGTTACACCTCAGTATTAGATGCCTCAGTTCTCCACAGCATTGCATGAACTTTGCGTCAAAATCAAATGCACTTCTGTAGACACTGAATGGCAGGAATGTCATTATTTTAACAGTATTATTGCCTTCTGTGGTTCTTTTTTTTTTTTTTTTGTTGGGGATTGGGGGAGCTTACAAATCATGCTATGCAACTTTTAATAATCTTTATAAGCCATAAAGAAATTTGAAAATGAAATAGTTTCTTGTTGTGTAGGAAACGGGCATCTAAAGCAGTATAAAAATGAATAAAACCCTCAGTGTTTAAACATGAAAAGGTGTACACACCTAGACTGGATTTCACTAGGCCAGGAATTATCTGTCTTCTAGAACTTATCACAAACAGGTGCTTTAATTGAAGTAACATAAAGCAAGTACACTCTCAGTTATGAGTAACAGGGAAATATTATCTAAATTAATTAATTCATAAACTTAGTAAGACTGAAATGTTTAATAAAAACAACA
Source organism: Ibycter americanus (assembly GCA_035590275.1). Lineage (NCBI taxonomy): Eukaryota > Metazoa > Chordata > Aves > Falconiformes > Falconidae > Ibycter > Ibycter americanus. The sequence goes on from JAVJGI010000062.1 coordinate 60,938,987, forward strand.
CTTATAGCTCTTTGTATGATTCCTTGAATTTCCCTGTGTAATATATGTTTTTACAAAATACACTAAATATTGTTTCACATACATCAAAATCCTATAACTGATGAAAACTTGCCTCTTTTCCCTTTTATAATGAGAATCCACATTTTATTTATAAGATGTGTAAGAAGGCACAAACAACAGGACTAAATGTGCCTTTGGGAAAATATGCAGAACTCTAAGAAAAAAGTTTGTTTCTACATAGTATTAAAACATCAAACTGGTATTGAATAAGTTAACAGTTGTTTAAAAAGTTATGATTTTCAGGTCCAGTTTATTAAACCAAGAATATATTTACATTTTAAATTATCAAGAACTGTAATATAAAGTTTACTTTCAATATGAAAACTCTCTTTTCTGTGTTGCAACAGTCAACAATGTAGGTTTCAAAGGACATCTTCTAAGTAACCCAGATCAGTGACTCAAGATCTTTCTTGCAGATGTTCATGTATTAAAATAAGGGATACTGTGAATGCAAAAAGGAAATACATGTTGGAGTGAGAAGTGTTTGAAACAAAATCCCTGAGATCAAGAATGAAAAACAAAGAGGCATCCCTCAGCTACCTCAGAACAGTCTGAACAAAAAATCCTTACCTGTAGAAAATTTCGGTTCCTGAGGTTTAAAAAAAAATAGTATTATGTTGTCCTTGTACTTGCTAACAACTCTATGGCCTAGCCAAATTTCCCAGGTGTTTGGGCTTCTCCTTGACTCTTTATTTTTTCACAAGGAACAAGTTTACATCTTTTGCTACTGATAGAAACTGGTTCTTTTATTGTTTTAAAACTTGCTTTAAAACTGACATGTCTTCATCAATGATGATTCACACGGGTAAGTGAAAGGACTATGGAGTCATTACTCTTAAGAGTGTGCCACAAACAAATCCTGCATGAGACAATTTTTTTTATTCTGAAAGTGACAGCCTATAAAGCAAAATCAGAAAGAGATCATTTTTGCTTTTGAATTTTCAGAAGGCCTTAAGAGGAAGCAAGCTTTGTTCCATTGATCTTTTAGAATAATGAAACACAAAGCAAGTTGAGGACTACCTGATGCTGGCTTTGGATTTTCATGGAATATTTTTACAACTATAAAACTTTAAGCATTAAAGTAGTCTAATGAAGAGTAGCAACACAAGTTGTTATTAATTCTGCAACAACAAAAAGTGGTTCTTGCCTATCACTGATAATAACTGTATAGTATGGGACAATTATTACCATAGGCTCTATTGAAATATATTAAAAAGAAAAACATGAAGTCTCTAAGTACTTAATTTCTTTGCTCATTATGGGAAGTTCCCATGAATGTCAAAGATGTTTCAGAGCTAGTATTTGAATTTAGTATTTCTAACACGCAAAGCCACAGTCCTGACATATAATAAACTTTTACTGATGCTAGTACTGTCACACCGTACAAAATAAGCCTACAAAAGTCTGCTTTTGTCAAGTGGCTAAAAAGACAGTTCTGGTGAAACAGCCCAAGTCTGTTCTCAGCTCTAATCTACCCAAAACGGTCTCAGCAAATACTTATCTTCAGGAGCCCGGTTCACCTCTTTAGTCTTCTGCCTGCTTGGATTGGTCAGTGCAGGGCAGTAGGTTCATCCAGAAAAAATTTCAAAGAAGTCTAATATAGATGATACCTAAGGTGTCCCTCTAGAAGAGCTGATCCACTTTCCATTGGTTTTGAAGGGAGTCAGAGAAAAGTAGCTAGCTAACCTACATGCTAAGTTCAGTGTTCAGCTATCCGTGGTATTAATATCTTCAAAACTTTTATAGTATTTGTTCATTCTTACAGCAACAATAGTTCTGCAAGTAGGGATATGTTGTGGATGACTTCCTATCACCTACAGTCTGATGCACACTTCTGTTAATCTGCTTGGTGCTGAAAGGATCAGAGTACCTCCTAAAGTCTTGGCCATATAAGCACCCTTGTTGTTATCAAAAGTAGCACTAAAATAGTGGCAGAAAACTTCAAATACATCTTACAAGAGAAAAAATCATCTTTATCTCTGTTCCTTGAAGTGGTTGGCAGCCTTCACAGCTCTTCGTACATATTACAGAACAACTTAAAACATATTTCTTTCTGAGAACCATAAATCAATATCTAACTGGCTTATTAACTCATCTAATATAATTACTGCAATGCTTCAATTTCAGTTTGTTTTATAAAAATAATAGGGCTATTCTAGTCTACTCAATAAAGCAGACAAACTGGCTAGTGTAGCTAGCTTCAGAGATCTGCCAGAACAGAGGTGATCATATTCTACAGCGTCAAGCTGGATTCAGCTGCGGTCTGTCATATCACATTTTTCCTGTTCATTGCTGAGTACTAGGGGGAAAAAGAGAAAAAAGGGAAAAGCGTCCTTTTTTTTCAATAGGGTATGGTCTCTTTATAAGACTACCAAGATCTAATGTTTAAGTATTCACGACTGGACTATGTAGCCCTAGGTCATCAGAAGCATATTACGTTATGATGTGGGGGTAAAGAGAGTCTTTGGCACTTTTTGCACCCGTCACCTCATTATAATTTCTAAGCTGGTCAACACAGACTGGAATTGCTGAGCTGTACTATAATGAGCCATGCTGCCTTTTGATCACTGTTTGGACTCTTGCTGTGTTCATTGCCTGAGCGTGACTCACTTTGCAAGAAGTGATTTATCATCAGTGCCTCTCACACAGCAACAGCAGTCACTGTAGTCAGGCTTAAGCTGTGCGGAGACATACTTTGAATCTGAAGAGATTTAGGAAATGGATGCAAAATCTCTGATGTAGTATATAAGCATTTTTTGCTCTTTTTTGAATTACACTAGATTTGGAAAAAGTTGAAAAAAAAAAAAGCCTGATCTAGTTGTGTCCCATTTCCATTGGAATTTTCAGTGTTCCATAATACACACTGATCAATATCTTTCGAGCTGTGCTCATGTATTGATCTTATGCATGAAAAATTTAAGTGGTCATAAAACCAGGGCCAAAAAAGAAAAAAAAGCCAGACCAGTCTGTCATTTATTTATGGGTAAAGTGGTTTTTAAAAAATTATTTTCCTAAGAAATGTACCTGATATGGAACTAAATTCTGCAAAGTTCCTGCTCAGAACAGCAGGATTGTCAGATGTACAGGAATGTTAATTTATGAACTTTTGTCATAAAACTGTATTGTGTTCATGCATGCTAAAAGTAGTGTATTTGCTATGACTCGTGAGATAACATAGTTATGCAGTAGATGAAATATTCTTGCTATAAATAAAATAATTGAGAACCCCAATGCTGAAAAAATCACATTCATTTAATATCAGATTGAAATGTAAAGGAACCTACTTATTCAGTGGCAATATTTAAAAATTCTCAGACTTGAACCTTTTTTGCATGAGCGATAGCTCAAGCAGTAACAGCTTCAGGTGCAGCTGATCATAGAAATATACAGAAAATTCACCCAACCAAATGGGGTTTACATATACAAAGCAGAAGCCCATGTTAGCTGAAAAATCTTGGGCTAAATTATATATGCATTTCTGGAAAACCCTGTCCTAAAGATTTTACCAGTTTGACAGTTGCAAAATATTGTTATAGAGAGATTTGTCATCTGTATTTAGGACATGTTCCCCTTTTGCCTGAGGTACTAAAGAGAAGTCTGATGTCTCAAAGTACTGATGATGGGTCTATCTCACAGAATAGTTTATTCACCGATGTGTTCTCCCTCCATGGCAGCTCTTCATATTCCTAGCACCAGGACCTTGTTCAAAGCACCAGAAAAGAAGCTGCCAGGGATGTTTGAGAGGAATGGCTTTTGAAGGTTAACATTATTATGCACATGGGAATACCTTGGGAATACATTGAGGGGCAGCAGAAATCCAACATTAGTAAAGGAGGAATGTAGTTATCAGGGAAGGATATTTGAAAGGACACACCAAAAAAAAAAAAAAAATGGAAGGTGTTATCCAAACGAAGATAAGTGCAGTTATTCAAGAACTGAAAAAGGTTTCAACTGAGATGATGGGTGAGGCAGAGAATTCAACCAATGATGACAATGAAGGGTGGGAGCCAAAGGCAGGAGGACAAACTGGCTGCGCAAGGAAGTAGCAGTTTAAACCATTTTGTGGATTAAAGGCTAGGCAATAAGTAATGTGGAAGAATGGTCGGTTATTCAACAATGATGATATAGTTATTAATGCTATTATTAATGTTAATTCTTCCCTCTATATAGCATATATAATGCTAGACCTTTTATGTACTTTTACTGGGTAAATTGGTAGCAGAGTGGCTGCCCCTTACAAATTATCTAAATTACAATATCACTAAAAATTGTTATATTTTAGATTAGAGTATTCAAACACATTTTCTTCTGAGTTTGCATATAATATAGACTTACATTTCTCAGGCTCCTCTGGCTAGGTACTAGTTTAGATCCCTCAGAAACAAGTATGAGTGTGTGCATAGCAAACTGAATTAGCTGAAATTGGGCATCTTAACAGAAATCAAGTTGAGAGTTGCAGTATGACTTCAGATTGCTCTGATATACAAGGATGTAATTAAAGCTATTCACTCATACATATACATACACATGCACATACGTGTACAGGTATACATATATGTGTTTGTGTAAACATACATATATCCATTACGTTACATTAGGTCAAGGCATAATATATATTTGTAATGCCCATTAGTTTACAAGTATAAATATTGTCTCAATGCAGAATAAAAAGCAACTAATTTAGGGTAACTATAATTTGACTCGGATATGATCTTTTCTGTGTCCTCTGTGGGACCTTCTTAGAAAATGTTTTATTTTGCATTACTAAAGGGAAACAAGAAACAGGTTTTTTTTTTTGTTGCCCTAAGAGATAATTTGAAATCTAATATTAGTATGCCAGGTTTCTAAATATATACGTATTTGTTGTCTGTGAAGTCATTAATCTGATTTAGTAACAGGATAAATTTGCATGGATATGTAAACCGAGAATTATATGGGAGGACTGCATTAAGCTGAGTTTATTTTTAAATTGTTTATGTTCTGCTAGAGATACATTAATTTGAAAAACACAGTCAGTTATTTGGATGGAAGCATTCAGTCTTGGCATCTGATTTCTGCTATGAAATATTTACACTCAATTGCTATCTAAATATGTTTTATGTTGCACCTTATAAACATTTCCAATCATTTGTTTGATTGTGTAGGCTACACACATCATCATGGGGTGTGAATGTTTAATGAGTTTCTAACCTCCACAAATCAACTGCTCAAAGTAAAGAGATGGAGAGGATAATCTTTTAACTCAAAACATAGTGATTGTATTAGACAAAATACAAAGAGATAAAATACGGAGCAGTATACTCAGTGCTTCAGCAACAGCAAAGTATAAGGGGACACAGACAAATGACAACCCAAGTACAAATGAATATTTCATGTATTGCTTGGAAGACCTCTCTTGAAGACTAAAGCTCCAGAGGGGGCAAATGTCCTTTAGTACAACCACTTTGCCTCAGTCTGTGTTTATCTGTAGCTTGTTGCTACTGATGTGTCAGACATCACAGCTAGCAATAAGAATTCAGTGATGACTAACTTTGCATGTAACTTCTGGCACCAGGACGAGAACATTTTAACTATTAGGCATCAGGGGTTGATTGATACCTCATCATGAGCTAGCTGGCTTATCAACACTGTGGGAAGAATATTGTTACAGCATCTGATGCCTGAGACTGCAGGAAGACCATTACAGAATAAATTTTTGCATGTAACATACAATATAACTAGATGACTGGGTTGGTCAGGAAGGAGGTAATTAAATCATATACAAACTAGCTCATCAATGTCCCATCAAATAATTATATTTTTGTTTCTCAGATATACAGACATCTAAGACCTGATAGACATCATTAACTCTTCAAAATCAGTCAGGTAAGGTGGTCAGATGGGTAAGCAATAAAAGCTGTTTGAAGAACTGATCGATTCCAGAAGTCAGGTACCAACAGACAGTTAAAAGAGGGCTGCAAGGCATTGATCAGCAATTCTCTTTGCTCTTTCCATGGATGGCAAAGTTAACAATGTCATCTGACTACAGTGTGTGAACTCAGCAGGATTAATTCCTCCATAAACTCAGCTTAAAGAAATGTGATCAGAAACAGCACTAATATGTCGTTAGTGCGTCTTATATGAGGTCATAAATACAGATCATAATGTCGTTGAATATGTGACTCTTTCACAACAGAGCAAAGAAACAGCTTACTAGATGCAAGGATCTACAAACAAAGCTGAAAGATTCAATTTAAGAAATAGCTTGTAGTCAATTTATGTTACTTTACATCTTATTTTTTTTCCTTCTCTTAAATCACAGGATTTGAACCAATGCCATTTATAGTGATACTTGCCTTTTACTTGCAGAAGTCAATCTCCTTCCCCTCTTTCAGCTTAGGAAGTAAATACTCCATGTGAACAACTGCAGTTTTGACTTTGTCACAGTTAAAATCTTTTTTTTTATTTATCTCCCCTAAAAGGTCTCTGAACTGTGGAATTATTTGAGAACTGAAAGTAAGAACGTATTTCAACTCACGATACATTTTTTACTAAAACATTCAACCTGAATAACCTTCAAAAAGTTGTGGGTAACTTGAAATAAGATTGTGAATTCAGAGTTAAATTTTACAAAGTGACCTTTTTGTTAAACCAGGCAGAATTAAAACCCCATATCAGACTGCCAAGCTCCAGTGTTTGAGTTTCTGAAGCCTCCATCTAAATGTCATGGTTTGAGGCCATGTCTTGTTTTCCTTTCATGATATAATACAGAGTAAATCTGATAACTCTAAATCATAACCCTTAGAGCTAACCTTCAGACTGGCAATGCCTGTTTAAAACTTATTAAAATCAAACTGCCATGGTGACCACACCAGTGATACTAAACAGCACCATAAAAAATGTCCAGTAGGTCATAAAGAGAAATTTGAAAGAAAAGACTCAGTTACATTGATAAAAATGAAAGATAAAAACCAAAGATATGTGTCCTCAGTTGTGTACATTATGTAAAGTTGTTTCAGAAAGCATTAATCACATTCACATCTGATGCTCAAACAACTCAGCACTGCCCTTGAAAGAGTTTTATTGCTTTTTGTGGTGTTTATTTAAAAACAATATTCTCAGTGTCACTCAGGTATTGCTTTCCAAGCTATAAGATGATTTCTATAATATTTAGGTTACCAAAACAGAGGTATGAGAAAAATCAGCATCTTTTCTAGGCAATAAAGCCCCTTTTTTTAATACATCCAATTTTATACAGAATTTGTTAGTATAATACCAAAAGCATTGTAAAATTTTCACTGACTTCAAATTAAAACTGTATTAATCTTTGGAGGCAGGGCCCCCAACTCCTATAATGCTGAGCACACAGCTGTAGATTAACAAACACATAATAAATGTTTCTTCCCACCCAGCATAATCAAGGTCACTTCAAAATTAAATGTCTGAGGTAGATTTAACCCCCTACATAAAGTAATTCTGAAAAATATTTGCCTTTCTGTGACAGAAGGATAGTACTGCATTAAGGAAATTAAATTTACCATTCAATTTAAAAACTTTTAAAACCATATACTCAGTAGAATTAAGAGTACAAGGTATTTCAGGCTGCCCTTGAAGAGTGTACACAAAATACAACTGAATGCCTTGGCCTAATTGGGGCTGCAGTCAATCATTGTGAAGCTCAGAAGTGGATAGTGTGTCTCATCTTAGTCCCTTAGGGATAGATTTATATCTGTCATTGGCATACAGCTAATCAGGGTACAAATTCTTGTTCTAACTAAAAGTACACCTGGAAAATCCTGTCCCTCACCATTGGAAATGGAAGTGAAATGTCAGCAATCTGACAATAACAGTGGGTTAAGAAAAGTAAATGCAGGTAAGTGAAGTGGTCAAAGATGTACACAGAAGGATGGATTCAGGCTGCAAATTACAACCGGGCGTTATGGCCCCTGTTCTTTTAGTATGCTCATGAGGACTCTCCCAGTTAGATGATCCCAGTCTAACAACTTCATGCCCACAGCACAGGCCACCCAGATACCCTGGATACATGTAATTCCTACTAACAGCCTTCAGCTTCTGCGTTGGTGTCACTGCACCAGCACTTAAAACCAAGTAAATTAGGTAGCTTTGAAGTACAAGTGGGAGCATAAGCTTCTATGGAAACCCTAGGGAGTCTCCAGAAAAAGCTCCACTGCCAGTGGCAAGGCCATGATGATATTGTCACAAGAAACTCAGCTCTAATCAGGTATCTCAGAGGTGTATCAATCTGTCTGTAATAGCAGACAAGAATTACATTGCTGGAGACAAAGATTTACTTTTGCTTTCTCAAACCCATTCTGCATGTATATTACCAGCACCAGATACTACACTGCCATCCAGAGATTCACCAACAGGCCATGACTTCAGGTGTGAATAGCGCTGGAAACGTGTGCTTAACGACCGTTCCTCACATCCAAGCCCTGAACCTTGTCCCAGCGCAAGCAGCTTTTGTGTTAAGGCAAATGACCGTGGCAAACTTCTGCCAGTCTGTAGAAGGTAAGTTCAACGTTGTCAAGTCTATGATAAAAAAAATGCACAAGCCACTCTTTTGTGGCTTGGCCGAGGACATGCAGATTAGCAGTGCTGCTTTTCAAAGGCAATTCTGTCTACACCAAGTCTTTGCATGTAACAGCTGTGGCTATTAAGTGTCCCTCAGAAGAAGCCATGCTCGCCGTTGGTCACTGCAGATGACCTATCAACAGCCTTGGGAGTGCTGTATGAAGGCATCTGCATATGTCAGAACTCTGATGCCTTCCATCCAAATCAACTCCTTGCCTGTGCCGTTGTCCATTGATAGCCATGACATCAGTACCCCACCTGCTGTCAGTTCTAGGTTGACATCGTATTACTCATGCCTTTAGCCCCTCATCAGGTTCAGGCTGGTCCTTGACTTCTGCTAAGTGACCACCAAGAATGTTTTGAGGGTCCTTTGCACGTAGAAAGAAAAATACTTCTTTAAATTAGAGGTTAGCACACAAATCTATGACCTTAACAAATGCCAAAGAAGCAATCTGGTCTCCTTCAATTACATCCAGAGAAAATCACAGCAAAGGTGTGTACTCAGTCTGCTAAATCTACTCAGCTTCCATAGAAATGCATGGGTATGCAAAAGAAAAAGATTTTTATTCTTTTTTTTTTTCCTCTGGATAAGTCATCCAGGTTTTAAAGGCAACTGTGTTGTATGGCTTTCCCCCCTCTCTGAGATGTAATAGATGGGAAAAGAACTGAAAATGTTTCTCTGAAGTTTTTTGTGTGTATTCTCATGGGTAATCTAAGATTTTCTTCCTATACTTAGCAGTTGTTTTTACCTCAGTTAATATAACTGTTTCAATATTTAATGCTCCTTATTGTGTGAAAGTATTGTATTTGGAGGCACAGAAATGTATGAAAGATAAGATAAAAGCTAGTGAAAGCAAAACAAACTAACATTTCTTATGATAGCAGTACCCAAAATACTGGAACAACTGTTCACAAGCTTTCTTTCAAAGCTTTACTTTGGGTAAAATAAGACCAGTGAAAAAGTCTAATTTACTCATTTCCCCAACTTTGTTCTTCAAAGGCTGACTTACAGAAGTAGACCATCTGTTTTCTTAAAATGCTTATAAATTTTTAGAGTCAACTTTGATATTTAGATTCAACCGAAAAGATAACAGTTTCATTTAATTACTTCTTTTTAACAAGGTTATTTTTGAGGACAGCAAACAACTATAAATCATTGACTGCATCAGTTTCATCTTATTCTTCCATACCCAGATGCAGTCTTTGGACAGAGATTCCTGAGCATATGAAAGAGTTTTCTGTGTCTCTAACATGCTCTAACAAATGACAGTACTACCATTGCACCACTGAACTTTTCCTAACATCAGTGTTAACACATGGATGTATTTGGCCTCTCAATTCTGACAGAAAGTAAAATGTAATTAGGAAGTTTAATTATTAAGCAGCTGTAAATGGAAAAAAAATTACTAGGTCTGTTGCTGAAATGATTTAATTTAAAAGTAAAAACACTTTTCACCTTACGTATTTACTATTTAAACAGAAAAATTTATTGATTTAATTTCTCTCACTCAAACGCCTGGGAAAAAAATTATTAGAATAGAATAGAATAGAATAGAACAGAACAGAATAAAGTAGAGTAGAGTAGTAGGAGTACTATAGTTCAGTTGAAAGTGACCTACAATGATTATCTAGTCCAACTGTCTGACCACCTCAGGGCTGACCAAAAGTGAAAGCACGTTATTAAGGGCATTGTCCAAATGTCTCTTAAGCACTGACAGGCTTGGGGCATTGACCACCTCTCTAGGAAGCCTGTTCCAGTGTTTGACCACCCTCTCAGTGAAGAAATGCTTCCTAATAATAAAATCATAGAATCACAGGATGATTTAGGTTGGAAGAGACCTTTAAAAATCATCTGGTTTCAACTCCCCTGCCATGGGAGTTGCTCAAAGCCTCATACAATGTGGCCTTGAACACTTCTAGGGATGGAGCATCCACCACTTCTCTGGACCAGCTGTTCCAGTGCCTCATCACCCTCACAGGAAATAAATTCTTCTTTATATCTAGCCTAAATTTACCTTCTTTCTGTTTAAAAACATTCCCCCTTGTCCTGTCACTGCATGCCTTTGTAAAAAGTCCTTCTCCAGCTCTCTTGTAAACCTCCTTTAAGTACTGGAAGGCTGCTATAAAGTCATCCCAGAGACTTCTCTTCTCCAGGCTGAATAACCCCAACTCTCTC
>JAVJGI010000062.1:60950172-60966132 GCA_035590275.1 Ibycter americanus
CTTCCTGAGGTTCACATGGGCCAACCTCTCAAGCCTGTCAAGGTCCCTCTGGATGGCTTCCCTTCCCTCCAGTGTGTGTCATCAACACTACACAGCCTGGTGTCTTTGACAAAGTTGCTGAAAGTGCACTCAATTGCAGTGTTTGTGACACCAAAAAAGATGTTAAACAGCACCAGTCCCAATACCGACCCCTGAGGAATGCCACTCATCACTAGTCTCCACTTGCACATCAAGCCATTGACTGCAACTCTTTGAGTGTGGCCATCCTGCCAATTCCTTGCCCACTGAGTATGCCATCTGCCAAATCCATGTCTCTCCAGTTTAGAGACAAGGATGTTGTGAAGGACAGTGTCAAATGCTTTGCGGAAGTCCAGGTAGAACAACATCAGCTGCCCTCATCAACCAAAGCTGTAGCCCTGTCATAGGCCACCAAATCTGTCAGGCACAATTTGCCCCTAGTGAAGCCATGTTGGCTGTCACCAGTCACTTCCTTACTTTCCATGTGCCTTAGCATAGTTTCCAGGAGGATCTGTTCCATGGTCTTGCCAGGTAACAAGGTGAGACTAACTGGCCTGGGTAGTTCCATAGTACTCTGGGTCTTCCTTATTTCTCCTTTGGAAAATGGAGGTTATGTCTCTCCTTTTTCAGTCAGTGGGAACTTCACTGGGCTGCCACGACTTCTCAAATATGATGGCTAGTGTCTTAGGCACTTAATCAGCCAGTCTCCTCAGGACCTGTAGATGCATCCCATTAGGTCCCATGGACTTGTGCACCTGCAGGTTCCTTAGATGGTCTTGAACCTGATCTTCTCCTATAGCTGGTGGTTCTTTATTTTCCCAGTCCCTGCCTTTGCCTTCCGTGACTTGGGCGGTGTGGCCGAAGCACTCATAGGTGAAGACCAAGGCAAAAACGTCGTTGAATATTTCAACTATCTCCGTGTCCTAGGTAACCAGGTCTCCTGCTTCCTTCCAGAGAGGCACACATTTTCCCTAGTCTTCCCTAATGTCCAGTCTAAACCTCTCCTGGTACAGCTTTGAAGCATTCCCAAGCATCCTTTCTCTGGGTACCAGGGAGAAAGAAGAGCTCAGCACCTCCCTCTCCTCTTCCCCTCCTCAGGAAGCTGTAGAGAGCAATGAGGTCTGGCATTTTCTCATCTCCAGTCATTTTTACATGTTTGCCTTCTTACATCAGTGACAGCCAGCATTGTAGTCACAATACTGGTTTTTTCATTTTATTTGTACTTCATAAATTACTTAATATTTTTTTCAGAATTGTGGAAAATGTGATTTTTTGTCTTTGCTTCTGCTCCAAATAGTGAGACAAAATTGGGATAGCTTACTTGGCTGTTACAGTTATATAGCATAACGCCATGGGGATTGGGGCCCTTATTTGTAGGCAGTTAAGATGCTTTGAAAGGTCAAAGTAACTCTTTCTTTCTTCGGTGATTGATTCCCCAGCTTACCATCTCAAAAATATTAAAAGATGCTTCTAAGTGAAATCAAGTATCTCCCCAGTGCACATGTATACATACTTGAACTATAGTTCAAAGCATCTGTGTGCTGTGCAGTTATTTTTTAGTTGAAAGCCTTAATTCAAGAAAGCAAGGAAAGTTCATTTGAATATTTGGCTAGTCTGATAATTCACTAGATAAAATCTGCCATGTGGTTAAGAAGATTTAGGTGCCAGATGCTCACTGATTGCCAGCTACTAGGGTCTTAACACATCCCCAGAATTCCTGACAGTTTTGGAAATGACTCTGGTATGGTATGCCAGGCTGGAAGAAGACTTCAGGAGCTAATAAAGCAAGGCATAGAAATAGATTATCCATAATGTATTAATTTCTTCAATATTAACTGTATGGAAGAAATACTAAAGCTCCTTAGGAGATATCAAGAGCTTGCAAAAACTAAATGAAAACGTGAGGTGGGTGAAAAATCATGCCAGAAGCCTCTCCACTGAAGTCATAGGCAAAACATTTGTGCAGCTTTGGATGACCCAAGGTAAACTAGCTTCGTGTTTCATTAACTCATAAAAAGTTCACTTACATAGAAATCTCTCTAAACACATCCTACATTAACTGACTATCAACCTCCAGAATCAACAGGAGCCACCTTTGTGGTTCACACCAGGACTTTGATTCATGGTTTTCTATCAAACCAGTACTATGAATCAGAACTGACACTGAGTTAAACTAGGTTTTGAAAGGACACATAGTGAAAGTATATTTCTTCCCCACAAATCTCATATAGTTTTCCTGCACTAACTTTTAGGGCCAACAATGATCTTATTTTGAACACCCTCTGTTAACGGTCCAGTTATGATTCTACCACTTTCAGAAAAGTATGGGAAACATTGATCTTCCTAACGTTTTGATCTGATGAAACTGCACCACCTTAAAGTGTTGAAAAATGAAAGTGAGCTTCGGTTTTGCAGTTTTGGGAAGCACCAAGATAATTCTGAGTTGGATCAACTGGAAGAAGAATCAAGTCAAAAAATATTAATGACAATTGGAAACTCTCTAAGACTGCTTAAAGAAAAATATGATCCTTCAGAGAAAGACAATCATATTAGGTGTAATAATCCAGTGACATGATCTAGAAGGAAGGTAAAAGTATGCATATAAAAATAATAGTACAAAAGAAAATTAAGAAATGAAAGAACAGAAAAGTCTTATAAATCATAAAGAATAGGTGTTTGGAATTTAGAAAATTGTAAGGGAAGCAAAAGGAAAAGGAGAAATAACTTGGCAACTGATTACAAAATAATAGGGGTTTTTTGTGTATGAAGAATTTAAATAATCTTAAAAATAGGACTGGCTTTTACAGGAGAAGTTGGTAGAACCAGTAAAAATAACCAAGACAATTTTTCCAATAATTGTTTTCTTCCAATAAGTATTTTGGTTTCAGGAAACAATAAAATATTTTCATAATACAAAAATTGCTCTCAAAATATGCTGCTTTCCATTTGAACAGGAAGCAGTATAGTATTAAACAGAAATGACTACAGTACATCAGTGGATCTGTATAGTTTATCTCCTAGAATTGTAAAATGTGAGATTCTCCTATCATTTATGTTGAATTTCCATAAATATTAGGACAATGTGGTAAATTCTGAGATCTGTTGTTTGGCTAATGTTTGCTAGGAGTTCAGATAACCGATTAGCATGAGCTCAGTATTCAAAGGACTGTCAGAATGACCCAAGAGCAATAATACAATTGCTAGTACAGAATGGTATTAATAAGAAAATGACCACTGTTCATCATACTTCTCTAGAAAATAGATGTTAACAAACCAATTCAGTTTCTCTTTTTTATGAGTATACTAGTTTAATAACAGTGTTTTCAATAAGAGTAGTTATTTTTTAAGATATCCCAAAGTTTTATGGGAGGCTTCTGTGAACCTGAAAAACAGTGTAAGAATGTAAGGTTAATAGAACTGTTCATTGCTGAAGTAATTTCTGAGCTTTTCTGCAGATATGGGTTATTAAAAATGAGGCTCTGCCAGCAGCAAATGAGCATTGTAGACATTAACTAGATTAAAACTTGAGTAACTGATAGCTTTCAAGATGCAACTATAAATGGCAATCTTCTTAGAGAGTGTATATTCTACCGGGTTCTGCAAGGCTGAGTTCTTGTGTATATTCTATTTAACATTTTTATCAGTGCTTTGGAAGGAAACAAAAAAATCTTTATTAAAGTTTGTAGATGTCACAAAGATTGTAAAAATGGAAAAATTTTGAAAATGGTTAGAAGTGCATAATGGGTAATCAGGTGAACATGAGCTCCTATTTCAATAGTAGCAACGCATTCTTCTTCTGCATAAATATAATAAAATCTTATATTGGATCAGAAAGATCATATTCCCTTCCTTCTAGGTAGCAATGCAAATGAATTGCCTAGTAATGCAATTTGTTCTGGTGTCCACAGTTCCCAAACAACGCTGATAAATGGAAGGATACAGAGAAGATGTATGGAATGACTTAAGTACTGTGAAATAAACCTAATAGTAATTCTCTCCAGGAGCTGAAAGCTATTTAGCTTGATAAAAAGAAGACCAAGGGATATATTACTAGCTGCATGAAAAACAGAATATTGATAAAAGAGGGCTGTTTAGTCAGATTGACAAATGCCTAAGATGCAACCAATAGCTACAGGTGGAAAAAATAATCTAGACATATACCAAAAACAGGAAACATACTACTAACAGAGAGGGTAATCGGTTCAAGCATCACTCAGCCAAGGAAGGATATAGGAGGTTCCCCTTAACTAGATGTTTTGCAGCCCAAACTGGACATTTAAAAAAACACAACTATGTTCTCCCTCAAACAAATTAATTCAGGGAAAGCCTATAGCACATGAGTTAGAGGGCACTAATTTATCCCAGTGTTTCTATGGTAGCTTACTAGCAATACACAATGAAAAGTACAAGTACTATAGAAGTTAATTTACTGTGCCCTCAGCAGTTACGAACCACTTTAAAATATTGATGCAAATAGATGGTAAAAGAGGAACTTCAGCAGTTATTTTCCAGGAAAGAAAAACTTGATCTGAATTAGCTGAGTAGCATCACTAGGCAATTCACTTTTGAGGACTTATTCTTTGTTGAGTAGGGTTAAGAGAATATCTTGCACTACTTCTACTACCATTCAGGCAAGCCAAGTGCAGTTTAGCTGTTATAGTGAACAAAGCCAACTTTTCTAATACTTATGCAGAAAATTCCCTACACCTGGAACAGAACAAAGTCACTAGATATTTTCTGCAAATGTTTTGACATCTTATTATTGTCTCCTGGAGCAGTCAAATTATTTTCAACCTCAGTGGAATTAAACGAAGAATGTGAGAGGATAAACCTATGAAAATGGATCTCTGCAGCAGGTTTATTTTCCTGTCTATAGGGTTCACTGTCTCACAGTTTGGGCTCATTTTACATTTTGCCCCAGTATTCCTAGACCCCAGGTACTCATAATTCATAAAGATCACTGGAGAAATGAAAAAGTTGTGACTGAGTTTCTATAATTTTCTCTAATGTCAGAACAAAAGAAAGTTTTAGATTCTTGTATTTATCAGGTAGTAATATTCTTGAAATCAACTTGAAACTATTCAATCATTGACTGCAAAGAAATGATTACTGGAGCCATCTTCTGGTTCAGTTAACAAAATGACTTCTGTGAGAAGAAATGCCATGTCTCCTGGAAATACCTTTGCCTCTTGCTCTGAAAAGACAATTTGCTATTTTCTTTCTTATGAGGGTTACAGATAAAGTTGCCAAAAATATTACTGAATAATTGAAGATGGTCAACATAATCCTTTTCCTTAAACCAGCTCCATCAGCCTGAAGAGAGTGTGCACATACAAATTACTGTACTCGTATTACTTTATAAGTACAGAAGTAGCTAACTGCTGATCTATAGTAGCCTGATTTTCAAACCTAATCTCTTCCCTCATGATTCCTTTCCATAAAGAAATATTTTTTCACAGCCTTCAAAATCTTATTGCAGAAGCTTTCCTAAGTAAAATTCTATAACATCAAAATTTTGAGCAGAAAAAAAAAAAAAAATTAAAGGTACAGGACTATTAAAATTAGTATGAAAGAAAGGCTTATGTCTTTGCCAAGGTTCCAAAGTTTGGAATGGTATCCTAGGATCAATGAAGAAAAGTGCACCAGCTCAAGATTTATAGTCACAACATTTCTTTTCATTCTTGAAATAAAAATTCTTGGCACTTTTCTAAAGTTTGTGTTAGGGGAAAAAAAAAAAGCATGGAGGGGTGTGTGAGATCCATTCACTGCAGCACTACAAATAGCTAATATCTCAGTAATTCAACTTTCTATTTAGCCCCAGAGCACTCTTTAGTCCTTCAGTTGATAGAGAAGGTCAGCACACGACTGGATAGTGGTCATGCTAGCAAAGAAGAAAATATGAACTATTTTTATTTCAGTATTTTTTGTTTAATCTATGAGACCAAAAAGATAACTGAGCAATCAATACACCTTTAGAAAATATCATTACACCTATTAAAAAACTTACTGTCTAAGCTAAGCAGTTTTTTCGAACTTTATACTGAGAAAGGTGAAGCACATGTGTTCCTTTGTGTGCAAAATAAGTTTGATCATGATCCCTGGGACCATTCTATTCCTTCAAAACCTTGTGTTTAGTGTAGTTATGTCGCCAAACTAGCAAAATGGAAGATTTCCCAAGTGAATCTTCACAGAAAGTATATTATTGTCAATATGCAATATAAAAAATTATTGAAACAAAGGCTTTTGTTTGGGGAATTTTCAGTAACACTATATGTTTTGTGTAAATAAAACACATAGAGACTTATATACCTAAATACAAACAATAAATGCATGCGTCTGTGCATAAGCAAATTATAACAACAACTCAAAAGCTCTGTTCAGTAAAACACTTAATGATATGCTTAAATTCAGGCAAAATTGAGGATAATGACACTCTCAGGATACTTAAAGAATTTTACAGACTTTGATGAGTCAGAACTAAAAAGATTTTCAACCTTTCCTCTGACAGTACCCTTTCTATCTATTCATTTTAAGTATCTCAATGCATGTTTCATGCAACAGATTATGTTTGGGTTTAGGTTGTTTGTGGTGGTTTTTTTAAAACTAGGTTTCTGACCATTTCACTAGAAAATTATAGCATCAATTCTAATTTCTTTTTTAAGAAGGTTGAGTACAGAGACATAGAGCTTCACATCTTAAAGGTCTGTTGCGACCTGAATGATTCTGTGATTCTATAAGTTGCTGCTGGTAAAAATGTTGTGTGGAAACATTAGATTTAAAGCATCATGGGAAGAAAATTACTGACATGTAATAAGCTAGAACCTGCATGAGCTTCATGTCAGCTCAGTGCTTCAGATCAGTTTCACTGTAGTAGCACCATCCCTCTTTAGAGGCTGGGGTGAACCTGCTGTGGCTAAACCAAAGTAGGCAATTACAGAACTGTGCTGGATCATGTGATAAATAGTTACAAGCATCATAATTAGCTAGATTTTTCATTGGCAATCTGCTAGTTGGAAAACAGGTATATTAAGCGACTGATACAGTCACTCCAAGAGGCACTTGGAGAAATCATAAAATTCTGCTGCCTTAATAACATTGCCTTTGCAGAATTGATAGTTGCCATTTTTGGTTAATTTAAAAGAAATATCAGAATTTATCTTTAAAGCAACACTAAGTAATGCAAGGAAGAGTTTTTCTGCTCATGAGTTGTATTAACAGATGAATATGTTGAGCATCAATTGAAATTTAGCTTTGGTCACAACAGAAACACATTTAATGATACTAAACCAAGTATGAAGGGTACGTTTACTCAGCAATCCACACAGCAAAATCTCAGGCTCTCCCTGGAAAAGCACTGAAGAAGGATGAAATCAAACTATGACATTGGTTAGGAGCAAGTCAGGCTTGAAGAGGATAGTCTTTAAAGCATTTTCAAACTCCTTAAATTTCTGATAGGTATTATATGAGATTGTTCCTGATAGAAAGGAGTGGACTTGGTGACCCAGAACCCTTCCTCTCTACCTTCTTCTACTTTGTGACTGTAGTTTCTCAGTCTTGTGCAGTTTTATTATTCAGTTAAAAAATCCATGGCTGTTGTGGTTTAACCCCAGTCAGTAACTAAGTACTGTGCAGCCGCTCGCTCACAGCCACCCCTGCAGAGGGATGGGGATGGGAATTGGGAAGGAAAGTAAAACTCAAGGGTTGAGATAAAAACAATTTAATAATTAAAGTAGGAGAAAAATAATAATAATAACAATAATAATAATGACAATTATAATGACAAGCGAGGAGAAGGGGAGAGGAATAAAATCCAAAGGGAAGGGAGAAAAAAACCAAGTGATGCACAATACAGTTGCTCACCACTTGCTGACTGATGCCCAGACAGTTCCTGAGAAACGACTTGCAGGCCCTGTCCAGCTCCCCTCAGTTTATATACCAAGCATGACATTCTATGGTATAGAATATCCCTTTGGCTAGTTCAGGTCACCTGTCCTGGCTGTGTCACCTCCCAGTTTCCCATGCCCCTCCAGCCCTCCTGCTGGCAGGGGCTGAGAAACTGAAAAGTCCTTGTATAAACATTAGTATAAACATTACCTAGCAACAGCTAAAAAACATCTGTTATCAACATTATTCTCACACCAAATCCAAAACACAGCACTACACCAGTTCCTAAGAAGAAAATTAACTCTATTCCAGATGACAAGAAGACAATGCCGCTTCTCACTTTCCAAGGACAGATTTACTACAGCTGACAAAGGAAGCTGTAAATTCTCACCTTTAGCTGTTTCTCTTCTTTTTCCACCCTTTTTCTGCAGTGACTCTGGCTAGTGCAGCGTAAAGATTTCTGCCATGTTACAGGACCTGTGGCACACAGAAGCCTTCTTTCCAACACTATTCTTATTAAAGAGTGTTCAAACATGCTAATAACCCTTTTCCCACACTGTATTTTGCAAGCAATAAATAATTTTCAAGAATCAGAACACTGATTTTTGTTGTTGTGTTATTTCTGAAAAAGCCAGGGTTCCAGAAATGTCTTTGGGATAATCTTCTACTTAATATTTAAAGCTATTCTTTAAATCCCCCAAAACAGGGGAGTCTAGCAAGTCAGTCTTGCTATACTTATGTTAAATGTAGTGTCTTTGTGAAGGAAATAATTGCCCTCTTGATATATACATCCTACTTATCTTTAAAGCCCAAGAGCAAAGATGTGACATTGAGCTGGCTGCAACCCATTGAATCACAAAATCATTTAGGTTGGAAAAGACCTTTAAGACCATCAAGCCCAACTGTTGATCCAAGACTGCCAAGTCCACCACAAAACCATGTCCCTAAGTGCCAAATCTACACATCCTTTAAATAGCTCCAAGGAGGGTTTTAAACATCTTTAAAGGAGGAAATTTTATGTCTCAAGGCAACCTGTTCCAGTATTTGACCACTGTCACAGTGGTTTTTTTGCTTATATCAAGTCAGAATTTCCCCTATTGCAGTTTGTGTCCATTGCCTTTTGCCCTTCTACTGTGCACCTCTGAGAAAATGTATCTATGTCCTTCATCTTTGTCCTTTCTGGTCAGGTGATTGTAGACCACCATGAGATCTCTGCCTTTTCAGAAGGAATAAACCTGGTTCTCTCACCCTGTGCTTTATGTCATGTGTTCCAGCTGCCCAAATATTTTGTTACCCTTTCTCTGGACTTGCTCCAGTTTGGCAATCTTTTTCTTGTACTTAAGACACAAAACTAGACACAGTACTCCAGATGCAGTCTCTCAAGTGCCACTTAAAGAAGAAGAATCGCTTCCCTCACCCTGCAGGCTCCAGCCTTTCTAATACATCCCAGGACCTGACTGGCTTTTTTGTTTGGATGCAAGAGTGCACTGCTAATCGTGTTTAACTTGTTGTCAATAAGAAGTGCCTGGCCTTTTGCTGTAAAGTTCCTTTCTAGCTGGGCTGGTTTGCTGCATGGGATCCCAGGTGCAGAACTTTGCATTTGCTAAATTTCTGGAGGTTCAAGTCACTCCATTTTCCCCAGCTTGTCCAGGTCCCTCTGAACAGAGGCTGTGTCCTGTAATCTAGTAGTATCCCCAAACTTACTGACCCTCCATCCCATCACCTATGCCATTAATAAAGACATGAAACAGGACTAGCCCCACTATTGATCTCTGAGGAACACTGCTAGTCACTGGCCACGAGCTGGACTTTGTACCACTGGTCATTACCCTTTAAGCATAACAGTGCACTCAGTTTCCCACCCATCTTTTTGTCCACTTTCTTGGTCTCCATGTCTCCAGCTTGGCTGTAACTTGAAGAACAGGCAAGTTTTCCTCCATAGTGCTGCCCAGGGGATGGACCTGCTTGGTGGGCTGCCTTCTCTGCCCTGGCTGATCTTCTGTCAGACACCTGAGCTATCTCTGACCATGTCCCACCATGGGCCAACCGCTTTATACACTAGGAAACCCTTCTCGGTTTTGTCATTCAAACCAAGGTCAGGCCAGTTTAGATTTTAACAAATTTATAATTCACAAGGAACCTAGTCAGTTAATAACATCTAAGGTGACAAGTTATATATAAAATCAGGACTTATGGAAAATTAACTATATTTATTTCAGATACGGAGAAAGCACGGATGCCCTACCATGAGAACTGTCAGGGCTCAGCAAGGGCTGGCAGCTCCCTGGGGCTGAGGTACCAGAGGCTTTGGGGTGTCCTCAGCCCCGGGTGGTGGCAGGACAGGGCCTCACCAGCAACTCCTATCCCACCACCCCACCACCCCAGTCAGGAGCAGGGCAGCTGGGGTGAACCAGGGCAACCCCAGATATCAGTCACCTCTCTGGGAATGGGGATGGGCCAAGGCTGGGATAAGATGTAAGCCCATGGGTCAGTGAGGCCCATGGTTGGGAAGGGCTGTGGGGAGCTACAGACTGGCCCTGCTGAGGTGTTGCTGGGGCAGGAGCTGACATGGAGTCCTGGGCCATGGGAGAGTGGGGGAGCCCCTGGGGGGACAGGCAGGGACAACCAGGTCTGGGGATGCTCTCAGGATCCTGACAAGAATTGGATATTTTACTTCTAATATATACATTAATTATAATATTGAAGAATGGGCCAGTAAGAAAGACTAAAATATGGAACAAAATTTGCTTTGAAATCAGAACTGCTGAAATCCCAGGTGTCCCATCCCCCTTTAATATTTACGTTGCTATCAAACGTATTCTGTCACTCCTTTATCTGTGAATCACCCTGTCCCTTCCTGCACCCTCACCCTCCTCTTGCCCTGCAACCGTATGACTGTTGGGCAAAGGAGAAACACCAAATCACCAAAGAGCGATTTGCAGAACTCTAAATTAGTTTGCAAAATCTTTAGGGATGTGTAAGAAAATGAATTGTTTTCACTGTTGCTGCTGTGGGGTCTTTTTTATTGTCTACCTAAATGAATGCTTTTCTGAAAGACAGAATTCATCTGTATTTGTTATTTTGTCCCATTGCAATTAGCTGTACTCTGTGGTGATTTACTTGCATCATTCCTTATTATGGTATAAGTTCACTTTGCCTGATACTCATATTATTTGAAGCATTACTTTCTTATACTTTAGAATAAAGAGAAACTTAGTTTAATGGCAGTTTGACAGCTTTTCCTCCAAGTGACAAACTAAAATTGATCAAATGTACATTAGAGCTTTTAACTCTGAATCATGTGGCATCCTGTAGGGAATGTAGCTGGAATAAGCTATGATGTATGAAAAACACTGCATTCATAACTAGATCTTTCACACTAAACTTCCAGTTATCTCCTTTTATCAGCTTGACTGGCTTCACTAGGTTTAAAAGAGGTGTCCAGGGCAACTATAATACTTTCAGATCAAAATCCTTTAAGTTCTTTGGCACAGCCCTATTGCATAGTTAAAACCCAGGCGCTATGGATCAAATATTCAGATAGTACTGCTCAGTTAGTACTACAAAAGTCTTGATTTTCTTGTATACAAGGAGGTGGGTTTTTTAAGCCAAAATGGTATGGCATCCATTAAAAAAATTAAAAAAATAAAAGAAAGCAGCAGAGTGGGTTTTATTATCTGTTTGTTTAAAAAAGTTGATCATTATACTAGTATAATGTCAGTCATGATATTTAAAAGTGAAAAAATAATTTTCTCTTTCAAAGTATAATACCTGATTAATCCCTTGCTTAGACTGACATTGATTGAGAGTAATTCCACTTATATCAAACCATATTCAGCTATGTAAAATGGGCATAAAGAAGTATTTAGTATTTAGCATTTAGCTATAATGCTTTTCTGATGGTTTTTTGCAAGGATTCTTTTATATTCACAGCTTTGATTCTATGATATATAGCAAATGTTTGCAGGCACCTGGAGCATGGAGTGGTTTCTAACCATGGTGAAGTACTGACAGTCACATATAAATACTTTTTTTTTCTATTTAGACTCTTTCCCTGTAGTCTATCCAGTGAAATTATAAGGTGTAGTATACATATTCACCCTAGATTGATACCTAAGTTCAGTAAATAACCTCGTTCTAGAAATCCACAGAGATTTCTAATCTTAAAACATAAAATATCCTTTGAAGCCTATGAAGTCCATATGTCAATAATTGGACTTATTATCAGTAGTATCAGATGTATTCTTTATTTCTCTTCACTGGACTTGAAATCTTCCTGATTTTTGAGACTTCATCTTTTTTCCACGGTGGGAACTAAGAAGTTTTATATCAACAAGTTATGAATAAATAAACTAAGTTTAATTCTTGACAAATCAGTCCTTTTCTGCATTTTGTCAAAGGATCTCAGACACAGAATATGGCACTGCCATCTACAGCTCTGACAGACACACTTTACTCATATTTAAATGAATTATTATTTCTCTTTTATTGTAGCAATGCTAACATCTATTTGAGAGGTATAACCTCACAGAATACTTGATTTGAGAGAGCTTTGAAGATGACACTCTTATCAGCTGTCAGGGTTCTCCAGAGCGAAGTATTGTTCTCCTGCTACCTCACTTCTTTTTTCTGCCTTCTCTGAAACAGTACTACTGGGGGAATATCATATGAAGACAAGTCTTCTGGCTAATGCACTGTCTTCTTCAAGAAAGTTTCCTGCAGATGCAAACCCCATGCAATGTAAATGCTGTGCAAATGTTGTAGTCTACAAGTAAATGATGCTTGCCTTCTTCTGTATCCAGGCGTTGAGAATATGCCACTTGATAATATCAAAAAGATCAAGAAAAGTCAGAGCAATTATTCAAAACCCAAAAGTTAGATATGCATGCTAACATTTCAAAGGACTGTGGCTCAGGGACAGGAAGGGTTGTTGCTCTTAGCTTCAAAATGAGGCCTCAAATTTAGAGCTGAAAGGATTAAAAAAAAAAGAAAAAAAAGAAGATATTCAAACACATTTTGTGCTTGCTTTTAATGACTATATTTGTGCTGGTAAGTGCTTCTCCAGATTCTATTAGCCATTTACCTACTATTTTGTTACCATGGGCTGAGCAGGCTGAAGTTTTGAAAGAGATGCCACAATGGAATGAGGATCTAATCTAGTTCCTAATGACATGCTTCCTTCTTGATAAAAAAAAGGTAAAAAAAGAGAGACAGGGTTTATAGTTTAAACATGTCAACAAACTGGGACCAGGATGGAAGATATGTTTGTTAAATTACTTTGTAGCTCAAACTGATTTTCTATGGAGGATTTTCAATTAGGTTCAGAATGAATGTCAATTCAAAAGTACTGAAGTAAGAGGAACAGTTAGGATATTTCTGCACATAAACTACTGAATGGCTATGAAACTGTATAGAACATTCTGTACTGGGACACAGGGGAAAGGAGGAACTGCGGAGAAAGCAAAAAATCACCTAGGTGACTGGGAACAAATTATTTTTAAAAAGTATTGTTCTCAGCTCTCACTTAACCCCCATTTAACAGCAGTTATAAACATCAGCTGTAGAATGCTATAGGCATAGATAAATTTAGGAAGTTGTTTTTATCCTTTTATATTTACAGTATCAACACCATTTGCATCAGGAGAGAATGATTTTTGCTTCCTGCAGGTAATAACCACACAATTTCTTGCAGCAGGATTGTGTACGGTCAGGGTTCAACACTCACTGACCTTCAGTGGTTCTGGTTCTCAATTTGAGACTGCATAAAATCATAGAAAAGTTGATGGGAAGAGACCCCCTCAGATCATCAAGCCCAGTCTTCCCACTCAAACTAGGACTGTTGTGAATACTAGGTCAGGTCACTCCAGGTTTGGTTTAGCTGAGCATCAAAAACTTTCAAAGATGAAAGATCCACAACTTCCCTGGTCAACTCCTTTCACTGCTGCACTTAACTTCCTGGTGGAAAAATTATCCCTAATTCCAAAACCTGAACCTCCCAAGCCAAAAGTCATATTCTGTACTTTGTCTTTGTATTCTGTGTTTCCTGCCTAAAGTCACACACTAGGAAGAACAGGTAAGTAACAGTGAGTGTGTCAATGATATGGAGAATAGATCAAATAGCACGAGCAAGACCTGAGAATTTATCCTGTACAGGGAAGATTCAGAGAAGAGAAAATAAGCCATTAAACAAGGTAAAATGATAGGAGAAGTGAGAAAAAAACAAACAAATAAGCAAATAAAAAAAATAACTTAGTGTAAAAGAGAAGACATTGACAAGAAGAACAAAGGTTAGAAAGGCAAATGGAAGGAAAACAAATTTAAAAGATATATTAAATATTCAAAATGAAAAGTACTAATATGAAAAATAGCACACAAGATGCACATAAGATCAAGTTTGTCACTGCCATAACTATGCAATCTGTTGTTTTGCACCAAAGATGAAATTTTCCCACAGGAAATGAAAGCACAACAGATTAAAATAAAAATATTAGATGTCTGACCTGATAAGTATAAAATCATGTAAGTATGAAATTATTTTCAGAATAAAAAGACCTTCTTATCTTCTGTAGTCCACAAGAGGTGAGACAAAAAATTCAGTGGAAGATTACTAGATTTGCAGTTGGATGGGCATATGATTTTAGGTGACTTACAAAATTTTCTGAACCTCCGTTTTCTCAGTAGTAGGATAGTAAGATGTAGTTACCCTTGATGAATTTTTTTTACAAATACAGACAAAAAGAGCTGTATGGATAGATGTTAAATGTTATTTCTAGGCAGGCATATCCTCAGAAACTTGAAATAGGCGCCATAATAAAGGAAAAGGGAGACAACGATAAAAAGAGAGCGAGAGAAGTCTTTCTTACAATGAAGATAAAAATCAGAACAGATTGACTTGTGAGACAAAATACTAAAGCACATCATCAACATGGGCTCCCGTGACATTTACAATAGGGCATCATGGAATCCATGTTATTTTTAAACCATAGCCCTCAGATACAGAACTCGAAATTCAGTAAGTGCATTGTGGTGAAGAGTGGAGGCTATTGAAAAGCAGGGAGGAAAGACATCTGCAGTGACTGAGACAGCTCAGATAAGAGGCAAATACCCAGGTGACATCCTAGTCACATTTAGAGCTAATAAAAACCAGTTCACTTCCTTATTGGAAATTTTGATTGTAATCCTAGTGGTTTATGCTACATTTTAAGGGACTGCTTTGATCTGGGAGATGCCTTGCTACTTCATTGATTTTATTTAGGTACTTCGTTGCTCCAAAGTAAGATGTGTGTAGCAGTTTCTGGAAGGATATGGGGAAGGAGACAGCATCTGCTCTACCAAGGGTACCCAATCAAAGACCTTTCTGGTGTAAAAGGGGATAATAAGAAAAGGTGCGAACAACAAAAAAAACCCAAAACATACAGAGAAAGAAAGCTGACTGACAAACAATAAGGGAGGCAGTAATAAGAACCAAACCTGGTCACTCAGATGAATTCATAAGGATACATGTAATGTGAGAACATTAATTTCAGTAATATTATTTGCTCAAGAAACTTACCAAAATAAGATGGAAAGGAAAAAGGGAAATCAATGAACAAAACATACTGAGATGCAAACCTGGCAGACCATCATAGCTGGCACAAAGAGAAGAAACAGGTCAGTGGTCACACTAATTGATGGGCTATCAAGAAGCTGCAGGCAAAGCTGTGCCTAGTAACTGATAAGGATGCAAACCTGGAGGGTCCTGAATATTGGAGGGATTGGTGAGTGGAACTATGTGAACTGGTGGCAGAACATGCAGAGGAAAGGAATCAGGCAAGAATAAAGAGGGAATAGGCAGTAAGGAGTATAAAAAGGGATGGTCACATGTAAAAAAGGGCCAGTCTACACTTGCCTGACAGCCCTGCGCCTGATCACTGCAGTCTGTGGTATCTTCCTGTTAAATCCTTTCTTGACTATCTTGACACTAAGTTATGCGGTGTGGTTGACACACTGGAGGGAAGGGAAGCCATCCAGAGGGACCTTGACAGGCTTGAGAGGTTGGCCCATGTGAACCTCAGGAAG
>JAVJGI010000062.1:60966700-60987508 GCA_035590275.1 Ibycter americanus
TGAGGGTGATGAGGCACTGGAACAGGTTGCCCAGAGAAGTGGTGGATGCCCCATCCCTGGAAGTGTTCAAGGCCAGGTTGGATGGGGCTTTGAGCAACCTGGTTTAGTGGAAGGTGTCCCTGCCCATAGCAGGGGGCTTGGAACTAGATAATCTTTAAGGTCCCTTCCAACCCAAACGATTCTAGGATTCAATCATTATATGATCTCTCTGTGTAATCTCACCCTCTATCCTGCCTGCTCCTGAGGGGACTGGTGTGACTGGATATTAGGGGAGCAACTGGAGTCAGAGCAGGGGTATAAGGTCCCTTGGCCTGTGGTGTCAGCAGCTGGAGTGAGTAGGGATCTGGGTAGCCAGCCATGTCCATTTCATCTGCATGTGCATGTCTCCAAGACAGGCACTCAGCTTCTCTGCTGGCTGAAATCGAAAACAGGAAGGCATCAGGCACATCCATCACCTTGGGATGGAGACCCTGGGTGCCCAGATACCGCAGTCTGGGCTTCAGCAGCTGGGCAGGAGGGATCCACAGGCTCTGAGCTGCTGGACGTGGTGGCTGCTTTTAACACCCCTTACAGTTTGTGTGATGGCTTCCATCCACTTATATTTCGCCTTAGCAGAAATAAATTCACCACCTTTTGTATTCTTCAAATTATTTTTATTACAAACAACTTATTTTGCTATGGCTCTATGCAAGGACCAATGAGAGTGATGGTGAATGGAAACTGCTTAGCGTCAGAGGATGCTACATCACCCTCCCTAACAGTAAGTGTTGCAGTCACTCAGTAATAGGAAGAAAATGATTGTCCTGACAGTGTGTTCAGGTGTGAATGATACTTGTATATTGAGAGTGATAAAAAAAAGCAAACAAAAAAAAGAAAGAAGGAACTTACTGTGATTGGGGCATAGGTAGAGTGAATTTGTCAAAAATGTGAAAATGAATTATTGTTGGTTAACAGCCAAATGTAAATACAAGCAGTTCATGCATAGTACTTGATAACATTGAAGATTTTTAAATCTGTAAGGCTGAGGCACCATGGGAGGGAAACAAAACCTGAGGAGAAAATCTTTTCCAAACCTGACATTTGCTCAATCTACAACTTTTGATTCTGCAGTCAGGAGTGTGAGCAATGAGCAAACCATGACTGTAACTGTGGTTGATACAAATATTTTGGTTCTGCGGTTTTCCTTTTGTAATGATTGCTAGTAACTTTGCGTGTAGTGTGGACACTGCATGTTAGCACTTTTGATGACTGTGATACACTTCATTATCTTTTGTATGACCAAAATGAGGCAATTTTTAGCTACTTCCTGAAAATATATCATTCTGAAACACTGAATAGACGAGATGTCTTTGTTTTGCTACTTGAATAATCATTAAATATCTTGTGAAGTGAGACTGATAAGATTAAGGAAACCTATTGTCTGGGAGTAAAGGCAGGTGGAGCAGCAGAGAATTAGAGAAACTGTTGAAAAGTTTCTTATTTTGACTCAAAAAGGAGGGTAGACTGCTCTACTCCAGCAAAGTCACCCAGCGTATAGAACTAAGGTACAAACCCTAGTTGGATTTGTCATATTCAAGGCCAAGATGTAAACTTCTAACCATGCAAGCAGAAGAGAGGACAGAGAATTCTGTCATTGACCTAACATGCAGTGTAAACATCTTATTTTCAAGTGTCCTTTTTTAGAAGATTGGTGTATGTGACATCCGGAAGGTAGGACTAAGTGTTGGGTTGCACTGAAAAGCTAGAAAACTTGGGTAAATTTCTCACCCTGCAGACTTAAAACATATTGCTGCTTTTTCTTCAAAGCCCTTAATACTTTTGCATATGCCTTTGCAAATCATATTCTGCGGTATACTAAATCTAAATTTTGTTCAGCAATGTTGAATGTGCATACATCCGTTGGCTTCCTGAGATGCATATTTAACTGAAATCTACCTCAGCAAAGAAGATTTAAAAAAATCCTTAAATCGTAGCCAAATCACAGCTGGTCTCAACTAGACCAATAAAATGCACATGTCCTACAGACCTTAGTCCTGACTCAGAAAAGCAATTAAATGCATCCTTTACTTAAATAGTGTATGCACTGCCATGTCTCCTCAACTGAGAACTTTAAAATGCTTTACTTAAAGAAGTTTGTTGTGGTTTTTTTTTTTTTAACAAGATGACTCTCCTGTGTTTTCTACCTCTCAATTTGCAGTCCTGTCAAATGAAATTCCTCTACACTATCCGTCACAGTAGTTGGTTTTTTTTGATTGGACTGTTTTCTTAGTTGTTTTGTACATGGAATGTCAAGATAATGATGTTCAAGACAAACATTCATATCCAAAGTGTTTGTGATGCTTTTAGATTAGGCACATTAATTCACCTTTCCCTACCAATTATCATCGATTTAACATTAATTTATGTCATATCTTCAACTGGAAGCTGGTAGATCTACAGTAAATTAAGCAGTTCAGTTTTACCTTAAGTCTTTGAATAGTTAAAATTAGTGTATTGACTATGGAAGGTAGAGCAGTCTGTTTACAATTAGGGCCCAACTCCAGACAGTGCATTTCCTATAGCTTTCCTAAAACTAGTGAAAGAGATGTCAAAGATTCAAGAGGAAATTGAATCAGACCTCTAAAGACAAAAAAAAATGCCATCTGCATTTAAATCTAGGGAGGGTATTTGACTCAGAATTCTAGGTGGCATATAAAGATTGCATAGCTACTCACTCCAAATACTGTTTTTAAGATAATTCTTGTCTAAATCACTGCAAAGATTTGATGAAATGGAAGGTGCTTCAGGCCATCTGAGCACCTTGGAGGTTTACAGATTGGTTTGAGTTTCTAAGACAATCAGAAACCAAGGAAAAATACTTTATAATGAAAAGTTTTCTGAAAGTCATGAATGGAAAAAAATATTTTGTTTTCTACCAAAGACAAGCAAAAATACGCAGAAAAAAATTTAAAAGACGCTTAACCATTGT
The DNA here is from genome assembly GCA_035590275.1 of Ibycter americanus. NCBI lineage: Eukaryota > Metazoa > Chordata > Aves > Falconiformes > Falconidae > Ibycter > Ibycter americanus. The sequence continues at coordinate 60,969,669 of JAVJGI010000062.1, forward strand.
CAAATATTTGAGAATCTGACTACACTTACAGTGATGGCTAGACATAAAGTGGTTACTGAAAAGCTCAACATTACAACATCTGTTTCCTTGTACAGTTCAGAGGGAAAATTTACCTTAAAAAAACCCTTCTCACCTAGAAAGAAGAACAAGAAGCTGCTTGAAAAGTACCAAGGAGACACTGAAGGAAAAAATCTATGCTAGATCCAAACTCTCTGGGTAACGAGTGCCTGCCTTATGTTTGCCATCATTTTGTGCCTAAATCCTTCTGTCCTTTGCAAAGTTCTCAGTATTTAGGATAATATAAGTCCTTCTCTTCCAGGTTAGACTCAATTGTAGAGAAAACTTGTATGGAAATGTTTGGTTTTTGTGGTATTTTTCAGGAACTGACATACACCTAAGTTTTCATGAGAGTGATGGAGAGCTTAGCAACAGTTTTGTGTTTACATCACTACTCTGAGATGTAACAGACGAGTTTAAGTGCCAGTGTTCTACTGTCAAATTGTGTACTCGAGGAAAACCAGTAATGTATTGATACTACAGTAGGTCCTGTGTGGTTAAACAACATCTGCATCTAAACTTAGTAAAAGTTTACACAAGAACAAGACTTGCTTTTCTGCAGGATTTGTTCTCTAAGTGTCCTCTTCCAAGGTCTGTCACATACCAAAGGGCACTCCTTCTCCTATGTATTTTATCTTCTATAAAAGTCCAGGGTACACACATTTTAAGTCAGGGATTCTCTCTCCTAATTTTCCTGTGAAGTGCCTATTATAATGTGGACTTAATTTTAAGCTGATGTCTCCTGACATTGTTGAAATATACAGAAAAGGGCGTTATCATGTAAATGAAGGATAAAAAGAACACTCCCAGTCCTAACAGTGTTGTTCTTTTATCCTGGTTTTTTGGTTTGGTTTGTTTTGGGTTTTTTTGTTACTACTTGGAAACATAGAAATTGGTATTAGAAGCAATAAGCTGAGCCTGATTTGAAGTCAGCTGGGACTGGAACAGACTGTAATTTATTCAAATTGTTTTAATATGAAATGCTTACAAGTTCCCATGATATCTTATTTTATCTTCTGGTAGACTTCCTCACCAGAGTTTGTTTTTAAGGTAAAACATGTAAATTACAATAAATCTTGCTCTTGTGGTCCCTACCTATTACAAAGATAATGCAGTTCGTTTTAAATACGCTATAACTCCTCAAGTGAACACTTAATCCAGTTGAATATATCTTTCACTAGATTCTTAAAGTCTCCCAATTCAAATTAAAAAACCTTAAAAGGCTTCTTATGTTAAAACAATGATAAGTGCATTCTCAGATATAAAAGAACTTAATTCTATTCTTAAAGCTTATGGTGGCATCTGCAGTAATTTATGGGGTTTTTTTCTCTCTCACTACACATTTCTACATCTCCAGCTGAGTAAAAAACCTGAAAGCCTGTGTTTACAAAAGTAAATGGAACAAGTTTACCTATTAAATCAATGGAGATAAGCTTCACTTGGAGTTGGTAGCACTTCTGGGTTTTTCTGATGGGACATAAATTCTCCTGTGTTAACACGTGCTGACTCATTTTGGTTCAGTGCCAGACACAGCAAGGACATCAAGCAGCCTACCTGATTTAGCAATCACAAAACAAAATAAACACAAAACAACATGAACAAGAGGAAAAATGAATGTTCCAGGATTTCCAACAACATTATGATTAATGACGTTAGTGCTTGAAAATGTTTTAAGGGCATTGCTGTTGCTCTTTTGACAGATATTACTTCCCATACAAATTAATCTCAGCAATGTGTATTATAAACAATGTAATTATAGTATTTAGATGAAAGAATAAATGATAAGTGCACTGTTAGTTTTACCTTGTACATTCTAAGATGGGCATACACTCACTCAATTTATTATTGTATCTCCCCAGTTACTTATGTATCCACAAAACCTTTGACATTAGGATCAAACTGGTATTATATCTATTAATGTTTATGCATTTACTGTGTTAATTTTTCCCTCCTACCTCTCCTTTCAAACACATTTGCATTAGATTTTTTTTTTTTATGTGTACCTGGTTATTGCTTTTCCTTTTTCTACCTCATTTTACTGATGGTAAAAGAACATATGTCTAAAGATTTAGGTATATCACAGATATATCAACTAAGCAGGGGAGGCAGAATATAAAAAAAACACCTGTCACACAGACTTGCATTCTTCAGTAATTCTTGCTACACTCTTGCCTTAAGTGAAAGAGTTGAGCTTGCCTCAACGAAGCATCAAAAGGAGCTCATCAAAATAAAGGAATATATCTGCATGTAGAGCTGACTTGGCAAAGGACCTACATCAAAATTAAAATATGTTTATCTTTTTCAAATGCTGTCTCTCTCAAAACAGTGGGATACAGGAAGCTGGAGAAGTATTCATGAGAGAGGTCTGAAAGGTATATAGATGTCTAGTATAAGAGAAACTAAAATTCTTTCGAATCCAAAGGCTTTGTCACTTAATAAAAAAAATCTTACTTGCCTTTATCAGATGAAGAAAAAGATATGGTAGAGCCAGAGATTTACATTTTAGGAAAAGAGTAAGGACTTTTAAAGATAAGTGGGGTGGGTAGGTGAGGAAGAACTGAGGTATCAGTTAAAATAATCATTGTAGCCTTTCACTGCTTAAGGAAATATTAGAGACAGCTGGTGCTCTGTAATGGAAAAGGTTTGAGACCAGCTTCAGTGTACCCCAGCTACTCAGGTAAGTAAAGGGCTACCCTATCAAGGTGAGATTCTACACTGATACTGAAACAGAAGCACTGAAGAATAGAACTCTGCCTCTAAAAGGGGATACAGAAAAGAACTATGAGACCAAAATAGGTTGAATTAAATTTAATCACTGGAAAACAACAAAAAAAAGCCCACTGCAAAATTAAAATTCTGCTTTATCCTTGCTGCACAAAGTAAGGTAGGTATGTTTAATATGTAGAGAACTTTCTCTCTTTAAAGGATAAGAACTCAAAGTCCTTGGTTACAGCAGGAAAAAGGAACAGGAAGGGATAAGGAAAAGTCAAATGGAAGAGGGAGGTGAAGGCAAGGCAAAGCAAGACAATAAGTAGTTATGTTCACAAATGTGATGGGTAAGTCTGTTTTCAGCTTCAAGTAGGTTTGGTTAAGGGTTTTTGCTATAAGGATAATGTTCTTGAAACATTTTTACTAGCTGGTAAAAGTTTTCCTGTTTTGCTGGCACACCTGTTTTGCTGTAGACACCTTTTTTTTCAAAGCAGCTTAGTGTGCAGCTGGCGCACACTAAACTGTAAAAAAATTGTCATTTTGAAATAGGAACATCTACACAAGACATTCTTTTGATACATTTTTTCTTGTGCCTCTGTGTACAAATAGGATCCTTATGGCAACATTTCTTAAAACAACAAAGACCAAGATTCAGAGAAATACTTAGGCATCAAGTATGATCCATGGGTCTAACACGCCCCACAAGCCTGAGACTCATGAAAACCTGGCAACTCTGTGTTGACTGCTCTTGAAGTAGGTCCTAGGGTGGTTTTGGCTCTCAAGAGAAAATGGTTTTATTTCCCTTAACTTACACAGGACTCCTTTGCCAAATTAGTGGAAATTGTAATAACAGTCATCTCTCAAGCCCAAGATGAACCTTGTTCTCATTGTTCTCAAAATTGAGGTGACAGATTTCTAAAAATATTCACTGACTTTTTAAAAACAGAAAGGATACAAATTTTTGCAGTGACATACGTAAAAACAAAGCTTTTCTTCACCACATCCCTTGCTGGATATAAAAAGAAATTAAAATAAGATCACTAGAGGTCTCCATCTCCCAGTGGCCTCTATTCCTCAGTCCTTTACAAGAATTTCTGTCTCTCTTTTCTCCCTTCAGCACCTTTCTCTTTTAAGACTTCTCTACAGCAACATTCTGGAGAGATTTTTCAAGCACTTTTTCAGGCAAAGCTCTCAGTAACTTAAATGGATATGTACTCAAATATGATCTGAGCCAGGGAATGATTAATAAACCTGTTACCTATTATATTGTTTTTGTATCTTTCCCTTTATGATTATATTCTAGAAAATCACAATTTTTTTCATAAGGATTAGCCAAAATTACTCATGAAGTGTCTTCCATGTATTATGCATGATACTATTTTTTGAAGCTGTTAATAGGTTTATTGCAAGGCTTTGTTTAATTTTGCTAAATGCTGATCAAATATTCTGAGAATTGGACTTGCAATGTGAATATTTGTATTTATGAAATAAAATCACTTGCTCCAAATGGTCTCTAGTATTGGCTTAATGTTAACTTTTGCTAGAATGTTTGCAGAAAATAAAAGCAAAAAGGTGTGTAAATATTTTAGGCAAATAAATGTATAGTTATAACAAGCATTATTTTTTATTATAGTGCCATAGAAATATCTAGTTATGCTCTTAACAATTGGAGCTAAATAGAGGATGAAGTTATTGCTTCAAGGCAGAAATGTAATTATGGATCGTTATGAGATACAGAAGCCTTTCCTAGCCATGTCACAATAGGAGGTTTTCAAAAATCACAAAGAACAAGTTAAAACATGCATTCTTCTATGTTTTGAGAAGTAACTGGCAAGGGCCAAAGCTTTACTCTGAGTTTCACCAAATTAATAGAAGCCAGAAATTAACCTGATAGTTTATTGAAAGATGCTGTGTACATGCTAGACAATAAACTTCTTTAAGAGTTCAGATGAAAATCTGGAAAGTAGAATCAGTGTTATTCTGGAGTTTTAATCTGAGATGAAAAACCAGCAGGTATTAGAAGCAGTCTATAGGTACAAGGAATATGCTTTTATGACTGGAGTGCTTTGAATAAAACCTGCTGTATTGTGAACAGCTGAGCTGGATGCTGAATTCCTTGTTTGAAAACTGTCTGAACAATACAAGTTTTGGCTGGATATGCAATTTGACTGATACAATATGAAGAGACACTAAAACATGTTCCCAGATCACAGGGTGTTTAAAAAGTTGGAGTGTCATAGAACAGTTCTGATTAGGGGGTCCCTCAAAGTATCATCTTCTCCAGGTACCAGTTCAGAAAATGACGAAGTTCAATGATAGACAAGGGACATTACCTAAGTAAGTTGTGAATATTTCCAGCCATGGAAACTACAAAAGCTCTCTGGATGACCTATGTGACTATCTTCATGGTTGAAATTCTTTTCCTAATACCTAATAATACTCCTACACTCACGATCATACTAAATATATTCTTCATAAAGACAAACGTTTTGCTTGATTTGTGTAACATTGATTTTGAAAGACAACGCGTGTCTAGAAATTCAGTGCAGGTGATCCCTATGCACCTCTTCAATCCTATAGAACAATTTGTAAGCTGAACTTTAGGATTTTGCAAGTCATTATGGTTGAATTTTACTTCTTAGATATAAGTATTGCAAGATAACTTGACAAGATGCAGGCTAACAGGATTTTAACCTGTCTTTGGATTTGTCATATCTATTCAAATTCTGCACATCACATTTAAAGCAATATTGCTCAGCTGCCTTGAAAAATTTTATAAGGAAAGTCAAAAGATTAATAATAAAAAAAAATCTTTAAAAAAATCTGCTTATTCTCTTATAGTAGTATATATTAAGAACTACAGGATAATAAATTTTGACTGTATATCAGGATTAAAAAACCTTGTGATATATGGCTCCTTCACTGAAGAGGAATAGACTGGCACAGTTTTCCCAGCAGACAAAATTAAATGATGATGGGTGGTCTGTCAAGAAATGGCATTACGTTAGTAGAATGAGAAATGATTGCAAACTCAGAGATCTAATAACCAGAGAAAGGAATTATCAGCCATTGGAACAAGCTTGGCTCCCTGCCAAGTTTTGCATAGCTTCAAACAAATTATCTTATGAAGGAGGTCGAATTTACAGATACATTTGAACACCAGGAGTCAAGATTTATTACCTTTATTTTACCTCTACAAATTTTTTCCTCCAGAAGTGGCTTCAGTAACCTCTGGAGATAACCTGGTGGAATAAAGTACTCTTCCAGCGTAAGAAATCATGTTAGAAAACTGACTATTGGTGTATTAGCAGTAAGAGCAAGAATTTTCATTGTGTACTAGCAGTACTAGCAAGGTGTTCCCATTGTGTATCACCTGTGAATAGCCTGTAGGGTGACTCCAGCATGACTTTGAACAGGAACTGTAGAATATCTGTGATGCAACTTCGTTTGGTTCAGATAAGAAACTGAAGGACCTGAACACTGTGAGTCACTTTAAAATATGCAGGAGAAACTTTTTTTTTTTTCCATTAGAATTTTATGAAAAGGTGCAAGGTGTCTCATCCAGTGCCCAAGAGACCAAATTCCCTTCTGATCTGCAGAGCAGTCTTCCACAGGGAGACAAATTCTGTCTCCACATCTGGGAAAATTCTGATAAGACTCCTAAAAAGGACACAATTAGAACATGATCTGATGCCAAAAGAGTAAAAGCTTTATTTTAAAGTAAAGAGCTTTAAAGATCTGCAAGGCACAGAATCTGCATATGTAACTTAGGACATTAAATCATGCCCTGTTCATGTTTCCCACCCCCCTTTTAAATCTAGTAGTTTCAGTATCTGGTTTCATGTTTGTGTTCTGCATACAATACTTATTTATATATATTTCACCAATCATTTACCACAGTGCAAAAGAAGGAAAGAATTCTGAGTAGGCGGAATAGGTATTAAAACATCCATGCATACAGTGATGCCCCTGAAACTGTAGTAAGTAACCTTACTAGCATCACAGTGTGTTGCTACCAATCGTACAGCTCGGCATTTTTGGAGAAAATTAGAAAAAACGTGGGGAGCTGGTTGAAGACAATTTGAATCAGAAATTACCATTAGAGAACTACTGGAAAGAAGTTTGATGAAGTGTGGTAAAAAGACAGTAAACTCAAACTGTTCATAAAAGGAGCAAAGGTATTTTAGCTTTTTGGTCATATAGACCAGAACAGTAATGATCAGAAGCTATGGTGTTTGTTTCACAGTCCCTGTCAAACATATATGGTGTTTGACTCAGCTTCCAAAGCCTAGGCATGCAGAGCAAAAGACCATCACTTCAAATAGTAATGATGTTTTATGGAAGTTTTTGTAGAAAGGTTTGGAACTAACCAGTATCAGAAATGCAAGTTTCCCTTTAAGTCAAGGTTGAAATGCAATAGCATCGTCAGGCAAACTTAATTTGCACAGCTGATTTGTCCTTCACTGTATTGCACCTATCTTCTGAAGTTTTCATTTTTTGTCATGGTTCATGAACATGTATGCTAACACAGAAAAGAAACACAATTTTTACCTCAATTACTGGGAATCTGAGAATAAATTCTTCCCAGAAAGGGCAATACCATGGCTGCATACAGATACACCGCTGATTGATCAGCAAGGCTAGAAAACAACATGGAACAATTATTAGCAGGATTTCAAGCTTGATTAACTTTCTAAGAAATCTATCCCTCACTACCCATCACTGGCTTTAGATGATTTACAAATATTGCCTCCTTTTTCTAAAATCCCTGTAGCTCAATATATGGCAATAGCAAAGCATAAATGCATACATAAGAGATAATATTACTCTACTTTCTTTGGGTCTGGAATTAAGCAATTTATTTTCAGCCTACGTTTAATGATCTAAACAGCTTGACTTTCTATCCATTATGAGCTACTTATAGCAACATTTTCAGTAAGCCAATAAGATTTCAGTTCAAACTAAGACCGCTTTCTTTCCTCATTATGTTATTATTTTTTGGAGGCACAATTCTCATTTGTGCTTTCATCTTCTATGGCAGTTTATCAAAGGATAAGAGAACCAGGCCTTTTAAGAAAGTCAGTGGTGAATACATCTTGAAATAATTTTTTCACTGGAAATGATAAGACCAGATAACATGATAAATGTCCAGCTGTTATTTCTGGGAAATACATGGCACAGTATAATGCACACTACCCTCTATTTCCATTCAGATCTCATTTCAAAGATTTGGTAATGCTTCATATTTTGAAAAAAATTCAAGGTACATGCTCTGAAACTTATTACAGGAAAATATAGGGTTTTTTTCTCAAAAGAGCCAAACTTCTGCAATTATGAAGACACAAATTAATCAACAGTTCATAGTATACTTCTGATTAAGTCTCATTTATTCAACAAAGATTCAGGAGTAAATAAATATGTTTAGAAAGTAGAAAATATTTTCTAACTCCTATTTGGTAAAGTGCATTAATTTAGATAAGTTCTACAAATATCTTCCAAAGTTTCTTTAACTCAGTGTCTGCTGCAGACTCTAGAAAAGATTTACTGCAGCAGAATATTGATAAGGTTTTTATTGACCTCTTCAAAGGGTATCAGTTTTGCATCATTTGACACACACATGCTGGTGTCCTGGTTTCAGCTAGGATGGAGTGAATTTTCTTCTTAGTAGTTGGTGCTGTGCTGTGTTTTGGTTGTGATGTGAGAGCAATGTTGATAATGTGCTAATGTTTTTAGTTGTTGCTGGGTGATGTTTATACTAAATCAAGGACTTCTCAGTTCCTTGGGCCCTGCCAGCCAGAAGGCTGAGGGGGACATGGGAAACTGGGAGGGGACAGCCAGGACAGGTGACCCAAGCTAGCCAAAGAGGTATTCCATACCATATGACCTCATGCTGAGTATATAAACTGGGGGAAGAAGGAGGAGGATGGGGACATTTGGCATTATGGCATTTGTCTTCCCGAGTAACCATTACGCATGATGGAGCCCTGCTTTCCCGGGGATGGCCGAACACCTGCCTGCCCATGGGAAGAAGTGAACGAATTTCTTCCTTTGCTTTGCTTGCGCACGCAGCTTTTTGCTTTACCTATTAAATTGTTCTTATCTCAACCCTTGACTTTTACATTCTTTTCCTCCCCATCTTTCTGGGTGAGGGGAGTGAGCGGGTGGCTGCATGGTGCTTGGTTGCCAGCCGGGGTCAAACCAGCACATCTTTCCGGGGTTAAACCAGCACAGCAGCTCATTCTCCCAAGTAGTGTCAGATGATCTCTTGAATCAGATAGAAAATTATTTGTATCATGACTCTGAATTGTTTAGTCCTTCCTTTTATCTGTTTAGCTAGGCAGAAGAGATGGATTTGGCTTTATAACAATAATCAGAACTCTACTGTGCGCCAGTTGCCATGTAGTAGTAGATGAAGACCTCCAGTCACTCCTCTTTATTATGGCTGAACAACTAATGAATATTAGTGTTAATTCACTGAAATACCAAACTATAATCAACTGAACTAGAACAACAGGAAAAAAAGTTAGTTTCCAAGAAAAAGTGGGGGGAAAAACCTTACACAGAGAGGAATTGCAATCTCAAGTTGGTCTAGGATGAGAAAACAAGCACAGTGTTAGCTGAAGGCTCCTGATTACTGAACTAATCTAAAAGTTCAAGCTATTATCTTTCCTCAGTCAGTATTTAACAACGCATTTCAGCATAATAAGAATGTTGCAAAGTAACCTCCAGTCAAAAGGAGGATTAGACTAGAGCAGAGAAAATAAATGAGTCCCACTAGAAAACCTTCCATCACCCTTTTCACCACTTCTGCATGCTTCATGCTTGTTACACTCTGGCTAAGAATTAAGCTCAATCTCCAAGATGAACTTAAGAAATTATGGACTCATAATGCTCATATCACATCACCAGCACGGAACTTTGTCTTCAGAGTTACAGGCAGGAGCAGCACTGAACATTTCTCACACAGCATCATAGGCCATTATAATGTGTACTATTACAATGATTTAAACCCAGTAGGCTTTTAAGGGACATCATATTTAATATTATCTACCTGAGCTAAACCATACTTCATATTATTTTTGTGCTGCTTTACAAAATGAGGATGAGGTTTTGTTGTTTGCTTTTAAATTATCACCCAGCAGTGCGATGAGGTATCCCTGAAAGAATTAGACCTTGAGTGTCTGACTAACTCAGTACGGCAAAGCAGCACTAAGCAAACTCAGAAATGTCCCTAGTCTTATTCTGAAAGGCCAGGAATGAGCCACAACCAATCAAATAATTCAAAGCAAGAAAAGTGTTTTTTTTTTACCATAAATATTTTCAAAAATTTATTATTTCTATTTGTAAGTAGATGATTTCAACATTAGCACTCTAAAGGATAACTCCACCTCCCCTTTTCTGGAAGGCATATTTTTCCTTTATTGTCTATGAATTCTTGATGACTAAAGAGTCAAAACCTTCCGTGCATGTGGGCTTCAGTCTGCCTACCTGTTCACCTTAATACCTTTCTAAGCTGTTACCTGATTTCAGTTTTATTTAATGAAAGAACGTAGTTTCAAAGATAATTTTTTAAAGTTCTGTGGAAACTTGTGTCCAAGAAGATGACTTTATAAGCATTGTCGCTGAGGAAATAGCTAATATATCAATTCAAACCTTTTGAGATTCCATGGAATCTGTCCGGGATATGAAGACCTTACAATTCTCCAGATGGGAAAAGAAGAGCATGGAACTCAATGAAGCTGAGATTCTGAAAATGCAATATCGAGACCTGACTGGCTATGTTGAATAGAAGCTAATGAAAAAGTGTCTGGAAAGAAAAGTCAGACAGTTGGGCAAAATAATTAGTTCATATGGAAACAGAGTGACCCATAGAGAATTCACCTGGCTTTTCAAGAAGTCCGAAGTCATAGCACAACTTCAAACACATCCTTTTTGCCTTCTCACTCTGTGAGGAGCAAAAGAGGAAATTGAGGAGTTCCCCAAATCTTTTGTTGAAGCAGCTGTTCCTTAGTAGCAGCTGTTCCTTAATAGCTTGGGGTAAGAGAATTCACCCATCTTGCTACAGAAATGCTGCTGAGGCATTCGAGCAGCACATAGCTTTTAAGAAAAGAAAGCTGCTGCGGATGTCTTACCTCTGAAATATTTGGGTTATCCATACTGGTTTGAAGAGCCCTGTGACACTCTCAGACCTGACAGGAGTCGCTGTGTCTATCCATTCTGCATCTTCAGAAAAAATGCTTATCCCCAAATGCCCACTGTTGGTTTTGACAGTAGAATCTTCAGGAGTAAAATTCAAAGCTTAATGTACGGCACTGTAGGCAAAAAAAGTACAAAAGCTGGGTGTACCAATACGCCTTTAATGTTTGTAATTTTCTGCTCATGCTGGGAGGAAACCAGTAGAGGCAGCACTTTTAAAATACATGAGGCAGCTGTTGTTGGGGTGTGTAGACAGGCTGTACTAGCTCAAGGCATTCCAATAATATTTTTTGCAATGTTTTTTGAGACACTCAGACAGAGACACATCACAAAGCACCATGGCATCAACTACAGGCAGTCTCTTATCCAGACTCATAGAAAAGCAGTAACAAGGGAAGCTGATTGCTGATCCGCATTTAGGTAGCTTCACTCAACTGTGCTGGAGATGCCTGCCCATACTCTATGTGTCTCACAGCTTTTGTCAGCATCAAAGCTCATGCTATTATTTTTAAAGATAAAACACATAGGTAAATATGAATGCCTTAAAAACCTTAGCACAAATGTAACTAACTTGTTAAATACCTTTAGCTGGTATCAGGAATAATTTGCATTGGAAATGGATTTTTATTTATGTGTGCACTTAAGTGGAGGATAAAGTTCTAAATTAAGACAGCTGTTTCCATTTTAGCCATTGTAAATGGATAATCATGCAATCTTGTACACACAAACAGGTGGGGCCATTAAATGCTTCCTTTCTCCATTTGAATGCCTCCACTGCTCCCCACAAATATAGCCACTAAAAGCTGTACAAAGCTTTCCTAATGAAACCACAGGGAAACTGCTGGTCCATTTGAGATTTCAAAATCAATTGCAGTATCCTGTTTCAATTAAACAAGGAAGTTTTCAGTCACAATTAGGCCCAGCTACTTTCCGCAAGTTGCCACAGAGGCTGAAGATAAAAGCAAATGCTCTGCCAGAGGTGGAAGGGGGAAGTCCTAAGAGGGGATAAGATTAGCTGATGGCTTTGAAAACATGTTATGAGATTATTTGTTGTCTCTCCGGTGCTTCCATTTTCCCAAGGTGGTGGTGATAGGAAGGACACGGAGCCTTTTAGGGCAGACAGGTGCCGATCAGCTTCTGGGGAGTCCAGCTGTTTACTTATAAATTCATGCTTCTCATAAAGACAGCTGCATCAACCAGCTTCAATTGACTAAGAATATTACATCTCAACACAGTTTTCCAACAGCTTTGGAAAACTAACTGCATGGCTAAGCTAGCTAGCTTTCTCTTCACTGGGAAGATTTTATTATTGCAGCGGTGAGGTCTTGTTAAAAATGCATAATCAAACTCAAGTTTCCAAAATACCCACACTATGTTAAAACCCAACTGATTTATTCAGTCAGTTAATACAGAAAATAAGATGCAGCTCTGGTGACTGTTCAGTGTCTTCACATTCACCATGGCACTCCCTTGTGTCATGGGACATAACAGAGTATGCTCTGTGGATTGCACATTTTGTACCACTAAAAAAACCGGGCAGCAGTTTGTCTATTTACTGACAGAAAAAAGCCCCTCCAAAATCCAAGACAGATCAGAAGATGCAGCCATATTTAATCAGGCATATTGCTAAAAATCATGTTTTCTTTATAAGGGAATTAAATTAAAAAGATGAAAATGACTTGCATGCTAGCACCATGCTGACTCAGTAGAAAGCTAATAAATTCACGAATAAAGGCACCAAGTTTCATCAGCCGAGGTTTGTAGCAGGTTTTGCTCATTGTAATGTATTTTCTACATACTTATTGAAGTGTGTATGTGTCCCAGTGGTTAATGCAAATGATGATTTTTTGCATTCATTTTTAAATGGCTGAGGTGCAATGACAGATCAGCCCCAAAATTTAGATAGCTGCCTATATAACCAGAATGAATCCTTCTGATTACTAATTCATACTGAAACCTTCTCTGTGGCTGACATGATGTCAGCTTGACAATTAACCTTTTTAATACAGTTTACTTACTGACCTCAGCTGTTGCTATGTTGTTTATTTAGTGGTATCTTTTTAAAACCGAGTCAATAAAAACCAAAACTCTGAAATTATATGTATTGAATCTTCCCTGTGATATTGTATAGGAATAAACCAGTTATTTTTAAAGTAATCACAGCAGGGCTGACACTAAACATGTCACAGAATTAAATGTAAATCCTCCCAACAGAACATGTAAATCTTAGAAATAGGCAAAAAAATATTAAAAAGTATGTTTCTGTCGTGCACATTATACATAAAAATGCATGCTTTCTGGCAGTATCTTTTAAAATTGGTGACAGTGGCTAGTCCTGAGTAAGAATTTGATAGAAAGAAAAACAGTTATAAATTTAAAAACTCATAAGGCCTCAAGAACTGAAAATTGCAACAAGAAAATAATGAAGAATTAATATTTAAAGATATGAAAGAGGAAAACACAAGGAAAGCATGACTTAAAATAAAGGAAAGAGTGAGTAAGTGAGTACCAAAACCTAGCAATAGAGACAGAACTTGGAAGAATTTTTGATAAATAGTGTCAGAGAAGCATATATCCTTTTATCATCAAGCTGGTAAGTGGATGTGAATAATTTCTATGGCTACATAGAATGGAACAAAATATGGGAAACACTGCCTTAAAACAGAATAAAATATGCCAGTGTTTGTAAGAAAACTTCTGTATCAAAACAGAGCCATGCAGTCTCAGACCAGGGTTCAGTTAGCCCAATATCCTGTTTCCAACAGTGATTACAAGCAGCAGTGTAGGTAAGAGGAAGACTAGGAAAAACACACATATATTTGTAAACCTAAATAAATAAATGTTTTATACATATATTTTGTCTGTGTGTTCTCCTAGCCTCTGATTTTTTCCAGGTTGTTGGATAGGTTTCACTGATGTCAGTGAAAGTTATCATTTAAAAGTAGTGTCAGCAACTGAGTCAGCAAGCGGTCAGAAGGTAAAGAAAAAGCTGTGAGTCATAAAAATGGAAGTGGGATAAAGGTATGAAGGGGAGAGACAGACAGGGCAGAATGTAATAATTCTTCAGCACACTTCAAATTTACATTTGACTAATGTTTACATTCGCCCTGAATTAAATTTTTCTTAAATCTGAAACATTTTAACCATAGAATCTAGATTAGAAGTAAATGCCAACCTGTTTGATGTCAATGAACCTGAACTCACCATGTTTAATTTTTAAAGGAATAATGTTAAGAGTGAGGTGAGGTGATGCAGTAGCATAACAGAGAAAATAAAGATTGGAATCAGGGAAACTTCCTGATCTTCAGCAATTAAGCTTATAGCCCACAGGGTCCAGCTGAGGAAGCTGAGTAGTGAAAAAGATAGTAATAGCATCAAATTGCTGATGCAGTGATACAATGATAAATTTTACATCATAATACAGTGATAAAGTTTACCAGCAATTCTGACTGCATCCCAGCTGGAAGACATTCTCTTCATCAGAGCACGCCAGATAAAAACTTATTTAAATGTCTATGCATAATTTGCCATCTGAAAGTTCTAACCAGCTGCTCATAGATACACTTATATTCTCTTACTTCAGTGAAGTAAAGAGATTTTCTCCAGCTTTTTTGACAAAGTTAGGGAAATTCTGTCTGTTTTGCCCTTCTGATGTTGTAATTTTATTAGTGTGAAAATGGCCATTGCAGCTTTCATTCAGAATACCCTCAGACATTGAAAGCACAGTTCTTTAAGGGTGGTTTATCTCTAGCAGGTGCATTACTATAGACCTTTAGCCTTCCAATCCAGAAGCAATTAAGACATCCTTTTAATCAAACTACAGAACCAGTCGTTCACTCTGCAGTCCAACTAATTGTTTGAGGGACTTGCATGGATATGGTGTGGTGTTTTTTTCTATACAGTTGAAAAGTCTTTTTGAAAGAACATTCGTAAAATTGAAAGTGTAATATCAATTCTAACTGCAACTAATTTATAATTGGCTGATTTCGGCAGTCTTCAGCTATGCAGCAATGTGCCTTAAGCCCTTACCTGAATTACTCTCCCCTCTGCACCCTAGAATTTTTATTTAGAGACAGTGATGGAAGTCCAAGAAATGCCAGAGCTGTGAAAAAATGAAGTGCTAAGGCCATGCATAGCTTTGGAGCAGTACAAGGGAATATTTGTCTCCTTCTCCAAAGCCATCTAGGGTTTTAACATTTGTATTATGCTTCAGCATGTAAGTTAACATATAATAATGGATTGCTTGTTTAAGGTGCTCCATCAAGAGTAATTCCTCTTGAAATCTTGCCCCTGCAAAATATTCTGTGATCTGATTACTTTTAGGCTATAGATCATAACCTGCCACAGTCTGAAAAATACATTACATAATGCATATATCAATAGACCACAGCATTCGGATCAGATGTTCTACCAGGGTGTCTAAAAGTGCCTTGCAAACAAACTCAGCAAGACTCCTAGTTTGTGTTAACTGGGTGACTATTTTGCCCCAGCTGGGAGAGAAATGTGGAGCAGTTGCGTTGCTAGCACATAGCAAACTACAATGGTGTCGTAATCAAGATTTCTAAACACCAGTACTTGTGTCCAAACAAATGGTTACTTTTCTGGCTCATCTGAGCATGTTTTCATCTTACCCGGTTTACATGGTATGCTCAGTGTCCTGTGGTGCAGAGATGGATTATCACTGGCATATAGAAAAAACTGTTTGCAAAACACAGTGTAACTGAGTTTCAAAGTTTATGATCAGAAGAGATACTTTGGAGTATGCAAGGTATTATTTCAAACACATGCTTCACTGGGACTGGGGCTTAAATTTCAGTTAGGTTTTTTGTCCTTTTATTTTGTTTTTCTTAATTTTACTCTGCAGTCCATTATTATAGTCAAGGTTAAGAAAATCCAAATTCCATCCCAAGCTTGTATAGAAAAGAATATCTATCTTCAATAGATTTCTCTTTTCCTTCCTTTCTCTCTTAGAAGGATTTTACTTCCTAAAATTTCCTGTAAATTGTTCTGTTCAAAAATAGAGAATGTGCTTAAAAAACACTGAGATCAAATATACTAGCACTATGACTCATGTCAGTAAAATGTGAACCCACCATCAGGTCTCAGATCATACCTCTGATCCTCACCCTTCATTTTTCATGGGAAATTACCTAATGCTCATCACAAATCTGATTTTAAATTAAAATAACTTACTTGGATCTAATTCTGCTACCCCTGGAGACTGTGAACAACCAGCTGTTGATGGTAATATAATGGTCTGAACAACTCTGTATTTGAAGGTTTTCCACTGCCATAAATACTTCTTTAGGACTGCATTAAACTAAGCATGCAGAATAGGATCTCTATTAAAACTAAGCAATAGTTTTCTGAAGCCTTCATGTACAAATAAATGCAAGTTTCTCTTACAATACCTTATAAATCATTTTTTTTTTTTTATACTGCAAACTTGCTTAAAACAGAAGATCATATTTGGATGCCTGAAAGTACAAATACTACCTAAGAGAAGATTTCACAGGGCAGTTCAGTAATTAGTAATTTTGGAAAATCCCACCTAGCAATTATTTGATTCTTTATCTGTGCTTAATTGCTTCTAAATACATGCCCCTATGCATTTCCTTAGAACTCATGCTCTTGACATGCTTTTATCAAGCTGAAAAAAAAACGTGGAGAACCAAAACAGATATTTAAGGGAGTGGAGAGGATGGAGGCTGATATAAGGATAGATTTTATAATGAAGAGTACCTGTAGTAGTGAAATTACATTATATGCATTACCTAATTATGTGAAGGCTACTTTAGTAATAGATCAGAGTTATCTTTTTATGTCCTTCATGGAGCAATAGGCAATCTGTACACATTGGTGCATCTTTTCCTTTTTCTACCACTGTACAGCTCTAGTGCAAAGGTACACTTACACTGTCAAACCGGCTCAAGGTTCAGACTCACGTGATAGCTCAAACTATGCCGAATGCATAGACTGTATACATCTTGGAGCCAGCCAGCTAGACCATCTACCCGTGAACTCCAACAAGAAGGAGAATAATGTGTGGAACAGCCTGGACTCCCATGATTTCAAAGTCAGTGTTATCAGCTCCAGCCCTCTCTTGGACACAATTACAAAGATAAAAGATAAAGTCTTCTGTCTGTGA
The DNA here is from genome assembly GCA_035590275.1 of Ibycter americanus. NCBI lineage: Eukaryota > Metazoa > Chordata > Aves > Falconiformes > Falconidae > Ibycter > Ibycter americanus. The sequence goes on from JAVJGI010000062.1 coordinate 60,986,779, forward strand.
GCTGTCAACACATCGGATTTCCCTCTAGGAGGATTCCCTTCTCAGTCCGTCAGGGGACTCTGGGAAGGCTTTTCTTGTCATATTTTAATATTGTTTCCTGAAGGATTTCTCATATTCCTCAGGACTATCAGAAATGTGCTATTACATAGTATAGAAAAACCACTCAGGTGACTTGGCTAATGTGTCTTGCTCACAAACCTATGCTGATTGCTGGATTTGATAATTGATATTGGTAAGGCTCCCAAACAGACTGGTATTATCTCTGCTTTCCTCTGCCTCATACAGCATAACTTCCCTTATCGATTCTCTGCAAAATACTGCAGGGTTCTCTGACACTGCAAACTGTTTGGTCTGTCTGGTCTTTCCTATTCCTTGCCTTACAGGATGGAATTGTTATGATCTAAAGAAGGCTCTTTTGGCCTTACTTCCTAAATTGTATGAACCCTTTAAAATACCAATGGCTTTTGATTCTAAATATCTGGTATATGTCAGATCAGCAAGTTACTTTTTGAAAATCCCACTATTTAATATGCTAGGATTTTGTTTCTCCCAAAGGTAGCTAAACATCAAGGCACACTGACTTTGCTGGTTTTTTTTCTTATCCTTGCTATAGACTAAGATCATAGTCACTCTATTCCCTTGACAGACCACAGGGCTTTACGTTACTGTGCAATTTTATTTTAATTCAAGCAAAAGCCCATTTTACTGGGTTTTGTAGTGTTTTAATACT
>JAVJGI010000062.1:60989229-61004389 GCA_035590275.1 Ibycter americanus
GTTGTGTTAGGGTTTTAATACTACGTAATAGTATACTATCTTTTAAATTATTTAACATCTCATCCGGTTTCTGAACTACTGCTCTCTTCACTGCTACTTGTCAGCAATGAAATGCCTTCAAATCAAGGCATGCTAAACCCTCCCTCTTCCCATGGTCTTAAAACTTCAGAAAAAGTCAGAAGGCAGTCTTTTGCTGCCTCCTTCACCTGTAGGCCACTTCAACCTAAAGCATTAATGCAGTCAGCCTCCTATTACATCCCCAATTTATAGCCTGAAACAGTTATTCTGTAGAGGATAAAATGGAAGTATTCCTAAAAGCATCATCACTGAATCTGAGTAAAATGTATAATCACAGCTGCCAACACAGCATCGTTTTTTTTGCTATTGAGAATGCCACTGTTGTCCTTCATTCTTATTCTCCTCTGGAAGAAACAGAAACAGGACTGATACCCTTTGGCTAATCACATGCCTACAATATCTATATATAGCCATTTTTTCCTGTCACATTGGCTTCTTATTCAACCATTGGTTTCTAATGATTTTTAAAATATTTTGTACATTTTGACAGAATGTGTCTTAAATAATGGAAATAATATAAATGGGAAAAGTGAGGTGGATGAAAGAATCAAACTAATAAATACAAGTCATAAATCCATGGTGCAGGGAAACTGAATGGCTTATCAAAAATGGCAAGAAATGCCTTTATGCTCATTTGTTAATTCTCTGCTATGGCTACATGCAGTTTAATACTGGAAAAACTATTTCAGGTATAATGTTAGACAAGCATGAACCTTAGCATAGATTTGGTCTTTTTTAGATAGAAATGTTTATATCTGTAGAGTATAAAAGATGTATATACGTTTTATATGGGTAGCTCTTCTACATCTCAAACATGAATAGATATACTAGTATTTGTATACTAATGGCATATAATGCTCTGATTGTGCCAGGCTAGTTAAAATGATACTTTTCTGTGACTACAAAAGTTCTAGCTGATTATAATTTGTTCCAAGCTTGTGTTGTTCTTTCATATCTAAAATAATAGCAATTAATTTAAAAATTATTTTGTTTAGAAAATGTTTGCCTCATAAGAAATGGTAATTGTTTCAAAGAGCTGCAATTTCCTCTTCTTCTTCGTACCCCCTAGCTTCCTTCCCCTCATCACACTTGAGCAACAATTTGTCTAAATATTAGAACAATGATATTTTCTTTTCATTTCCTGAGAAAGGTAGTTGTTCGGTGACAATCCCTTACACATTCCAAACATAGCTGAGAACTTTAATTTCATAGACTAAATTTGAGTGTGGATATTTCACAGACAATTCATAATGGGTTTAACCATGCAGAACTCTGTCTGCACTCTTAGTTTCAGCTGGATTGCCGATTGGCTGTGGTTGGTGCCATAAGGGACCTCTGATGCACTTTGCATGTTGTCTGAAACATAATTCAGTTTTGATGAATGGAAAGGAAACTTTAATAGTTTTCTCCATGTACAACCTTGAGATGAAAGCCATTGTACTTACCAGATCATAAATGACATCTCTCTGTCAAAATGTGTCACACCACTACCAAGCCATCGAGCTGCAACAAGGCTTTTACCGTCCTGTACCAGCCCTCTCATGCCTCGGCACCACCACCAGTCTCACACAAGGTTCCAAAAGTTCATCTACTGCCCACATTGTTTCTTCATCCTCTTCAGGCCAGTCCACCCTGCTTCTTGCCTCCACTGTATCTGGGTTCCTGGCTTCTCCAGCCAGCCTCTCCTCATCCAGGCCCTCTTCTTCTCTCAAGGCCTCTCCTACATCCCTGGGCTCTTCTTCAACCAGTCTCCTCTCTCTTCACCCAGTGCTCCTCTTCCATGGGTGCTCCTTCCAGGTACTTCAGTGCTATTTAGCTACTTAGCAGGAACAAGCCACAGCTGTACATTATCCTCATCAGTCAACCCATTGCCCCTGAAGCAAGCCCACAACTGTATATTATCAATGTTAATTAACCCTCTGCAATTCCTCTACAGTTCCTCTACAAAAATGGACATTACATTATCACAACAAGAAGGGGTGGGGGGGGAGGGCAGGGGCAGGGGGGAGGAGAAGAAGAAAGAAACGAGTGAGGAAACTCATGATCTGATTGTCAGGAATTCGTGATGTCTGCTGCTCCCATTGAGTTCAGCAGAATCTGCATGTTTTACACTTCTGAAAAATCAGGCCATTCAGCCATTAAAAGGCAAAAGACACCAGGCATTGAAAATGCATTTACTTCCCAATTTTGCCTATACTAATCAAAATGACCTTTCAAAGCGGAGCTGGAGCGTCAGGCTTATCGCTTTTGCAGGCTTGAGTAAAATTTTCCTATTTAACAGGACAATTTGCTGAAAAATGCTGTTCTAAGAATTATGTCAATTCACCTTCCTGTGTAGAGTATACAGGGCTTGATTGGAGGCAATATCTGAGGACAGCAGCCCATCACCCATTACATTTATTGAAGCAAACCTAGAACATGTTCATTCATTGCTTTCTTCTAAAATGTATTTGGTGGAAAAAATAAGAACGCGCATTTTATACATTTAATAAATGTTTTAAGAAATAAAAAAAAAGTTCTAGTGACTAAATGCCTGAGGGTAAAGGAAAGTGTGGTAACATTTCCACTGCTTTTCTTACTAGGGGTCATTTTCTCTTTAAGGCCTTCTGCCTCTTGGAATTTTAATGAAAAAAGCAAGTTGAAATTAGCGCTATATGAAACCCAAGAACCTGTACAGCATTAAGGCAACACCACTATGAAGAAATCATGTAGGCAGGGGCAATTCCATCACATTCTCTCTTGCATTAGAAATCACATTATTTGCACATATCTCCAGAAACTCACAGTGCTGAACCATAGGTTACAATGGAAATAGTGAAAAAAGGATCCTGACGTAGAAGATAGATATGGGAAATGGGAAACAACAGAAGAAACCATAAATGGATTATTTCTGATATCTGAAACATACTAACACCATCATCTAAATGTAAATATTAATTTCTTATGTTCTTCAGTATAACCCTGCCTCCCTAAAATACTTCTATATATTTCCTGAACTTCGAGTGGGACTCTCACTTTCCAAGGAGCAACTATTTAAAAAAAACCAGGGTTAGCTACAGAACCCAGTAGTTCATACTTTCCAATTTCTAACACAAATATTATATGTTGAAATGAAAGGAAACTAGGAAATGTGAATAAAAATCGTGTGCTTCCTGGACATAGATATTGTTTAAATTCATATAACAACATTCACAACTTCAGATCTTGTAGGTGAAGAAATAGAGGCAACAAATAAAATTCATTTTCCTGCACAAAAGGCAGATTTACAATTTTGTGCAAGCTAGACTTTGTACATTTCTCTTGGAGTGGACCATCATACGTGATTAATAGAAACCTCCATGAGGGGTACTAGTGTAAGATTTTGATCCAATTTACCATCTGGTTGTGGGGACAAGGAAGGGTGTTGATCAAACCTGACTTCTTAGAATACATTTAAGCCCAAAGCTTGAATGCAAAATTTTATAGTATCTAGTTTAGCTGTGGATTTTGGGTTATCACTGGAGGCTGGTACAGTGCATAAGACAGCTTTTCTTGACCCTGAGGAGCAGCTGGACCTATACCACGGCCACACAAGAGCACTATGTGGCTGAAGTGCTATTCTGTGCATGAACTTCTTCCTAGAAGGCTTGACCTAGGGCAGAGCAGCGGCTCAGAAGGTGTCACACTTTTGTACCCAGGCAGTGAGGAGCACAATGGGAAGCTTGGTGCCTGCTCTCACACATCATACAACCAGTATGTCTACAGGGCTGGAATCCATTCTCACAGCACAGGCTACTGCTCACAGGCTTACACTGAAGTACTATTTCCAGCTGACTTGTTTACTGGAAACCCCATTTATACAGTCTACTGGCAGTCTGATCTGATCTGTAACATACTGGAAATGCAGCCATGCAGGTGTTAACAGTGTCAGCAGGCAACTAGTCCTCTATTTCAGAACACTTTAAAGATGAAAAGCAGAACATATGTGCTAAAAAAGTACAATAATCACCATTTTTTAGTACTACAGCAGCAGATAGATGTCCTGCTCAGTTTATCATGCTGGATGCTGAGAAAATATCTAATGATATATTCTTTTCCACAGGTTATATAAAAGTTTCCATGAACTAAATGATTTGTTTGGTTTTGTTAGCTGTGATCCTTCCAGACTAAAGTAAAGCTTTGACTTTCATTTTACCATGAGATGACTCCACAGCACTTCTGCTTTATTTGTATGAAACCTGATAGTCATCTTTCTGGATAGAAAAATAAGTCCTTTAGGGAATGGTTATTACTTGCTTTCTGTGTGAAAGTGAAAGGGGGAAAAAATAGCTCAATCTGTCACCAAGAATATGTAGATTTGATATTAGGAAAAGGTTTGTACTTATAGAGTTGGTGAAATGTTACAGAGGTTGTCTGGATAGGCTATGGGATCTCTGGTATGTTGGATCTCCAGAGCAGGATAGCTAAACATCTGCCATAGATAGCTTAATTATAGTCATTTCTGCTCTGTGTAGGGATGCAGGAAGGGAAGCCAGCTAGGTGATCTCTTATGCTCTATGTCTCTGTGATTCTCTGCCTCTATTTTCTAAAAGAAAAAAAGAAGAAAAAAAAAAGGAAAAAAAGGAAAAGTGTTGCAATGAAAGAAAGAAAAAAAGCCAATACTCAGAAGATATCTGTGAGGTAAATGATTAATGTAGCCATTCAATTAAACTACATCTCTACTGTAGCAAGCTTTCATTCATGCTGAATCGTGGGTTAAAACAGCCCCAGAGGAAGAGGGTAGATAGTATATTCATAATTTCCATACACTTTTCACTACCAGTTTAGAACAATATGTTTGCAGGGAAGAAATCCCAAGTTGATGGGCTTTTGTCTTTCAGGCATCAATTGCAGCAAAGTATTAGAATAGTCATGAAAGAAAAAAATTAACTAAAGAGAAATAATCTATTTAAATATGATCTTAGGTTTTGGGGAAACTCTGAGAGGTTTTTATTTCTTTTAATGCATTCTTCAGAAATAAACACTGTTGTTAAATCAGTGAACTTAAAGCTAAATGAAATAATATCCTTAAAAATCAGTTGAGGTATTTTCAATGTGGTGGTTTGGTTTTGGTTTGTTTGTTTTTCTTTTAAATATCTTCCTTAGAAACACACTTATAATATCTGGATGTTAAGAATGTAGATTTACTACAGCATCTTCTTAGAACAACTACCTGGATACAGTCCAACAAAAACCACTCCCTTCTGGAGACCAAGTAGTGACATAAATTTATTTATACAACAATATCAAACTTTATATGAAAGAAAAGTATGTACTAAATATTTTATTTGCAGTGATGGCTATGATTCCCAAGTGGTACAGAAACTTACTGTAGGAAAAAAAGAAATATTTGTCTTTATGTTCTGGGGGTTTTACTTCTTCCTTGATCTTGTTGCTCTTGGAAATCCAATTTGCAACACTTTGAAAACTGTCCATATTTTCTCTGATGATCACAGTTTCCTGCAGCAATGCTAAACAAAATAGAGGGGTGGTGGGTTTTGGGGATATTTTTTTGGGTGTGTGTTGGGTTTTTTTTTGTTTGTCAGACTTGATGAATGTAGGTTGAATTTTGTAGCAAGTAGTTTCATAAGATCAGCTTCATGAACAATATCCTAGCAGTGCAGATGACATCCCAGTGTGATAACCAGATAATCTGAGTTGAAGAGAACTTCCCCTCATTTAACAAATTAGATTTTAGCATCTTGTAAATCAGCTTGCCATAGAATTTCTAGGAACTTTCATTTGGAAGAAAAACCAAAGTGAAGATGGTACCTTCATGGCTGTAAGGTACATTTTAAAAGGTGCAGTAAGGAGTAGATGGGTCTTGTAAGAGTGATAGCGTTACTCTCTCACTTAATTTTATCTGTTTATTATAACTATTCAGTTCCCTGCAAGGAGCACTGTACCTCTCATGCGCACTTCTCCCCATACAATGATCCCTTAGGCAGGCAAGCTGCATCCCAGGAGAGACAGTGAGGTCTCTCATCTTGGAATACCAGGAGTCACAGTGATGCACTTGAACTAGATGCCCAACTTTGAAGCAGTGAATGTAAAATGATATGAATTCACTCCTCAGAGACTTACATCCAGCACTAAGTAACTTGCTGTCACAATTCCATAAAGCTTTATTCTGACAGAAACTGTTTTATAAACAGTACAATGATAACTGAAGGAAGTGCATGTCCCTAGTGTCTTGAAGATATGTTACCTGCTGTAACCTGGTTTTGCAAAATTTGTGAACTAAGATACAGAAGCATGACAGATGGATGTTTTTTTTAAAGCAATAAAGAAAAACTCTGCTTATCAAAGGTCAAGGTAAACTAAATTTAGGAGAGATGGATTTTGGTATTATCTATATATGGTGAAGGTTCAAGTAAAAATAGAATAACCTTAAATTATATATATTCAATGTAATGGGAAGCTATTTAGGCTGATGGTTCTGGTCAGGAATTATGACTTTTGGAAAACATTGCTGGCTTCACATTTAAAAATTTTATAGTCTAAGTACATGAGGAGATGGAAATTTAGGTCTGAGTGTGAGGTGAAGTGTTGTCACAGGTAGAAAATCAAGCATGAGAAATGAATAGAGCTGGAATGAATGGAAAAGGGAGGCTGAAATGTCCAGAGATTCTAAAGGGTTAAATGAGAAAGAGCAGGAGGAGAGAATAGCAAAGCTCAAAGAGACGAGAACTAAGAAGAGCTGCAGGTGAAGGAACAGAAGTCAGGGAAATGATAACACATGCAAGGGAGGGGAGAGAAGGTGAGACAGGTAAACCGAAATCTGTATTAGATATGTAACATACTTGAGGAAAGCAAGTGCCAGAAAATAAGAGTAGCAAGAGCATAAAAGGCAGGAGAAATGGCTTTTTTGTTTTTATGCAACAGCAGTGGACTGAACTTGGTGGTCTGTCACATCTCTTGGGCTGTGTCTACCTAGTCAAGTAAAAATAAGAAACAAGCAAATGCCTTTTTTCCCCAGATGTCGTGGGCCAAAGTAGCGGAGCTCAGCTCCCTCGGCTCCTCTGGAGTAAGCACCAAAACTGCCTTCAGGAAACTGAACTTCCATCCTTTTCTTTCAGTTTTACCAGTCTACAGTTTATTTTTTATGCAATGTCTTTTCATCACCATGCCTGGAATACCCTGGTGGTTTATAACTCGTGGCTGGGTAGGTTAGAGCACGAGGGGCCAAGTTTCCAACACAGGCTCTTGTTTAAGGGGTCATAATTTTTCCATTACCTGAGGCCTAATTTTTAAAACTGCTTTGTAAATAAATTATAGCATAAAATAAATAATCCTGAACCCATATTTTACTGTTATTGCTAGCTTTTATTGTTTTGGGCAAAGCAGACTTAATAATTAGTGTGACAGAAGGTAGAATCAGAAAGGAGTCTTTTGTTTATAAGCACAGGAGAAATACTCCGAAGAGAAATTGGACTCAGAACATAATCAAAGTAATTAATTTTAAATTAGAATAAGGAACTGTTTTACCTAAGAAAGGGGGATATAAGACATAAATATAGTTTTTTCTGTTAGCAAATCTTTCTTGAGGGATTCTCAGTACAGATTGTTTACAATTAAGAATATTTTATGTAGTGTAATGAGAGTCAGAAGACAACTGATGAGGTAATTTTTTGGTTGTTGTTTTGATTCAGATATGTTATAATATTTTTAATATAAGTAATTATGCAGTCAGTAATTATTCACAATTGTTTTGCTTATGCTGTATGCAAAAACTTTATAAACATTTTCCCTTAACTCCTTGAAGTCCGGATAAAGGGTTAAACTCACTATAACAGAAGCATGTTCTTCCTAACTTTTTATTTTGTTTTGTTTAAAATTCCCCATAAAGGATCTAATACAGAATTCTTACAAAGAAATTTTCTTCTTGCCTTCATTTCTTCATTTCCTGCTCTTGTTATTGCAAAGAGAAAAAAACAGATACGAATAAGAACTAAAAAAAATATACATTCATCAGTTTTCACTTTTAACATTGGATTTATTTCTCATGATGTGAGGTGTGTAAAACTGAAATACTCAGCCTACACCAGGTATCTGCTTGCCCTTTTGTAATCAGGGGAGCATGAGACAGGGCACTTCTGGAGGGCAGATTGTACTTCCTAGGATACGTGTCTTAGGTGGATGAGCTAAATTAGAATAGAATAGAATAGAATAGAATAGAATAGAGTAGAATAGAATAGAATAGAGTAGAATAGAACAGAACAGAACAGTTCAGTTGGAAGGGACCTACAATGAACATGTAGTCCAACTGCCTGACTGTTTCAGCGCTGACCAAGTTAAAATTCTGGAGAGTCTTTCTCTTACCTTTGGGTATAGAGGGAAGTTAGTTAACAAGCTAGATCAAACGTCTACATAATGTTTACCCCACCTATTAGTGAGGAAATTCTAGTTGTTTGCACATTCTTTCTGAGGGTGGGAGTCACTAAAACATTTACAAATAGCTCTAATAAATCAAGCAAACAGGATCTTTTGTTTCTTTTCCATTTGTTTGCTTTTTTTAAAAAAATCTACATTCTTTCTAGGAAATATCACTCTCAAGTATTATAAGATTTCTTAACAACCTGTGTGGCATTATGCAAATACCAAGCATAGGCATAGCAAAACATCATTGCCAGCAATAATGAGGACTGTGACAAACTCAGTAATGAATGATTACTGGGAAGATGCAGAGCATACCGGATTAACGCTTCCCTACACACTGTCCCGGCAAGCTCATCTGTGTGATAGTCACTTGCATCAAAGCAACTTCAGAGCCCGAACTTTGCCAGTATTAAAGGATTGTTTTCCCATTAGGATCTGGATATGCTTAATAGAACAGTTTCTTCATTGGTTCAAAACAGATTCAATCAACATTAAAAGGGCAAATTTTCAATGTTCTAAGGCTTTGCAAAGTGCTTTATAGTCAGGGCAGGTATCACAGCAGCTCACAACAATGCAGAAAAGGATCTCAATTTAAAGTCATCTTTTATTGGCTCTCCTTTCTAAGATTACAGTGCAAGAGTAACTACTGACATGAGGCAGCCTGTCGGTCTTTGGGAGATAGAAGCAGCTTTTTTGCATTAAGTAGTGACAATCCTCTATCAGAATTTTCCTTATTCCTATTGCTCATTAGCTTGTACAGTGCTACTCTCAGCAGGAAAATATCCACATCTTTACCATTTCAGACAGGTACTGCTAAAATTAGGCAGTACTGCCTGCTCATGATAGTCACTGGTTCCCACCTCTTCTAGGTATGCACAAAGTGCTAGTTTTGAAGTACAAAACATACAGGTCACGTTTAGGTTTTGATGCTACATATGCTTATGCATATGTAACAATGGATAAACATGCTTCAAGTCCTTATTCTTCACAGCTTGATGAACATATGACTAGCACAGATAGGAAAAATATTTTAAATTATTGCTGAGATATTTTCTAGCCACCCATGCTCAAGAAAGCTGAACTCAATATTAGACGTACAAGGGAACAGAGAGATTATTTTAGCAGAGGAGACTGGGAGAGATTGGTTTATTTAGCCTAGCAAAAGGAAAACCAAGTGTAGAAATAGACATGAAACGCATATGTTTATGTAGAAACACTAGGGAGGGAGAAGAATCATGTAAGATCTCATGCTAATACAAAACCAAATGGTAATAAACTTGCATCAAATATGTATAAACTGAAAATCAGAAAAAGCATTCTCCAGTTAGAAATAAACTTGGAAAAGAGGAGAGGAAGTGCATGAGGAAACAGAGGAGAATGTGGATCCAGATAAGGCAAATAACTGCAAATAATCTTTTTTTTTTTCTTGCCTCAAAACATCATCCATTTTGAAATAGCTTTGACCTGGAAAAATATCGAACAGATCCAGAGACAGAGTGTAGATGACATTGAGCGAAGGAAGAAATTATTGCTTGGTGACCTAAAAAGAACTATATAAGGTTATGTTAAATTCTGGCCTCAAGAAATACGTATTCAAGGAATAAGAGCAGTTCATATTAATAAGGAGAATGATTTGTGTATGTATCAGGCAAAGAATCTTACTGCATTGTTTTATTAAATTGTATATAGGTTCCTACTGATGCTCTGCCCGTCTGGGGGACGTGGTTATGAGGAAGATGGAGAGGCATATCATCTATCAGCTGGGAATCCATGGATCAAAGCATGGTATCAGCAGAAAAATGCATTCATTCTTCTAAAATAATGAATAATCATATTTTCTTTGAGGTGCTTTAAAAAGGAAACTTGGCAAATTGTATCACAGAATATATTATCGAGTGAGTGGGAGTTATACTACTCGCCGTTCCATGAGAACTAAACCTACACAAACACTGAAACATTCTTCTATGATAAAAGCAAGGCCACAAAAAAAGTCTCCCCCATCCCTGTTCTCCACCTTTCCACCTCTGCTCTTTTCCCTTGCTAATTAGTCCATTGAGCAAATTGCACTACGCCTGAGCTGCTCAGTATTTTCCTTCAAACTAAACAAACGATCTAAAGGCTAAGCCCTACGTGCTTGTTTTTCTTTTTAATGTCAAGTTAGTTAAGTGTATTATATGATCTAAGTCAAGGTGGCTCTATCAGGATTTCCCACATGGCTCTTTGTTTTTATAGCAGAATCATTTGAAAAACAAAACACATAATCCATTACTGTTGACTGCTTAATGGAAAAGAAGGTGGGTTTGGTTTGCTTGTTTTTTTTTAAAAAAAAACCACTCAAAAATCCAGTGAAAAGGATCTATGTTTGTCAGATCAGATGGGTAGTGTTACAATAATGAATATTCCATTATGGCTTTATTAATTATGAGAATGCTCATGCATATTATTAAAATACAGATGAGAATTTGGAGAATAGTCAACAAATCACATTTAATGACTGTTTTAAACTTTCTCTCCTACACATCCAAGCTAATTAAAACCTGCAAATTTAAGAACAGAATAGTGATAGTATTGGTTTAGGACTCCGCTGGTGAGATTAAAGGGTCTATCATGTGTTGTCTAACCTTCAGATATTAAGCTGGAGACAGCCTTTCAAAGAAATGCTGGTGATAAGCCTTCAAGTGAGTGAGGCAATGCTGGAATAAAAATCAACGTGCCCCAGAGGACCATGGCAGTATACAATGGCTGGAGCCCTAAAAGCTAAAGAAAGATAAACCCTCAACAGAAGGACTATCGAGAAAGAGCCAAGGCAGGAACAGAGCATATTCTACAACTATAACGAGGGAAAGAAAGATTGGAATAAGGCTGTGAAATCCAGCCTGATCTGACTTCTAAAAATGTGTGTCTTGGAACCAACCTTTAAAAACAAAGAGCTTTGTTTAGGGTTTCCAGTGGATTATGGAAAGTCACTAAAAGTAACTTGAACCTTTCATAATGCATTTCACAGATAGATAGATCTGAGGTAATTATTTAACCACCACATGCACCACAGTATATTCCCTTCTGAATTTTGAAGATCATGGCTGAGTCTCAGGACTTTTGGGTTATGCGCCACATGCTACATTTAGGTGGTATTAGCCGTGCTCCACCCTGTTGCTAGTTTTCACTCACTGAATACCTGAACTCCCTGCTGTCAAACAAACCAACAAACAAGACCCGAACAGTAGCATTCTAGTATGTATTTTCACAGGGAGAAGAGCTCAAAAGCCCTGAGGAGACATATAAATGTTTTCTTTTTTCTCTCTAGAATGCTCGTAGTCATTATTTTTGCCTCTACATCCTCTACATTTAAAAAAAACAGAAAAAAAAAAAAAAAAAGAAATAGCTACACCTCAGTCACATATTCCAGCAGCTCAAAAGACAAAGGACACTAATCTGAGCTTTGTAGCAATACTGAATGCTCTTAGAAAATTCCCCAAGGTGGATGACATAACTAGCCTATAAATTCAGAATTGCTGGCATATCCAAAATGAGTTCCTGCCAACATTTTTAGAAGCATGCAAATACCGTCACAGATACCACCATATGCCTAATGGGATTTTAAAAAATCAGTCTAAACAGCTAATGTTTTACATTACCTTTTACTTCTGAATTCTATGTGAAATATACACTGAATACTTTATGAAATATAAGCAACAATTACAGACTTAGCTGGTATAAATAATCTCTTTAAAATGTGCATAAAAACAATCAGTCTGCACCACACAAATTTTCTATTCTCTGCTTTCTCTTCCGAACTGGACCAAATAGCTGTTTTTAAGGAAGATGACTTTCACCCTCAAGAATCTCAAATAAGCATCTGGCAAACAGCAACCAGTAAACTGGAAAGTTGTTATATGACATCAAAGTTAATTCAGAGGTCTCTGTTGGGAAAAATATCCCTTTTATCACTTCTATCCCTTGTAATTGCTTTTAATTATTGGTTTGCTCAAAAATACATTGGTAGAATGGTCAGAGCTTGCAAGGAGATACCCCACTGCTTGCAAGCTAATGGGACACAGCTGCAAGGGAAATAAAGCAATGTAATTAAACTTTTTTTTCTTTTATTCCTTTATTCCAAGTATCATAGATGCTATTTTTGTATCAGTGGAGAAAAAAAATTAAATAATGATTTTTAGCCCTAAGAAGTACAGATTTAGAGATCCTTCTCATCCACATCTCCAATACAATTACCATTCCAATCCCACTTCATGGATTTCCCATGGTCTAATAGATCAGCTCCTTTTGGGTCAGTGACAAAATGTTGGATCTGGAAGTAAGAAGGGAAACAAATCAGCTCTAGGCTTAGTATTTACAGCACATGCAGACTATGAAGGAGATTTGATCATAGGGGGTTTTTTCAGCTCTAATTTCATAGCAGTTTTCTTTGTGAAAGTATTTACTCTAAGGCATTCAGAGGATTACGGTCAAATAACTGAGCATTTTTACACTCTTACCTGGTAGTGTATGTTCAGTAGTTAATAAATTTCATGTGAAAATGCAAGTAATATTCTGACCTCTAAGTATTTAAAAATATTTAATTTAAATTATTTTCATAGTGTCCTGTGGCAAACAGTCTAACTTGCTCATATCAGTTGTCTATCACTTAAATATGGGTTATTTCAGTGACCAGTGACATTCTATAAATGGCTCTTTTCTCAGTGAAAATAAAATGTTTAAAAATTATTTAAATTATGATCACTAATTATGCTTTTTAAAGCAATGTCTTCTTTCAAACAAAATGAACCCTTCTAACAACATCATGAAGTACTAATCGACATTTACCTACAACACTGTGGAAAAATACAATTAATATTTATTCAGTAACAGAGAGTAAAAATCTTTTTTTTGTTTTGTTTTGGGTCTTTTGTATGGTCTTTTTTAAAAAAACACAAATACCTTCTTGATACGACTGGTGTGAAGGGTTGACCTTGGCTGGACGCCAGGTACCCACCAAGCCATTCTGTCTCTCCCCTCCGCAGCAGAACAGGGAGGGCAGAAGGAGAAAATAAGATGGAAAAAAACCAACTTGTGTGTCAAGATAAAGGCAGTTTAATGAAGCAACAGCACAAGTACTGTGTGCAGAAGTGAAGGAAAACAAAAGTTGTTATTCTCCACTTCCCATCAGCTGGCGATGTTCAGCCGCTTCCCAGGAAGCAGGGCTTCAGTATGTGTAGTGGTTGCTTCTGAAGACAAACATTGTAAATAACAAATGTCCCCCCTTCCTCCTCCTTTCTTTTAGCTTGTATATCAGAGCAGACATCATATAGAATAGAATATTCCACTGGTCGCTTTGGGTCAGCTGTCCTGGCTGTGTCCATTCCCAAGATCTTGCCCACCCCCAGCCTACTGGGATGGGGAAGGTTCTACAGACAGCCTTGATGCTGTGAGCGCTGCTCAGCAGGAGCCAAGACCCTGGTGTGTTATCTCCACCTTTCCAGCTGCCAATACAAGCACAGCATTGTGAGGGCTGCAGTGGGGCTCAGCCAGACCCAACAGAAGTGGACAACGATTACTACTTCTCTTGCATAAGAACTCAGATGGTAGTAATTGGAATCATATGTCCAGATGTTGAAGCAGTCAATCTCATTTCTACCCTTCCATCTTCTATAGTTTCTAGTGCTTTTTTAAGTACAATTAACAGTGTAAGCACTGAATAGCTATTCTCAAAAAATTGTGCCATAGGCTTTTCATTCCTGTGAGTCTTTTCATCCAAGTACTCAGAGGGTATTTCTGTGTTCTCAAAGAGGAAAAATTTAAAAGGCAGAAAAAGGAAACATTATTTAGACCCTGGCATTTAAACCACCCAACCTTACATTCTAGACTTATGAAAGTGGGAATTTTTAATATTGGGAGACAAGATATTTTGGGAGGGAAGGAAGGAGGGAGGGAGGGGAATTATCTACATTCAGAGTAGCTCTAAATCCTCTCTATAGAGATCTTTACTATCTTAAAACAAAGTAAGATAAGGGGGAAAAAATTCCTATAAAAATAGCCCTGTTAGAAAAGTACACATTAAAATGGGCTTGTCCATTGAAATACACTAATAGTTACAGTACACCATAGCCATAGAATCTATGTCAAATAACATCAGATAATCCAATATATATTGTAAAAGAGAGATCTTATCTTGAGTTTCTTCTTTTTTCTTGTTTCATCAGAAACCTTCACTCCATCCTTCCTATACACTTCATTCACTAGACAGTAGAATAGAATGAAATGAAATGGAATGGCATGGCATGAATGGATTAGAATAGTTCAGTTGGAAGGGACCTATGACAATCATCTAGTCCAACTGCCTGACCACCTCAGGGCTGACCATGTGTTAAAGCACGTTATTAAGGGCATTGTCCAAAAGCCTCTTAAACACTGACAGGCTTGGGGCATTGACCACCTCTTTAAAAGCCTGTTCTGGTGTTTGACCACGCTCTTGGTAAAGAAATGCTCCCTTCTGTCCAGTCTGAACCTCCCCTGGCACAGCTTTGAACCATTCCCATGCATGCTGTCACTGGATACCACAGAAAAGGGATCAGCACCTCCCTCTATACCACAGTTAGCAATGCAACGTTGCAGAAAGACGAGAGGAGAGGAGAGGAGAGGAGAGGAGAGGAGGGGAGGGGAGGGGAGGGGAGGGGAGGGGAGGGGAGTA
>JAVJGI010000062.1:61005856-61067017 GCA_035590275.1 Ibycter americanus
AGAGGATAGGAGAGGAGAGGAGAGGAGAGGAGGGGAGGGGAGGGGAGGGGAGGGGAGGGGAGGGGAGTAAAGGTTTTTCTATACCCTTCACTTTTTGATGATGCCTGGAACCTAGAAATCAAGACGGTTTATATGTTTTTATTTTAAATGAAAACAACAGATGAAATTGGCAGGAGAATTCTTAAACCCCATCTCACTAGTGCTGGTATATTGACAGCTACTTTTATTTTATTAAAACTTTTTTGTTGTCAAATATAAAGAGACAAAAGACCTTTTAATTTTTAACACAGAAATTAAAATGTTTAAATAAGGCATGGCATATTTCAGTTTAGTCTGTGGTAATGGATCCTTGGAGTATGATTGATTTTTCTTTCGCATGGTATGTCAAAATGGTAAGCAGTTACAAGATCTTTTTATTCCAAGAATCCATGCTTTGCATATTAATCAAGTATCCAGTATGGAGCAGGGAAGAAGAGCAATCGTCCCACACAGTAAATATACCTGAAGGAGAGAGCATCTTTTTACACAAAGAACATAAAAAAAAAAAAAAATTATCTTCTTTTATGGTGGATTACTTAGTTTGTGTAAAGAAACAGCGATATACATTGTCACCATAACTCAGAAGCATAACTTCAGAGTATGTACTGAAGTGATACTGTAAGGCAATATGCTATTGAAAGGGAAGGATGAGAAAATGATACAAAATCTTGTACAAATAATCAGACCAGGGAATCAGCTCTTCTTGCTCAACAGCCCCTGAAAGTCAAATGCACAAAAGCATCAATCAGTAGAAGGCATTGTTACATAGATTTTGTTTTCTTTTATTCCTACCCTTTGCATATGAAAAAGAACAACACTTTAAAAATAATAAAGATTAATGTAAAAGGTGATAGAGAAGTTTTCAAGAATGACAGTAGTTTAGATCTTTGACATGATAGATGCAGAAGAACAACAGAGGACAGAAGGAAAAATAGTTGGAAGGGGCTCAAGCAGTTAACTCTGTCTCTGTGAAGAAGTTATGAGAGATAACATGTTTGTGAAACAAAAGAAGGATCAACAATCTCAAATTCTTGCTGACATCCTACAAATTTTACTTTTGAATGCGTCACTAAGTGCCATATCAAATACAAGGCTATTTTGTTTGCAAAATATCTGTTTGTGAGAAGACAAACAAGCGAATACTTGCTTTACACAGCTATCTAAATTCTAAAAGTGATTTATAATTTCCAAGAAGATATTGGATGATTATTCAAGTATTGTTTGTTTTACTTCTGCAAATTAGAGGTTAAATTTTCTCTCTGTTGTGTAGAATAGCATCTCTGTTCCATGAATAATCTTGAATGCAGAGCAATGGATTATTGATAGATGAATTCAACACTCAACATGAATAAGCAAGGCAGGCTCTAGTTCAAAGATTCAAGACATTTCCCAAAACAAAGCAAGTAATTCCTGACATTGTCTCCCTTTCTGCTAAGTAGAACTTGCTGTAGTATTCCAGAAGCAAACTCAGAAAACAAAAACCACCTTGCAGGTATAGGAACAGCTCCCATCTGTGTTCTACCATGAACATGGTGAAATTCATCAGGACATAACTGACTGTCTGGGAAATTCATTTTGAGGAAGAGGTACATAAAAATAAAGAAATTATTATTTCTTTACATCTCAGTTTTTTCGAATTAGTTTAATCACAGTTTGTCTGAGCAGGGATAGTTTGACAAATGAAAGCAAATCTGGTGGGCACTAATGACCTCTGTTGATACTAAAGCAGCCCTGAAGTTTTTAGATAGAACTGGGTCAAAAACATATCCAAAATCATTACTCTAATTTTACATCCTGATCACAGGGTTTGCAGAGAATACAGATTCACCTTAGCAGTCCTAAGTGCAGTCAACAGCATGCTAACTGCTTATTTTTCAAAATGTCTAAACAAGAAATTATGAGGCAAAGAACGAGACAATAAAGCCGTGTTTGGTAATGAGAAAAACCTACATCACCTCAAATGGATATCATAACATTCTTCTATCAAGCAAACTGTTTTCATGTTACCTCCACTGTAGTTGTGCCACACAGAAATTATATAGGGAGCCCTGCAAATATACAAAGTAGAGATACCTGTCAAACTTCAGTCTGTATATTTCTGTTGAATTGGGATTCACAAATTGTTTTGGATTATTGGAGTAAAGCAGGACTTCGGTTAGCTTTAGCATGGGGCAAATGAGCGTTTGGAAAGAGGGAGTAGCTTTTGTTTTTTCAGCAAATGATCTTTCTTCCACCCCAGTCTGTAAGGTCTCTTTGGCTACAAAATGCTAAGTGGGTAGGAATTGAAAATTCTCACTAGACCATACTGAGCACTCATTAGAAAAACCCACATTTTCTTGCTGAAGAGAAGCTGCTATGGTGTAACCTTTATTTAACCCCTATTTACCCCCCCACACACACTAAGGACACATAAGATTCAATTACATTTTTGCCTCCAGTTATGTCAAGTTTAAAAAGGAAAATGAGATCTTAACAAGACTGGTTTTAAAATAGCTGCGAGTCATAACTTTTAAATGTTAGAACTTACTGTGCAATGTTCCAGACATCTTAAGTGAATAGTCCAAATGACTCAATACTAGGAACATTTCCAATATAATCCTTCAATGCATTCTAGGTGAGATGATTTGCAGTGAAACCCCAGAGGATGCTATTTAAATTTTAAAGGGGTCCCCTAATTTCTCTTGGAATAAGATCGACATATTTGCTTAATAGTTTCCCAAGCTTCAGTAATTGGATTGCCTCTGCTGCATTTTTCAAGTCACAATCCATTATTTTAACACTTTAATTTGTGAAAATCCTTTGTGTTTTCTTGTTTAGAAAATTTGGTGAAATAGCAGTCTTGGGAGTTCTGCTGTGCCTTAATTCGCCATAACCCCCTAGTGTTTGGAGTTTCTTTGCCTTCTTTTTCCCCATTTGTTTCAAAGTAGCTGGTTAGGTCCTTAAAATATAAGCAAAACCCAAAGCTGAGAGTCATTCAACAATGTCTTTTCACCTTAACATATTATACAAAACACAGAGCAGGTATTACAGGCTCTCCATTGTCAGGAATAATGCTGCTTCTGCGCTGTATCTTAATTTCCTTTTTCCTGAGTTTAAGGCAAACATCCCATGGGGGAGAAGAGTTCAATATTTTTAGACAAGCTCCCATACATTAAAAAAATCTCTCTCACCTGGTTCAATATTTCAGACATTTATGGTATTAACACCTATTTATATTCTATTACTTGTTTGTCACAGCTGTGGAACCCTGAGTACTTATACAGTCAACTTGCAGAGCTCATAATACAGGAGGCTAAAAAAAAGGACACGGAGCATTCTCAAAGGCAGCCTTTTGCCCCAGAGTAGAAAAAGACGACATCCTTAAGAATGGGAAATGTAGAGGCAAGGAATGTTTGCATTTTGACTTCACTTTGATCTCTTGCAAATAGCAATAGTACGTGTACAATTACGAAGCATGTGAGCCACACCTACAGCTCTCAACAGATGTACGCTAGGGACCCTGTACGGCTACTGCCGCAAACTGATACACTCACAAGCCCCACTAAAATGCTGTATAGATATAATAGCATCTGAATGGCAACAGTAAAGTCCTGTTTTCAGGCTAGTAAATCTTGCCTCATATGTTTAGGATTGCACAGTACAAACATATTATTTCTGGTTTTAGGACCAAGCCAATAACTGAATGACATAAACGTATCAGTGTCAATTAATGCCAGCTCCACAGTATGTGTACCAAGCACTACTGATCAGCATAGACTTCTATAAAATAATCTAGTTAATCTGGTAAGATGCTCCACAGGCCTTAACTCAGAACCTCTGAAATGCAACACTGTTGCTTATCTACAGCTCATTCTTCAGCAAAGTTATTTGAAATCTACTTTGAATTAAGCAGGTGGGTTTGAAAATGCCAAAGCAAATCACGAAACAAGGCAACACCACTGCTCAGTCCATTTCTGTTACTAGAAGAGCCATTAAAAGGAGGGTTGGAGTGTTCATCAACACCTAAATAGAAAAAGAGGAGAATCGATGTTTAAGCACATTCCACCAAACACAGCAGTCAATCATCAACAAGCAAAAATTACTTACTGGGCTTACAGTCATTATCATCATGCCTAAGCTGACAGTAATTTTATACTGATATAACAGAAAAAAGACACAACAAAAGAAAACTGAAGATGCAGTCACTTATTCTGAGTTCTTCAAAGGGTGAAAACAGAATAAAAAGCCCTTTTTCTGTCCTCTTCCCTATCATATACCAGCAAAGGCATGAGAAAACTAAAGCCAAATCCAGCCTTCTGATCCAACTCCCACTCATTATATTTACTGTCAAGAATGGCTGTCAAGACTGGCTTTCTTGTACATTGTGCATTAACTTTTTTTCTTAAGTCCACTCAAACATTCACATTTCATCACCATGAACTTGCTATGTTTTCTAATTACTGTAATATTTAACTTGTTCTGCTCTGTTGATGCTTCACCAAAAATATAGCCATTGTGCAAATTAATATTTACTGTGCTATCGCTGAATAATGCAATGGTTCATGTACTTAGCAGTGGCTCAAAGCTTAAACTAGGCTCCTTAGCTGGAAGTGTACATTTTATTTTAAAGACACAAATTGAAGTACACCTTAGACAACATTCAGCTCCCGTTTGATTAAAATTCTTTCAGCTTCTGCTTGGCTTTCCCCAGAATGGAAATGTGTTTCTCACTGTTAATTCTGCTCAGCATATCCTTGAATTCCTGGCATGATTTTTACTGCTTGTATCTGCACTAGACTGAAAATTTTTGCTGTCTTTTTACACAAATTATTGAAATACTGTGCTGAAGCTCATCTGTGAGGCTCCTA
The DNA here is from genome assembly GCA_035590275.1 of Ibycter americanus. Taxonomy (NCBI): domain Eukaryota; kingdom Metazoa; phylum Chordata; class Aves; order Falconiformes; family Falconidae; genus Ibycter; species Ibycter americanus. Next base: position 61,010,743 of record JAVJGI010000062.1, read on the forward strand.
AATAGGAAACATTATCAGTGAATGAGTGCTTGAAAGCTTGAAAATCAGCTTCATAGCATTAGTGTCTAAGTTATTCAGAGTCATTAAGAAATAATACTTTATTTTATGAATAATTACTGTGTTATATACATCAAAGAACTGCTGTGACTGTTTGTCTAATAAAGAACACAGTTTAAGGATTAGCCCCATACCACTGGTTTGGGAAGAAATACGATCATTGTGATCTGTCAGCATATGATAAATTCTATTAAAATAGGCTATTTTTGAGGGTTTGGGAGGAAGTATTATCATTGTAATCTGTCAGCCTATTATATATTCTATTAAAATAGGCCATATACTAACATAAGTATTTATGCAGCTGCTTAAAAAAACACACACACAAAACACATAACTGAATTAATTAATTTCAAGAAATACTTTGTTTATTACTATTATCATTAGGGTGGAAAATAGAAGTGGACAAAAAGTCATCCTTAACCTGTGACAGCTAATATATACAATGGTGCAGTCTGTCAAACTGACTGAAACCCCATGATCAGATGAGCAAGCAGCAAGCGCGAGGGGTAAGAAAGGAGCTGGTTGTTAACAAAAAGTGTTATCACTTTATTACTGCTTCTGGAAAGAACAGATGTCATTTGTCTTTCCAAACACAATCTCTATAAATAATGAAGGATGTTCTGTAATGGGGATAATAAACTGTCGGTTGTATTTTTATGGCAGCAAGACACATATCAGGATTGGCCTTGTGGAAATATAACTATGTAGAACAGCAATAAATAGTGTTCCACATGTTTTCATGATCTATTATGCTTATTTTTAATTGCTACAAACAACTACAACACAAAATAGAAGGACAGCTTTAGCATTCAGCAGGGGTTTGGGAGCCCTCTGTGCTTTCCAAGCTTTTGGCTGCAGGATTTTTACAACCCCAGACTTTCTGCTGAAGTACTCTAGTTCATCCTCAGGGACTGGTGCTTTCATTTTCCTGGGAAGCTGATTTTTGTCCCCCTGTCCATACAAATACTACCCTGTACCATTTGTCAAGCACTGTTGCATTTTTTACAGTAGTGCCACATGAAGGCATTCATTCCCTGACATACAGTTTTACAATGAGAGAATATGCTTTCTCTACACAGGGACAAAACTGTTCAGAAAGATTTCTAAGTAGAGCCTGAGACATGATGTTAGACATTCTGAGACAGCTGGTCCCTTTTCTTGTCATAGTTCAAATCTACAGAATCCAAACTATGTAATCTTCAATTCTATTGACTTCATAAAGATCAGTCCCTAAAATAGCAATACTGAGTGGGATTTAGGTATTGTTTATATGGCTTTATATAAAAAGTAAAACGTATAAATGTAATTTTTCCGTACCTGTCTTCAAATACGAATAGCAAAATAGACATTGTCATCTCAAATGACTAAGAACCGGTAGAAAGCAAGTATACATTCAGTATGTAGTAGAAAGAACAGAATGGAAGAATATAACAGAAGAATGATAGTCCAGTGGTATAAAGTCATAGAACAGTTTGGGTTGGAAGGGACCTTTAAAGGTCTAGTCCAACCCCCTTGCAATGAGCAGGGCATCTTCAACCAGGTCAGGTTGCTCAGACACCCATCCAACGTGACCTTGGATGTTTCCAATGACAGGGCATCCACCACCTCTGGGCAACCTGTTCCAGTCTTTTATCACCCTCACTGCAAAAAATTTCTTCCTTATATCTTACATATATGTGTATCTTCTATAAATCAAACCACTTTTAGTTTAAAACGATTACCCTTTGTTGTGTTGCAACAGGCCCTGCTAAAAAGTTTGTCCCCATCTTTCTGATAAGCCCCTGTTAAGTACTGAAAGGCTGCAATAAAATCTGCCCGCAGCCTTCTCTTCTCCAGGCTGAACAACTCCAGCTCTCTCGGCCTGTCCTTACAGGAGAGGTGCTCCAGCCCTCTGATCGTTTTTGTGGCCTCCTCTGGACTCCGACAGGTCTGTGTCTCTCCTGTGATCTCCAGAGGTGGGCACAGGACTCCAGCCGGAGTCTCACGAGAGCAGAGTGGAGGGGGAGAATCACCTCCACTCCTGGGCTGCAAGCGCACAGTACCAGCTCATGGCCAGGCTTTCACCTGCCGGTACCCCCAGGTCCTCCTTGGCAGGGCTGCTCTCAATCCCTTTACCCCCCAGCCCGTAGCGATACTGGGGGTATATGGGAGAGAAGTTGTTGGGAAGGTGCTTACCCCAGGAAATATTTGGATTTCACTTAAGCTAGATAATTTCCCTATCTTTCTGATCTTTTGTTCTGTAAAATAGTAAGAATAATATTCCCCTAAAGTTAAGCAATGCTACACTTTTTATGCTATGTGCCATATAAAAGATTTTGAGGCCCTTAAATGTTACAGTAATGGAATAAAGCCACTTTTCATAGACCAAACTGTATTTGATATTTCAGTCCATTGTTGTTTCCTTTATTTCTTAAGCCAGAAAAAGATGTATCACACTGTCATTTTGTCTGATGATGCTCAGAACAATTTCTATGAATAACATACAGGAACTACCACAACCTGAGAAAGAAAAATTGCCTCTGGATGTACAAGATGGACAAATTAAGAATTTTGAAGGATTTACAACTTTAAGTGCACACAAGCATACATGCACACACATGTCTCAATACAGAAACACATGGTTATTGCTTTAATGATTTGCTGAAGAGATAACTGTAGTATTGTAATAAACATTTATTACTTTTCTGGCTAATTAACGTGTTTTAATTGCATCAAAATGTTAAGTATGATCTTAAGATATTTTTGTAAATTTCTTTTTTGAAAAGTCATCTACAGACAATTCTGTAATACTGGGAATTCTACCTCTATTCTTTCAATTTTGTGAACAACGTGAACAAGGCAAACATTTGTAAGAGTTCCTATTAAGAAGCTTGTGTTAGGTTCACTTTTTCTCTCTAGGGAAGCAAATGTATAAACCAAAAAGTTGTGTCAAGCAATGTGCTTTTAAGACTTTCTTAAGTCTTCAAGCAATTTCACTAATGCTGTTGTTTGACATGGGCCTCTTAATGATTTAGGAGAATGGCAGGAGGGTAGATGGGGTAGGAAAAATACCAAACTAAGCTCTTTATTAAGGTTACTAAGTAAATGAGTTCAGTATCAACTGCTCATCACTGCTGGAGATTAAAGATCCCACTTAATCCCAAGAAATAATAAGCCCAAATATCAAGTCAACATCATTGACTGGTCTAGGAGATCAAGAATATCACGGAAGGTGGAGGGAGATTTAAAAACCAGAAGGTCAATCTTCATTGCAAATCCAGGAGGAACAGAAAAATCTCTCATACTTCACTAGATCTAGGGAGAATAGTGCTTCTTCCACACATTTGGATCACTGCACTTATGATCTTCCCAGTCACACCAAGCAAATATGACCAAAGAGCAGGTCATGACCAGACTTCTAGGCAGACATTGACATCTTAGTCTCCACATGAAGTTTCAAGTATTGTTTCTCCCCCTTCATCTTGTGTTTTGAACTGTACCCAATCGCTATTTTACAAATCATTTACACCACAATTCCTATTGGGCCTAAGGAGACCAGCACTCCATCAAGACAATTTATGAACACATTAGTGACACAGGCGTTAAGAAATGGCCTTAATGTCTAAACTCAGCGAAGCATCCAGAGAGCAGGAGGTGACACAAAGTGGATGCACCTTAGATCTCACCACAGGGTATGAGTGGTGGATAGTTTTCTGAATTCCTACTAAGAGCTTTATGTCTCTCTCTCTGTCTGTACTGTTAATCAAAGAAATTTAGAAGCTTCTAATTACAGACTACCATAAAACTGAAAAATAAAGTACTACTATAATTAATGGACAATTTTACCTCTCATCACTGTGGGATAACTTAAACTGAACTGTTATGCGTGTACGATCCAAACAATAATCAGCAAAAGCACTGATCTTAAATATTTTATGACAGCATGCATATTTAATACACATGGAAAACATTGTATGTCCTATAACAATTGTAGCAAACAATTCCTAAGGAATCAGTCACTGTATTTTTTTCTTCTGTATCTATTTCCTCTCTCCCAAGTCAGACCTCTCTAGTCTGCCCTAAACCAGTCACTGATGCTGCATACTAACACTTATTAAAGTCCACTTCTCTTTGCCCAAGGAATTTTAGTTGTCTCCTACATACTCATATTTTGCGGTAGGCATTGTGAAGGACCAATAATCAGATCAGATCCCTGGGATAAAGTTATGTTAAGCACAGTGAAAAGAAAGAAGCAGCAGGGGATCATAGCCTTTCTGACCCATCTGTTAAATCTGAAGCTGGCTGTGATGCCAGGACATGATCCTGACCTCATGATCCAGGTTTTGCTGTACAAGTGACTTGAACCAAAACACTAGGGGTTCCCATTAAGATATCGAAATCTTTCAGCTGCAGTCAATCTTTTTCTCCTGTTTTGCATCAACAGACTTGCCTCGCTAGAGGCTGAGTAAAATGAAGGGCAGCTTGTATATAGCACAGAAACAAACTTACTTTAATTTGAGCTGAGATATACTGTTCTCAAATAATGAGGGGGAAGGGTGCCTCTTAGCAGAGCAAACATCTTTAATGATGCCTAGACAGTCTCTCTACCCATCCAGCTTTTCCTACCAGATGCCCTACCCTAATTTCACATGCTTTTCTGTGTTTCATTCAGACCTTTAACATTAAGGGGAATATATGTTGTTTGCCTCTGGATGTTCCATCATTACTGTATTAATTGCTGCATTATAGTGGCACATCATTATATTGATGGAGTGGCAGGTGGATCATGCTGCACTCAAGGGACGACCACAGTTAGGTACCTGAAATTTCCAGCTTTGTGAAGGAAAGGAAACCAGATTTCTGAGAGCTATTAAGAACTAAATTTAGCAAAAATGAGGTCATAAGAAAGTAGACACTGGAGGCTTTTTTTTTTTTTTTTTTAGCAGTGAGTTCTATCAAGTCAGTGGTGCCACAAGGAATTTTGATGCATGAGCAGTGGCTGAAGCCTGCTGAAAGACCAAACTAAAAGTCACTTCTTACTTATCTACTGCTGAAAATGAGAAAGCAGTGCAGCGGAAGGGTGGGAAGGACATTGTATGTTCAGTTATTAAGGACACCTATTATTTTGACTCTAGAAATAGGTCTTCTTATCTGACCAACAATATTTATGTTATTTGTTAAAATTCTGACCTGCTTTATATAACTACTTTTCTGCGTTGTCTTTTATTTCTGATGCTAGCCAGCTTTTATGTCTAATAATAACTACATCACAAATGTATCACTAATTTTGAATCATGACACAAGTCTGTATAGTATAAGTCCTATATACATACCCATTATGTGAAAAAAGAAAATATCAATGGAATTAATTTTGAGGTTGCGAAACCAAGTGCTCAGACATTAGGAACTGCCAAAATCAAGGCTGCTTGAGCAGCATTCCTTCTAGTCCCTTACATTTATGAATCATTAAACAGTTTGTGATTGCTTGATCATTCAATACATGCGAAGAAACATTCACTTTGTTAACAGAGATTCAGTATTTCTGTTTATCAACATTATTCAGTGAGAGGGTTTGTACATCTTTGTACACATCATTCAAATCCTGAACCAAGGACAACATAATTAATTTCTTCAAGGTTTTTCCTCAGGTAATGTCTTTCTAACATTTTAATACTTTCTGCATACTGAAAAATTCAATCTTCAGAACACTTCTGCAGGGTGAGATAAGGTGTGCTTCTCTACTTAATAGATCCTTGTTGGACTAGTCAGGACTGTCCCTGAAATTTATGTGTCCTATGGAGATATGGCTTGGTTCCTGTGGAGGAAAAAAAAAATAATCAAAAATCGCATGACTCTGTAATTAACGTCAGGGGAATGAATTAGATTTGCATAGGCTATAGTCATAATGCTGGCATGTCCTGACTTTCAAGAATGTGATTTAATGAGACTAACACTTGCTTTTGGAAGTAATTTCCTCTTTTTTTTATATAATTAAAAGTCTCAGAACTACATCTTGTAGGGTTATATTTACTCTCTGCATGAGTCATCTTCAGGGATGGGATCTTTAGATTTATAGCACAACCTTCTAATCATTTTAAAGCTAAATGATTAAAAAATGGAGAAGGATTCAATTGCTGACAGCATTTTTCTTTTGAAGTATTTGCAAGTGATGTGGACTTGTCACTAAAGAGGGTAGAGATACTTGCTTTATTAGAATTGTAACATTTACAAATAAAAATATTGAGACTCAAGATTCACAGTTTTCTCTGTTCAGAGGCATAGCTAGAAATTTCTGTATAGATCTGCTAGATGATTTTGCTGCCCTCCTGCTCCTCCCCAGTGCTTCTGTGTGTCTCTGTATGTGTATAAAGATTTGTGGTTTTCCACAGAAGAACTTTATAGAGTCCTTTTGAAAGTGGAGAAGCCTGTGGGCCAGGATCCTGAGCAAGTGGCTCTGTGGTAGTGGAGGAAGCGCACTGCCAAAGTGAGCTGAGACCAAAGTGCTGACAGGATCTTGAGGAACTGGGAAGAATTAATCAGTGGAACGTCTTATTTTTATTTTTAACAGTATCTTTTTTTTCTTTCTTTTTCCCTCCTGTCTTCTTAAACTTTTCCTTTTGCCTTTCTCCTGGTCCTGCCAGTGCTTCTCCCTTAGATCTACAGCATGACTTCTGTTTTTGGCAATTTCTGGCTACTGTCTCAAAAAAGGCTAAAGAATTTTACCCAATTTTAGAGAAAACAACTGACCATGTCATCAAAAGAGCCACAGGCAGATGCTCAGCTTCTGAAACAGACATTCACACCAGACCATTCTTGGAAGCAGTGAGCTAGATGATCTGTAGTTTCATTTGACACAGTCATCCTTATGTTCTAATGAAATTTCAGCTTATCTATTTCAAGCATTGCAAAACAGATTCTGGCAGTCAGGATCTCAGAATGCATTGTGAAACCTCACCCCTGATCATGCATTGAAATACTGGGCTTTTGTAATGTAGTCAAATAACCCCTTCATTCCAGCAGTTCTCTGTCTGGTAGAGCCTACCCTTTCTGACATCAGCTTGCCATTATAAATTAATACCTTTCCACTTCTAAGAACCTTTAACGTTATTATGAAGCTATCACTACCATAGTAGCAGATGGCAAGCAGTCTAAAGTCTTCCCAGCTGTGTCAAGGATGAAATCTCTCAGTCTGTCTGAACTCAACAGCATATTTCATTAGAGGCAACCAAGGAGCGAACATCAATAGGAACAATCTGTGTGGAATGTTTAGAGAAGTGTGCAAATCCCACTGGTGTCCTGCAGGGTGGATAGCACTCAAGCTTGAAGGTTATAAGACATCAGAAGCCCTCTCAGGGCTTGGATCCTGAAAAGATTTATGTATGTATTTAACCTGATGCACCCTGAGCAGTCCCAGCTGCTTAAAACAAAATGTGTGCATAAGCCCTCAGCAGAACACAGAGCTCAGGTCTGTCAGTCTGCAAATAGTACAGAAAGCCTATGGATGTCATATTGTTGATGCCCCTTATTAGAAAGCCTATTTAAACTCCAAATTCAAAGTGTTGGTGAAGATGACAGTCTTTCTGACATGTCTCCATTGGGAAAAGAACCACTCATGGAATGGCAGTTTGTGCAGAAAAATTTAAATGATGTTTTAATGGAAAGACCCAATTTTCTAGCTGCAGGAGGTGTTGAGATGTGCAAACAATCTAATCTGCTGGACATTAAGTAGTTTCAAAGGATCACAGCTCCAGAAGTGTGAGGAAGGAACTTCCCAGAGAGCAAAATAAAAGCTTTCAAGTCAGATAAAGGAAGTGCATGATTGCTTTTTGTGCTTATTTATTTATTAAATAAGCAAACAGGGCAAATCAGCAATTAAAGCCCAAACTTAAAACAAATTTTGAAGCAGTGTGTGACCAGTAATCTCAGTAGACCTTATATGAGTTTATGAAATAAATTGGTAGACCTGATAGTGGCAAATGCTGAAGGAAACCCAGCATGTGTGAAACTGAGGAGTCCAGAAATATGACTGTGAGTTAAAAGCCTGTTAGTGCTCATTTTCGGAGATGTGTGAGCATTTCAGGCATAAAATTTAGGTTAAGCGTGCTGCTGATTAGGAGATGTAGTTGTAAGATTGTTCCACAGTCTGAAATGTGCTGTACCAGGCAATGCTAATGAGCTAGGCACAGCAGTTCGGTGGTGAGTCCGTAGCCATCATAAAGTATGAATGTGGTTATTCACATAATGCCAGATGTGAGGCAAATTGCAGAAGACATCATTATCAGCTTCATGTAAAATTGTATTTTCCATTTTTTGTTTTGCTTATGCTTATAGATAATAACATGGCCCATTTTACAACTCAAGCTATTTCTAGAAAGTTGGTTTCTGCAGCAGGGCCTAAAGAAATGTAAACAACTGCTCTATCCAGGATCCACTGTATAATACAATCTAGATCAATGTGTTTCTGTAGCAGACTTCACCAAACACAACCATTCAGGGAACCATGGGTAAGTGAGTTTTTTTTTTCATTTCTACTCTACCTCACAATTCAGTAATTATGGTCACTTTCACAGTAGAAGGCAGTAAAAATAAATTTCAGAGAAGAATATACCTCAAACAAAATATTTCTTTAATCAGCCTTCTGTCTTTCTTGCAGTTCCTCAGACTGCAATCTCTATTAGTGTTATTTGGAAAGAGAAACAGTTTTATAGGTATGCAGATGTCAATCTAGTGCTTGGTATAATCCAATATGTACACTTGTTGACAATGAATAACAGCATAATTAGAAATCACAGAAGGAAAGACAAGCATACTTTACCTCCCAGAGCAGTCAGATTCTGGTTTAATTAAGCAACAGCCATAGGAAAGGCAGCACAAATAGACTAGGAAAGCCCCCTCGAAATGCTAAACCATTTTAGAAGGTAGTTTTGTCTGTGAGATTAAGAAAACTTGGCAAATTTATTGCTTTATAAATTTACATCCCTCATGACAAACTGAGATTAATATCTTTTGTAGTCATATTACAGAGGCAGAATTCACATTGAATATTATAAACGTATAAATGCTAATTTTCTACATAAATACATCTGGGACCTACAGAATTTTGTCTGCAATGCCTTAGACTTATTATTTTGGCAGGATGAGCACCACAGAAGTGATGCTACTATTCAGACAGAAGAATAGCACAGTGTACAGTGAGTGTTGTTACAGATCAGAAAAAAACACTGAAATAAAAAAGAGCTATAGAGAAATTGTGTGTTGAGAAAAGAGAGAGTATTATGATATGGGAAGAAAGGCTTGCCATCCTTGCCCCAGAACCAGCAAGTATTGATGAAAAATGATTTTGCACACCCAAATTATATGTTATACAACCACAGTAGTGTATCACAGAGGAAACCCATTCATCTCTTTTAGTGCATCTCTCCTCAGTGCTATGCTATGGTCTCTTACAGACTAGTCCCTTAGTCACAGTTTGTATGATGGGCATTTGGGATATGCTTGAGGGGGGGAAAAGCAAAATTTCCAATGACAATGCTGAGCTCATTATCACCTTATAATATGTGGCAGAATTTCCCAGAAATTGAGATGATACTAACCAGAATCAACCTGCACTGCTGAGAGCACTGAACAGCACAAAAGGCAGCCTTGTGAAGCAACGCTGGCTTAGCAGTGTAAGTGCACAAATTATTAGCTGTTACAGGGAAAGTAATATCTGTTTCTTTATGCAGATGAGTACATTTGATTCCCAATTCACAAACAACATTTGGGAGCATAGGCTTCCGAATAAACTGACTTCATTAATGGCAGGCAATTTCAAGCAAATCTCTCATTAGGAACAAACTGATGCTGGAAAAGACTGATGTGTTGGTGTTTGCATATCAGTTTCTGAGAAACGGATATGAAACTTATTTCAACTGTAAGCTACATTTTGAATAGACTGCCACAAATACAATTCCAATTAATGAAACTGCCCCTCAGCAAACTGTTAAATGCAGTAAGATATCATTTTACTACACAATATTACAGCAGTGACCACAAAGTTGTCGAGTTCCAGATCCTGAGGGAGGTAAGAGAGTAACAGGATAGAGAACCTGGACTTAGAGCTAGCAGATTTCAGCTTATTCAGGAAACTGGTAGGTTGGATCCCATGGGATACTAAGCTGAGAAGCTAAGAAAGCATGTCTATTAGTGTGGGAGTGAAAGAAAATTTAGACATGCTCATAACTAACTCATACAGAAGGACGCTTTCAGCTATATTCTGTTGCTTCTGAAGGTGCAGGAGAATGCACTATTTACTTCCACAAAAGAATCTGGAAGACTCTTAAATTGGTATAATGAGGCTTTTCAAACTAAGAAGCACTCTTAAGCCTCAGTGGGAGTAAATAAAGATGGCCAAATTACTTCTCAGATTCCATTTCACATTGCGAGACTTTGTATTGGGCATTTACTCAAACAGCTTTTGTTGTAATGGAAGTATTTTACTCCAGAAGTAAAGTTTTTATCTTTACATAACATCATGAAGAATATAAAATCTAATCTTTTGCTGTGACTACAGGAATATGATCACACAAATCCATTGATATCTGTGCTTTTCTACACAGAAAATCACAGCTCAGGAAAAATAAACTGAAGGGAGAATGAAGAACTCCAGCTGCACGGAAGAGAGCATATAAAGAACAGTGATTACTTAGAGATATCATTATAGAAGCAGCAATGTAAGAAAAGATTCTTGTAACATGCATATTTAATTACCAAAGTTATATTGTACCTCAATTGTGATGAACTATGTGACTTATCTCACTTGTCTAAGCACTATCCAGGACCCATTTTTACCCATGGAAGAATTGCAGGTTCAGCTGTGAAACGACACGAACTCAGAAGATCTCCAAGTATGAGATTTCAATATGTTAATGCTGAAAAATGCATTACTACCACATTGCAGACATCTTACATAGTCTTAAACAGCAACTAAATTAAAAGGGTTTTCATCACTTAATTAAGATACTTTTATGGTCCAAGTCTCTCTAAAGTCTCAATATTTCAGAATAAAAACAGTCAAAATGCTTTCCATTCTGAACGTCTGTAGCACAGACTAGGATCAGAGAAATCTATCTTTAAAAGATTTCTTTGAAGCTTTATATTACAAAGTAAAGTACTGAAGTCATTTCCTCATACAGTAAAGTCACAAAATGTCACTGGAATTCCAGTTTCAAGCTCTGTCAGGGATGATTCCAGCATATAATATATGCCCAGATACCACACATGACTTTGATCTTAGTCTTTCTGAGTTCTCATTTGTAATTTTGAATTTGTCTTTTAGCCTAAAATATAAACCATTTCTTTCCAATATCAGTTTTATGGATTTCTTTTGCAACTGTTTCTTACAGGTCAATGGAAATTTCAATTATAATATGGATATAATAAGCATATTTTTTCCAAAAACTTGTGGTCTAGTATCAGATAATCAGTCAGATTGACGTGAGGGTATGACAAGTGTGGGCTATTCCACTCATTTAAAAAGTTGAAGGATAAACAAGGATGAGCTCACAAACTCTTGGCAAGGATTCTCTCTAGCATAAGCTAGAGCCATTTTGTTACTGAACACACCATGGACTTGCCTAGGGCCATCAGTCCCCCCAGGAAATGTGAGCCCATGCATTTGTGGAAAAAATGATGACATGAAAAGGTATACAACTCAAAGACTGATTTTCATTTGGCACAGTATACTTACTGTGCCTCACTGGGTCAGGACACTATGCAGGCTGGGGCTATAAACTGGAAATTTGAAAGGCAAAACCTGGTAAAGGTACTTACAGCTGAACATGAAATACTACAGCACAGTATGGATTTTTTGAGACTATTTACACATATTTCTTCATTGTCACTCTCACCACTACAGGAAGGATATGATAGTTATAGCGATGTTGCTTTTCAGCTTTTTAATAAGAAGAGGATTTTGTATGGGTAGTTTTTAGATTATTATTGCTGTACATGACAGTAGGAGTCCTGGCACGAATAACATAGCTAGGAGGCCTTTCTACCGTTTATAGGAGTGCTTGAGGAGCACTGCTTTGCTGATTGGTGAGTAGAACATTGAAAGTTAACTCAGTTGCAGAGATGTGGTGGGATACTAGGAGGCAGAAAATGGTAGCTGAAATAATATATTCATACAGTTCAATGCTGGCTTTAAAAGAATTTATTCTGAACCTCTGGATGTCATGAATAATTTGTTTTCATCAAGATACCCTTCAGTAGCTCAGTTACTGGTGCTCGATGAAGAATTGGATGCCTTTGACTAAAGCACAGTTTCTGATATACACCGAGTTTTGAATTGGAGAATGAGAAATGAGACTCTGTGATGTCCCTTGACTTTTTTTTTTTCCTCCTGCTTTTCCCATTGATGCAGTTCATCTAGCTGTTAAAAATGTTTTTTCCCCTTTTAATTTTTTCTGGCTCCAGTTTCTAGACGTTGTTTCTGTTCTTCTCTCCCCTAGATTAAAGAACGCTTTCCTGATGAGAAAATGTCTAGAAAGAACAACCTAGCTCAGCTAAACACTGAAAAGCACTTTCTCTACTATATTCACAGCATAGAAAGAACACATTTTGGAGAGGTGATTGTGTGAGCCGGCACAGGCAGGATGCATGAACAATCACAAAACCATGAATGAAATGCAAAGAATAGATTTATTTTTGTTACCTCACCAACCAGGGGATCCCCAAAGCAGCACCTGGGCAGAGGCACACGGGCAGGGACGTAGGCACCGCGGTGCTCAGTTCATGCTAGAGGATCACCAAACCGGCTGGTTTTGCCTGTATGTCAGGGATTGGTGCAGACACAGTTTACCACTGTGCTTTGATCTTTCTCACAGCAGGGCAGGATTCTCAAACATGTTCAATAGGGTACCTCTGAGTCTATCGCAGGCCTATATTATCTAAACACAGATGTTCTACTTGTCCAACACACAAGGCTAAACAACAGTTAGTATTATATACATGTTTTTCTACACTCCAGCTGCAAGTCACTTGAGCATGTTTACAATCCTCCTTGCCAATCTTCCATTATTTTCCCACACTGATAAATTTTTTCACATCAACTGGGCAATTCCTTGGTGGAGATGCTGCTTACAAACAGAACCTTTTGATTGTATTTATATTTGTCTTCACTTTGGTACTTCACAACTGTAATCAAGTGACAAAGGGCTTTAAGTATCTCACTGAAGTATTCTCCAATTCTTAATAAATTCCGTAATCTCACTAGGGTTTTTACTTCACCTTTAAAAACTCTGGACCTCTACATTTTACAAAATCATTTACTAATAACTTCACAATGGCTCATACTAAATGAAATAACCTTGTACTCCCACCTCCACTTTTATGTAATAATTTATATGTTACATTTCTCCAGTATAACATTCAGGGTTAATGCTTTTTCTTTACATGTTATTAAGCCCTTCTTCTTTTCAGAGTCATTGATACTGAGACAAAGCCCCATTTTTTTAAGGTGTGGACTGAATATCTTATATCTAGGTATATACATTTGCTTGAAACTGTAGCAAGAAGTCTAATGTTTGAAAAGACCTAGACTAGCAAGTGATCAGGAGGACTATATGATCCATCCTCACTGTTCGTTTGCTGCTGTAATAATCTGTGTCATCTTGCACATTAGTTCTGGTTTCATATTTCTTCTAGACCATTGATGAAATTGTTGAGTAGCATCAGACCTGACACTACATATACTGTGTCCAGAAACCAAACAGCTCCATTGCATGATAATGATAGATTAGTTTTTGTGGTTTAACAACCTACTCTGGTTAAATTAACTCCTAGTTAATACTCCATGTGGTTCTGAATGATAGTGCTAATTTCACATACCTAATGTTGTGTAGAAGTCAGTCAGGTACTTAAGAAATAATGTCTACAAATGACATGTACATAAGTTGGTTTTTTTTCCCCAAATGATAATTGACATGAGGCTTGTCATGATAAAAACTCCCTGTTGATTCATTTGTAATTTGGCACCCATCACCTATCCAGGTTCTTTGCACAAAACTTGCGCTTCAGTTGGTTCGCAGGCAGCACTGACGAATGGCAATGTTCCTCCCACTTCACACTTCTCCTTGTTGAATTTCATGACATTTCTCTTGGCCCAGCTCTGGATGAAGTCTCTACCAATCAGCATGCCAAGTGCTCCCCCTAAACTAGTCTAAATCTGTCAGACTCCCACTCCTCCTCTGCAGCTGAAATTATTTAGTAATCTTTTATCTTTTTAGACTTTACAATAAATACATGTCAGAAAAGCAAGGTTTGGAAATTATTTTTAATTATCCTATTTACTAAGCTTAACTGGAATCCTGAGGTGAACCATTAAAGAAAAACAACAAACTCTAGGATGACCACACAGAGCCTTTGAGGGGGGGGTGGGGGGTGGGGGGTGGGGAAAGCATTTAAAATGTAACTTTTTAGGTAACCATGCTTGAATGAAGTTCTATAAGTTATTATCAGAGGGTCCAAAGTCATTAACAGAGTGTTGTAATCATATTTTTCTACACAACTGTGAAAGAGTAAACAGGGTGTGTTACGGAAACGTGAAAATGAATAATTCAGGTATTTAACTTTTCCAATCAAACCAGGATTGAAATATCTTTGTTTCATACTTTCTTGAAGAAAACTATAGTCTCCATTTACTGCTGAAGGTACAAGTGAATTTCCTGATTAATGTCTTTCTGTGTTGTTCTTCAGACCTTGCTGACTATTCAAAAGAAAATCATCTTCAAAATCATACTGTTTTGAAATTGTTTTTTTCTGTTCTTTCAGCTACACTGACTGTGCTTTACTGCACCCTCCAGAATTCACCACAGCAATGGAATTTCCTTCCTTTAAATGTTTATGGACTTGAAAAAGTCAATATATGAGAGCAATCCTACTGAACTCAGTCTGAACTAACTTCATCCCATTCTAACAGCCATCAGCATATCTGCAGGAATAAGCGCCGGTACAATGAAGAAAAATAGCTTTAATTCCTTTCCATTTCGAAGTTCCCACCCAGCGAAACATACCGGTATGCATTGAACATTAAGCACATGTTTCAATCCCTTCACAGTCACATAAGCATTTAAGAATGTGCTTTGCTGAAGTGTTGCCTAAATCAGACTGACAGCAATTTGACTTAAGCATATGCTTAACTGCTTTGGTGGATTGGAACGGGGTGGGATAACTGATGTGTTTAAGACTGGAAATGGGCTGCATATGGAGTGAAGGCAACACGGTACTATCACAGAGAGTTTTGGATCTGCCCAGACTCCACCATGTGCTCCCATTTCTCCACCGCTATTGTCAGGTAGGTTCCAGTTCACCGCAGCATCTAGGCAAATGTCTTGCCATAAAGCAGAACACACGGGAGGGGCACAGGCTACATCCCCTTCTGTATTACCTCAGAAGTAGAGTAATGGTGAACCAAGGTCTTAACTGGGTCCCAAAATCTGGGTCCTGAAAGAAGTACTCCATAGAGATGTGTTCTTTGGTAAAGTACAGAAAACAGCTACCTTGGTACAACTGGTCAAAACTTGGTGTGGTCATCCCATACAGACTTCTCTTTTGGCTTTTAAATTTAGCTTTTTGTTCCAAATGAGGACTCCTGCAGAAATACAACTGAGAATCTTTATTATTATTTTGAAGAATTAGGACTTCTTTTATTTTTTATAAAACTTAATTAATTGGCTAGCCCTTCTTTTGAAGATCTAAAAGCCCTTCATAGCAAAGCAGAGGGCAGAAGAGGACTTTCAGGACTTCGAAATTCTATGCCACGTAAATAGAAAATGGCTTCGAGAACAGCTCTTCCCATGTTTTCTTAGATCAACAGAGAACCCAAAAGTGCTGGAATTCCCAGTTACAGCAATTTGTTAACGGGGTCCCTCTGAAACAAGGAGCTCACAAACATGTACAATCCCTGACACAGACACTGTGTACGTATTGTGAGAGGTGTCCAGAGAACCACACCATCAATGCTCTTGTGATCCAGCAGCTTGGCAGACTCACTTCATAGGTTTCATTAGATGCCTTCTCATGCTTTGGAGGAAACTCACAGGTAGAAGAAAGAACATTTCTACAGAACATGTTGCTTTCTGAAAAACAAACATATTTCATAGAAAAAGAAATAGTTGTAAGGCTTCCAGCAAGCTCTAATCCTCAGGAGAAAACCTTTGCTACTCAGCTTAACAGTGGCAGGCATCCAAGAGAAGAGTAAGATATACATGTTTGCAATGGGTTGAGATACTGTCACTTAAGTATAGCAGTAATTCAGGGAGCGAAACGCTGACAATAGGCAGCTCTAAATTACACCATCTTTAACCTACAACAAAAGTGATTGCAGTGAGTAAAGGAGAAACTGATGCTACTCTTCATTCCTGCACAAAAAGTCATCGAGGCCCTATCTGTCACCCCAAACACTTGAACTCCTTTGCCTTCTCTGGAGGGAATTATGGCACAGCCCAGCTGCCTGTACCAGCACCATAAATTCTGACAAGGTCATGCACATCAGTAAATACTGATTCTCACATGGCAGGTGGACAGAGAGTGCTCCTACTCACTTCCTCCAAAAGACACTCTGCACAATAAAGAATTTAAGACAAAGCACTCTCATGAAATACAACAAAGTAGCAGAAACTTTCTCTAACAAGGTAATTGTAATGGTAATGTGCATTTGATAATTTAATTTTATCCTCCTGCTTTTTGCTACCCTGTACAGAAGGCATTCTGCTATGTACATCCTACCATATGCTCAGCAGTACCAGCACTACTTCTGACTATGAAATATACTTTGAATGATATTGTTGTTTTAAATCTAACCTTCACTATGTCTCCTGCAGGGATTAATATGAGAATACCACAGAAAGGTCATCAATAACCTTTGCTCTCAGGCTGGAAGCAGACACCTATATCAATTGATGCTAACAGGTGGACAAATACATTGCAAGGTCTACATGGGTTCAGGGTTGATAAAAGTTTATAGAGCCAAAGGTTGCTAGCAAATGTTTTACTACCATTGGATGGTAGTAAATCAGATGGAAACATTTGCTTTTTGTTACTCCTGTAAAACTAGCCAAGAGTCTCAACTACAGTGATAGCGAAGCCATCTCCTACTCCTACTCTGGATACTCCATTGTCCCTTTCAGCAATGAAGCTAGCTAGGCACCTGCCCACCACGGGGGTAGCCCTGCCAAAGGACACAGCCACGGCTGGGCCGCGAGGCTGGAGGGCCGGCAGTGTGCCATAGTCCCTGCAGAAGTGCACACACGAAGACTGACACGTGCGGGTCAGCCAGCTGTGCAGGCAGAGCAGCGTAGCGCAGGGCTCCGGTGTGGGCTGGGAGACCAACAGCACATTCAGTTAAAAGGAAAGCGTGAAATAAACCCCCTGAGCCTGGTGTGGTTCCCAAGTCTGAGTCCCATTTGTAATCAATGACCTGATTTCAAATCAAGTCAGGTAGAATCCATCTTTGTGTCACAGTCGCAGCTGCCTCTGCCTTCCCTGTGCTGCCAGCTGTCCCCCCCCTCCCCAGCCCCTGGCAGGTACGCAGCTGCCTGGTGGCAAATGCATCTCCTGCTTCGGGGTCCTCAGCAGTGCCACCACCCGTCACAGAGAACAGCACTTCAAAACGGCTGCGCTCTTCAGCAGCTCACGGTTTAATATCACTCCAAGTGGAGTGCCTTTTTCCTCTGCTTACCACCCATTACTCAGCACTGAAAAGTGCACACCGTTCCCTATTCAGCTCACAAACCGTGCATCACCTTTCAGGACTTTTTCTGTTGATTGCGACTGACAGCAGTGTGAAGATTAGGCAGCCTTTTAATCTTTTACTAGCCATGATTATCATCAGTAGAGTAAAAGAGCAATTGCCTGGCAGAGCAAGTGGCAGACCAATAACAGGTTCTCAGAGCAGAAAGCAGTCATACACTAAGTTAAGCTTCCAGCCTATTCAAGTCCATGATGCCTCCCTTTGAAAACTGCATAACTTAATTATAACTTCCTGGAAGATTTTTCATGAGCCTTTATGACAAAGACCCATATTTCTCCATATTTCTCATTAATAACATTCCTCTAAAAAAAAGAAGGAAAAAAGAAAAAAGAAAAAAAAAAGAGAAGGAGAGAAAAGTTCATCTATTTCCTTTTAAATTACAAACCTGAACATAATTCTTTTTACCTAAAACATTTTAATATCTTTTCTTATCTGGAAGATGTTAATTTGTATTTAAACAGATTATGAGACAATCTGAATGAAGAACAAATAATTTTCAGAAAACTGTAACATCTCACTAGTATTCAGCAGCTACCTGAAACACTTTCAGCATTAGGAATGCTCCCACAGAGACACTTATACAGCTCTGACAGTATATGAACAGAGATTATTTTGATTTAAGAATAAAAAAAGAATTCATTTCCCCGTTACATAGGCATGGGGAATACTAATAGCACTGATGTTACAGCTCTGTTCAGACTGAAATTAGGTATATCATTTCAGATCATGGAATTTTGGTTAGTACCAACCCCTAGACCAGGTGCAATGGCATAGATTTCTGTGTAGTTAAGGTCCTTGCAAGTGTACCCTGCAGCTCTGTATGGTCTTCATCACAAAAGTATTTGTCTCCTGCATCTTCAGTGCTTTTGATATGTCCAGCTACTAAACTAAAACATTCTGAGGGTGCTTTTACACGTTCATTCCAACCTCTCTCACACCACATGAACATCACTGTCAGGACCAAAGAGGAAGAGTATTTTGAACAGATGTGTATAGATACCAAAATCTGATTTACAAAGCTAACTGAACCTGTTAGCAAAAGGTAACCACTGAGCAGTAGTGACATAGACAATGAATATTGATTCAAGTAGGTGAAATCTAGATTAATGTTTTAGAGATCTCATTGACATGCTTTGAGTCACCTACATCTTTCTCAGCCTTATGGGAGATCTTGTGTGAGTTAAACTCAAAATGCCTTTTGAGGCAAACAGAGCTGATGTGAAGTGGCCTTGCAGCTTCTTTTTTTATATATTGATTTTGTTTAAATATTCATTAGAAGCACCTTGCCCATTGAGATGGGCACTTATACTATAAACCTAAACAAACACAACAAAGCTGGTTTTCAAAAATCTCTAGTATAAAAAGAAAAATGGAGCTAGTAATCTCAAAAGTAAATGTGACTGACAACAGTATTTTCACTCTAGCAGTCAAGAAACATGGGTAGTAAAGAATAAATATTTGAGCCACAGACATTATCAGAGGTGAATGTACAACCTGACCTTATATGTGGAAGTGTGACAGATCGTACTAATAGAAAAGTCTTAAAATTAAATTTACTTATAAATTCTCTCCTATTAAATCTGAATGATTGAATGATTCTTGTCCACGCAGATTTAAGGGGGAAGATCACCACATCATGCCGCTGGTGACATTATTTCTGTGGTATCTGAGATCTGAAATAAAGGAACCTGAAAGGAAAAAGAAAATACAGAAATAGCTAAATTGTAGACAATGTAATTTATGGGCTCCACAGAGGCTCTCATGTGCTTTTTCAGACATTGCTGACAAATCAAACTATTCTCAGCAAATAACAGCACAACAAGAAGTGAAAGATATTTGTTTCTTTTTAAATCTGGTCTTGAAATGGAATTGTTTAACCTCATGCCTTTCTAAAGTTGTCCAAAGAGTCTAAGAGACATAAATGCATAAGTAAATGAGCAGTGCACTTTTCAGGATGCCAATATTACAAACTGATCTGATACTTCTTCCAGCTCCTACAAACAGCTACATAGCTGAACCATCACTAACAGTGACACTCTTCTCATCTTTCACAACTAAAAGGAAAAAACCTCCATGCTGTTCCTGCATGTGTGAGCACCAGCTTCTTTCTTTTCCACCTATGAATTACTTTTGAAGAGCACCTCACAGTGTTCCTCAGAGAATAAAATTAGTTAACTTTTTTTACACTGAGCACATCTGGATAAACTCAGTGATTAGTGTATTTGAAAACTATAACTTCATTTGCATAATGTAAGCTCCATGCACCATACAAATAGAACTTGTGGTACTTTGTAAATTCTCCAGTGTTTTGAATGATTTAGCATAGTGACTTAGTGACAGCATACCCTCTGTAAAAGCACCAGGCTGATTTTCTTCTATTTATGCACAGGGCTGGAGGACAACAATGCATCAGATGCACTGTTAAAGCAGCATCAACTAAAAAAAAAAAAGTATCTCTTTGACTTTTAGGACATACAAGAATGTTTACACGCACCCAAAAGCAGTGTAACCATATACAAGCACTCTTGGTATGATGAAAATACATGGACATACTGTCATATGATCTCAGCACCTTGGAGCTGGGAGAAGCACAGAAGTTTTTTCTGTAGCCAGAGTTTTCCTTCTTCTACGCTACTTCCCATCTCCAAAATTTTGATAATATTGCACGTTCATGAGAGATATCTACTCCATCTTATGGCATTGTCAGTCAAACTGGATGAATTAGGCAACTGAGGACAAACTGCCATATGCCATCCCAAGCCAATTTTACAGTCCAACAGGCAAGTTAAATCTTTTTCAGAGTTTTCCCACGGTGTGACTTTCAGCGTATCCCTCTTGCTTCTAATTTCCATCTGCTCAGATCAGATGCTGCTATAAACACAGGTACACAGAGGATGTTTCCAATACAAAAGCCGATATAATTGCCATTCCTGGCATTTACATAAAAACGTTATCGATCTATCTGACAAATGCTGAACCATGAAGATAACAGTCAAAAGAAAGGAAAAATTAATCCAATTTAAAAAAAAAGAAATCAAAAGATAGCAAAAAATTTAACACCAAACTCATAGTATGTTCTGTTTTTCTTAATTTCTATTTTTTATGACATGCCTACCATGAAACTCACTTAGCAAGACCACAATCTCTATTTTTACAGGGTGAACCTTTACAGATCTAGAGACTTCCAGTTTACACAAATACTAAAAAACTGAGGTAAAAACTTCTTCCCTCTCCAGCAATGGTGGTATGAGAAAGCAGATTGTCGATAAGCTCAAGTTGAAATTATGGTGAATTGACCAACAACCAAATAACATTGCAAGTAACCTTTTCCCTATGTCCAGCTATCAGTGTAGAACATATTGTACCAAAATCATAGAATCCTAGAATTGTTTGGGTTGGAAGGGACCTTAAAGATCATCTAGTTCCAAACCCCCTGCCATGGGCAGGGACACCATCCATTAAACCAGGTTGCTCAAAGCCCCATCCAGCCTGGCCTTGAACACTTCCAGGGATGGGGCATCCACCACTTCTCTGGGCAACCTGTTCCAGTGCCTCATCACCCTCACAGGAAAAATTCTTCCCTATATCTAACTTAAATTTGCCTTCTTTCATTTTAAAGACATTTCCCCTTGTCCTGTCACTGCATGCCTTTGTAAAAAGTCCCTCTCCAGCTCTCTTGTAGGCCCCCTTTAAGTACTGGAAGGCTGCTATAAGGTCTCCCCAGAGACTTCGCTTCTCCAGGCTCAATAACCCCAACTCTCTCAGCCTGTCTACATAGAGGAGGCTCTCCAGACCTCTGATCATCTTTGTGGCCCTCCTCTGGAATCGTTCCAACAGGTCCATGTCCTTCTTCTGTTGGGGGCCCCAGAGCTGGATGCAGTACTGCAGGTGGGGTTACACAAGAGCGGAATAGAGGGGAGAATTACCTCCCTCAACCTGCTGGCCATACTTTTTTGATGCAGCCTATGATACAGTTGGCTTTCTGGGTACAAGTGTACACTGCTGGACCATGTTGAGCTTCTCACCTACCAACACCCCCAAGTCTTTCTCCTCAGGGCTACTTACTCTCAATCCATTCTCTGCCCAGCCTGTGCTTGTGCTTGTGCTTGCCCTGACCCATGTGCAGTTCCTTCCACCTGGCCTTGTTGAACTTCCTGGGGTTCGCATGGGCCCACCTCTCAAGCCTGTCAAGGTCCCTCTGGATGGCTTCCCTTACCTCCAGCGTGTCGACTGCACTACACAGCTTGGTATCATCGGCAACGTTGCTGAGAGTGCACTCAATTGCAGTGTCCGTGATGCTGACATAGATGTTAAAGAGCACCAGTCCTGACACCAGTGAAGATTGAGTCAAAAAGGTTGTTGAGTACTTCAGTCTTCTCCATGTCCCAGGTAACCCAGGTCTCCCATTTCCTTCCAGAGAGGGCTGACATTTTCCCTAGTCTTCCTTCTATCACTGATGTACCTACAGAAGCTTTTCTTCTTGCCCTTGGTGTCCCTGTGTAGAATTAATTCTATCAGAGCTTTAGCTTTCCAAAACTGATCCGTGGCTGCTTGGACAGTTTCTCTGTATTCCTTCCAGGCTACCTGTCCTTGCTTCCACCCTCTGCAGGTTTCCTTTTTGTGTTTGAGTTTGCCTCCTGGCATTTTTGCCCGACTTCCTCTTTGTTGGGACAAATCACTCCTGAGGCTGGAAGGGGTGGTCTTTGAATATTAACCAACTTTCTTGGGCCTCTCTTCTCTCCAGGGCTTTGTCCCGTGATACTCTACCAAGCAGATCTCTGAAGAGGTCAAAGTCTGTCCACCTGAAGTTCAGTGTAGTGAGTTTCCTGTATGCCCTCCTCATTACCCTAAGGCTCTTGAATTCTACCATTTGATGGCTGCTGCAGCAAAGGCTGTGCTTAAGCTTCACATTCCCCACCAGCCCCTCCTTGTTGTTGAAAACAAAGTCCAGCATAACACCTCTCCTCATTACTCCTTTATCACTTGGAGAAGAAAGTTATCATCAATGCATTCCAGGAACTTCCTGGATTGCTTATGCCCTGTTGTGTTGTCCCCCCAACAGATATCAGGGTGATTGAAGTCCCCCACGAGGACCAGGGCTGTGAATGTGAGGTTATCTGTCTACAGAGGGCCCCATCCACTTGGTCTTCCTGGTTGGGTGCCTTGTAGCAGACCCCCACTATAATGTCACCTGTCCCTGCCTTCCTTTTAATCCTGACCCATAAGCTGTCAGTCAGGTCCTCATCCATCCCCAGGTGGAGCTCCATGTACTCCAGCTGGTCATCAACATAGAGCATCCCCTCCTTGTCTCCCCTGCCTGTCCTTCCTAAAGAGCCTGTGTCCTTCCATTCCAACACTCCCGTCATAGGAGACATCCCACCACGTCTCCATGATGCCAGGAAGATCAGAGCCCTACAGCTGTACACGTCTCTAACCCCTCTTGTTTATTCCTCACACTATGTGTGTTTGTACAGAGTCATTTAAGTTGGGCCCCTGATAAAGCTGACTTACTGGCTGGAGTGTCTGGAATTCCTTTGTGCTACTCTTTAGGTGCTACCCTGCTGACCTGTGATCCCTCTGCAGGCTCTGGGCATCTATTGCTGGAACTGGCAACAAATTGGTAGGAGTGGAATGGATTGAGGTTCCCCTCCACCAGCAATTTTAGTTTAAAACCTTCTTCTAATTCCCAGGAAGTCTAACTAGAGGCAAATGTTTATACTATACATCTGAATACTTTTCCTATACCACTAAATTGTTGGTGCAGACATATATTAACCTAAATATGAAGTACTGCAAGTGTGAAACAAAATCTGCAAAACATAGCATTGAACACAGCATTTGCATCTAGGGAATGAGAGGGAAGACCACTAAAACCAGCAACTAGATATTCTAGAGATTTCCCTAAAACACATATTCAGGTCAAACACTTTCAATCATGTGCTCATTTGTGTATCCAGATGTGCTGGACTTTCAGTATTCAAATCAAGCTGACTGCACAAGCTTTGTAGACATTGAACAGCTGTAGGTAAAACAACAAAGGCATATCCTTGGGACCTCCGGGCAATTGTCGTAAAAGCTCATTTGCCCAGGAAGTATGTTCACGCTTATTCAGAGAGAGCCAACCTGATCCATAGCTGAAAGGAGTACTCAATATTATTTGCTATCAAACCACTATCTGAAGGCTCTGTGGATTTGCTGGTATGGGTATTTCAGGAAAAGTACTAAGTGTGTTCTGCCTCTGCTGGCAGTGTATATATATTGAATTCTATTTTCCAGCACTTTCTGGCAGATACATCAGTTATAGAGTGGCCCTACGCTTCTCAGTAAGGCTGCTTTCCCAGGACTACTACATGCAATAAATATAAAAGTGAAAGCAAAGTAATTTGCATGAAAGCCCCTGTACTTTTTATATAGAAAATTTACTCCAGGAATACTTGAATTCCACTGATCTTCATGTTGCTTTTCTTGCCAACAGACACTTTGCACATTGCAGGCAACATGTACATTTAGTAACGAGTGTAATTAATCACAGGTGCAGAGTCCCTTTGAGAGTAGTGTCTTCCCTTTCTCTGGGAGTCCTGAAAATAAGAAAAGAACATTTGTAGTATGAACTGTAGTTAATGGGCTTCATGCAAGAATCCCTCTGTGAAATCTGTGGTCCATGTTACAGAGGATGTAAAGCTGGCTCTTTCTGGACTTAAAATATACAAGCTTCCAGAAAGTCACACTGGAGATTCTCCTTACAGTCCCTGATTTTTAATCTGATTGTCAGTTCTCCAGGAGACAGGTTTCTTGACTTTATGTTGAAAAGCTCTTCTTTGGTATAAGACTGACAATTTAAGTGTTCCCCAAAAGAAAAGAGGAAGGACCTTCATTTTCTGACTGATGGTGTCAGTTGTGAGGCCAGCTTTTCTAGTACGCTTGCACTGCAAAGGAAAGACAAGTTCAGAAGAAGCCTTTCATATAACGAGACCATAGTCCATGCACTTTATATTTCTATTTGGCACAACTAGATTAGCAGTTTATTTTGAACCAGAAGTGTGCTTTTGAAATGATACTCCCAGCCACCCTCACTTTGCACACTTGGCTCACATCACAAAGCAGTCTTGCAGTGCATGAACTAGATAACCTTTGGACAAAACTAAACTGAAATACGTGTTTCAGGAGTGCACACGCTAACCAAGGACCAGGCTAGAGTTAATATAAAACCTGGGAAAGATCATGCACAGTGGATGTTGATTGGTCTCCACAGATCTACCCCTGATGAACTGGACTTTTTATTGCACAGAGTAATTCATGGTAACAATGCAGTGATAGCCAAATCTGTAGGCCAGGAGCAGAGCATCCATCTAACTCCTAGGAAGGCTGGCTCTTGGATGCAAGATGCAACCCCTTCTCCCTTGAAGAGCTCCACTACTGCTGATATATAGGACCAAATTTCCAGGACCTATCCTACGCACCACTTGCCTAGACTACATTAATGAGTTCCTGAACCAAATATGCTCTTGCTTATCATCTCCATTTACTTTCAAAGCTCATATCATGACCTACTCTGGCGTCTCTTAAGCAGACTCTGTAGATGGTATATGTAGCTGATTTAGAGCATAGTGCACAGTGCTACTTCAAAAACTTTTGCTACAACCCTCAGAGCATACAAGAAATGGCAGCTTTATAGAGTCTGATCATCTTTTTGGTAATTCCTCTGTCAAAAAGGAGTAACATCACAAAGTGTAATAACTCTGTTACAAATGGAAAGATAATTCATTCTTCATACATTAAATGGGAGAGTTAGAGATTACTGCAGGCACCAAGAACAAGCAACCATCAACCAAAATAATTTCCTGTTAAGAAGGTTATACCTTCAAAAGTTTATAGAGAAGAAGCAGATGTACACACTATCCAGCCAGTAAATAGCAGAGCAGAGACTGGCTGAAGCGGACTGTGATTTCTTTTTTTTTTTAAAGGAATGTTTGTTTTCAACTTCAATTAAACATTTATTGTAAGTTTACTTATTTATCTGGGCTGGACTCACACATACTTTGATATCTCGAAAGTGGACAGTAGCAGCCAGGCAGTATCATTTAGAACTTTAGTCCTGTAATAACAGGACTTCTTGCAGGATCACTTGTAATTATACAGCAATATTCTAAAACCTTACGAATTTTTAGGCTAGTACTGTACAGGAGAGAAGCAAACAAGTTTAGGTGTTTTTTTTTCCTTTTTGTCTTTTGTAGTAGGGCAGAGATAAATATATGTCTTATAATATATGTAACACAGGTGTGTCCTTACTCCATGTTCTCAGTCATGTGAAATAGCTACTGGTCTTCTAACTCTAATCACTTCCTGAGATATTTAATCACAAAACTACAGAGCACTTCCATGCCTCTCTGGAAGATGAAGCTATTCTTTACTTCACACATGATTGCACCTCCTTTTATACATACAGTTCAGCCATCAGAAAATATCAATTTTCTCCATGAATGTCTGAAAGCGCACCCAGCTTATCAGATAAATAACTCCTTTCCCTGTTTACCATTAACCTCCCAAACTAATGTACATATGTACATCTCCACTACTACAGAGTGTACATCTTAGCATCACAGAACTGTTAACAGTATGTCTGCAATGTTCAAAATGCTGATTCTCCTCTAAAGATAACAAACTGAGGCAAGTTTCCAAGGTTTCCTGCAACTGCTTCAGATTTGTTGTAAACAGTTTCAAGCCAGAGGTAATCTCCTAATTTGCCCTCCTGCACTGACTAGGAAATGGTAAGCCTGGCTCTACCAGTACCTCACAGCGAGAGGAAGCAGGAGAGGAGAATGTCCCTAACAACAAATACTATGGTCTGATGAAAGTCTGAGGTCTTCTGATTCTCAACACAGAAACTCCAGTCCCAAGGGTCCAAAGTTAATGCATCTTTTGTAGCTTTAGTTAGCTGTTATTTTACATATGACCTGCTGATCTCCTTTTTCCCTGGTGACACCAGACAGACATTTCAAGTCCTACTCTGTAATCAGTTTGCCAGCAGCAAGTTGACCTACTGGCTCTGACTTTCCCCCTCCCCTCCCTTCCCACACACACATTTTCAAACATCTGCTCTAACACTGAGGTCTTTTTAAATTTTTTTTAAATATTTTCATTTGTTTGGTTTTTTATCAAGACAAATTTTTGTGGAAGGTCATTCCTTCCCTTACATACAAACGTCTTCTTAAATGTGTCTTTATACGCTTCAAATGGACACACACTTTTTTTTAATTTTCAAGTTAGTTTTCTGTAGAGGAGTCTCTGCACTTGTCCTTCTTTATAAATAAACTAGGTGAAAAATGTCCCTAGGTCTCTGAAGGTGGGGTGAAAAAATTAATTCCAGCTCACTCTCACTAACTTGTTTTGCAAAGCAGTTTTAGCAGATATCCCCTATGGAAAAATTTCTTAATTGCTTCCTGAAGGCAGAATGCCCGTGACTAGTTCTTGACATTATCAGGGAAATATTTTACTGTGATTTTTGGTGTCATGCACGCACTGTATTACTTAGAGAGAAACAAATCTCAATGGTCTTATTCATAATTTCCTGAAGTTTAATAATTAAGACGGAAAGAAGCAGCCAACTGTCAATATTAGCTGCATTTTCATTAGGTTCTAAGTAATAAAAACTTTCATTCTGGTACGTGTCAAAAAATCCCCCTACTATGCAGGCTTTTTATCCCCAGAAGATGGGAGATGTTATACTCCAGCAAATTCAGTTTTCGTACAAGCATGAGATAAATGTGTGTGTGTAAATATAAATACATATTTCCATTCATTTATATACATATATAAAGGGGGTGGTTTAAAGACAATTTAAAAACTCCTAGGTGGAAGATATAAAAACATGACCCAGAATGTCACATACTGTGTAATGCATACTTAGGAAAAAAAAGCCCCACCAACTGATAGGAACTGTACACTGCCAAGAGATTTCTAAGTACAGACAGCAAAGAGGAAAGTATCAGTAAGCTTTGTCTTTTGTAAATCTCTGCCACCTGGCCCACTTACTGTTCCTAACAAATGGCAAAGTCAACTCAAGAAAACAGAATCATCAGGTTACTGTGACCTACTGAGCATATTACTTCTGCAGGTAGGAACTAAATGGGAAAACTCTACACATCACTGATCAACTTTGTAACTAAGAATGAACTGCACTGGACTTTCCTGTAATTTTTTTTCTCTTCTGCTTTAGAAATAATTATACATTTTTTCCATCCATACCAATAAAATAATTAAAAAAAAAAAGAAAGAAAAAGAAAAAGGAAAAAAGAAAGAAAAAGAAAAAGGAAAAAAGAAAGAAAGTCCTACAAAAGAAGGTAAAGTGCAACAAAAAAAGATTTTGGGACTTTTAATGTCAGCAGCAGCTCCAGTTATGAAACGTTATCTTTTTAGACAGTGCCTAGATAGAAAGACATGCTATGGTCTAGTGGTTCATTAAACTATGATGAATCAAATCCACTGGGTATAACCACTGGGATGTAGACTGCATGTATGTGTCATGTGCAGTAAAAGAATGCACTAATGATGTATTACCTTGTATTGCACCTATATGGTTTAAAACAAGCATTTAAAGCAAGGAAGATAAGTATACTGCCCTCCGTCACACCCGTAATTACAGACTACCTATGCAGATTACAAGATGCTGTCACACTTAAGGAAGAAACATAGATCAGCGTCTTTGGAGATATATCATTCCATGTGGTTTAAAGAGGTAACTGGAATGTCAGGGGAAGATGGCTCATAATTTATGATTTATCAAAATAGACAGCATACAGGTACTCACTACCCCTCCTCTGCTCTGGTCCTTTCCACTTGATAAAACATTTTTATGTTCACCTTGACTACTTTCATGTTTTGCCTCCTGCTGTCAGATGAAAACCACAGCAGACAAGAAGTGGATGGACTGTGTTAGACACAAGCAGAAAGAGTCACCAAAGAGGAAAAATCATGTCTTTATGAGAACTGGTGATAATGACAAAGATAGATTGGACAGAAAGCTGATTCAGTTGAGCTGAAGTGCCTTGTTCACCAAAAGAAGAGGCTTTCAGCTCCCAGGATTTAGATTTCTGCAGGACTTTTGTAGAAAAGTCTTACAGACAGATTGTATTTTTGGTTGGTCAGCTGCACTGTGCCCAGCAGCTTCATAGTCACATATGCTGATCTGCAGCCAAGGTGTAGGGTAAGCACCCCACCCTTGGTCTATTTCAGTCTGTTAGTGGTTGGGCAGAAAGAGCCAGTTATAAACCAGTTGAATGCTCGATTATATGCCAGAGTGGTCCTCCTTAAAAAAAAAATATCCAAGCTAGATAATCCATGTTGCAGAAGGTTGCTAGCAATTTAACATTTTCTATTGGATGTATGTATCAAGGTGTTGGCAGTGGGGGGGAGTGCTGCAGGGGTCCCTATGAGAAGACATCAGGAGCTGCCCCCGCTATGCACAGAGCAAGTTCCAGCCATCTCCAAAATGGAACCACTACTGGCCAAAGATGAGCCCATCAGGGATGTTGGTGGCACCTCGGTAATAACATTTTTAAGAAAGAGTAAAAAACCACTGCACAGCACCCGAGAGAGAGGAGTGAGGATATGTGAGACAAAAGGCTCTGCAGACACCAGGTACGGAATATCCATTTGGTCAGTCGGGGTCAGCTGTCTCAGCTGTGTCTCCTCACAACTTCTTGTGCACCACCAGCCTCCTCACTGGTGGGGTGGGGTGAGACACAGAAAAGGCCTTGGCTCTGTGCAAGCGCTGCTCAGCCATAGCTAAAACATCCCTGTGTTAGCAACACTGTTTCCAGCACAAATCCAAAACACGGCCCCATACCAGCTACTATGAAGAAAATTAACTTTATCCCAGCCAAAACCAACACAGGGGGACCTCTGTACGTTGGAGTAGCAGGCTAGCATGGTACGGAAGGAGCAGCAGAGAAGTGTTATGGACTGACCACAACCCTCACTCCCCATCTTCCTGTGCTGCTTCGGTGGGAGGAGGAAGAAGACTCAGGAATGAAGTTGAACCTGGAAAGAAGGGGTGACAGAGAGAAGGTGCTTTTAGTTTTGTTTTTGTTTCTTACTATACTACCCTATTTCTAATTGGCAAGAAATTAAATTAGTCTTCCTCAAGTTAAGTCTCTTTTGCTTGTGATAGTAATTGGTGAGTAATCTCCCTCTCTTTGCCTCTACCCATGAGATTTTCATCTTGTTTTCTACCGCTGTCCTGCTGAGGGGGAGTGGAGAGTGGCTGGGTGGGCACCTGGCAGCCAGCCAAGGTTAAAGCACCACACATTGCTCCGTGGCTTCTGAGGGACCACAGCTGTAACATCCATACTGAGTGACTACACTATGTTATGTGTGTGGGAGATAGAGCTCGGTCCAATAATAATCCTTGCATTAGCCAAGCTAATACGACTAATGGACCATAACTGCCAAGCAGCAATTGTGTATGTATTTTTTTTTCCAGGGGGCAAATTAAGAGATATCTCCTTTCAACCATTTGCTAATAAATAAAACAGGGAGGTGGTATCAATTACCGCAGATCAAGGACACTTAATATTCTTAGTTCTGTAAATTAGCACTCATCAGTGTTCCCTCCCCTTCCTTTTAATTTTATTCTGGAAAGGTTTCCGTAGCAACTGGGTCACATGCCCAGTTTAATCTTCAAATTTGTAACATTACAGCGGATTCCTGTTGAAAGTGAAACAATCAAAAAAGGGCACTTTTTACTTGTAGCCTTTTAGATACAATGATAATGGGGCTCTATGAAAAGGGGCTCTGGCAGCGAGGCATGTGAAAGATCACCATTTCTCTCAGATGGTGAACAACTGGTTATGGACACCAACATGAAAGCCTGGAAGCAACTCTTTTCTAGAAATTGTCCTACATAAAAAGCAGGACCCCCCCAGGCACCAGCAACATTTCTGGAGGTGAGCAAGTGACCCATCACTAGTCCTCCATAATCACTTTCAACTGGGCAGTGCAACCTTGCCTCTGCTGCTTGTTTTTGTAAAAACTGGGCTGATATGTTTGGAGATAGAACATCAACAACTTGAGCAAAGCAAGCATTATTTGTATTTCAGCAGTGTGTTCCCATCCAAAACATTTACAGATGTAGAGGATAAACAAGGTGAAAGGAGCCAAACATCTTTCACTTTTAAGCGCAAGCTTAGACTTCAAGAGACAGCTGGTTTTATGGGATTTCTGGTCATAAAAATTAACATCTGAATACAAAACAAATAGTTTCTAACATGAGTTTTATATGGCAATGGAAACAATGAGTGACTTGGTTCAAATGAGTGTACTCTCTCCTTTGTTATCCCTGTGCAAAGTAATAACAACCTGCCAAAATTCAGAAAATTGCCATCTTATTCTCTTAAGCAGTCGAGCTTACACCTATGAGTTCCCTGACATCCCAGAGCACTGTGTTCCAGCACTAGCTAGGCAAGAAACAAGGCAAGGACTCTGTTTTTGTGCAGAATTCCCTCTCATATTCCTCATCCTATGAAGAACCCCATGTTCCGATTGCCTGCTTTTCCACCAGTTACCGCCCACCCGAAAATATTATTTTATATTCTTTAGGTAAAGAATGTAAAAAGCTTAACCATAAGGAGCAGATCCTCAACTTGATTCCAAGGAATGGGTGTCATGGAAATAACAAAACAGCCCAAAATATTCATAGGTGAATGCATGATTGGACTGGATGGAGTTTTTGCCAGGTTTTACAGAGAACTTCTATGCTTCCTAATGGGACAGAGTGCAGTAACCAAAGCCCCTGGTTAAACCTCCCATTTCCAAAAATATTCTAATCAAATATGAGTTCTTGTACCAAGACTGCCACAAAATATTGTGCGGGACTAAATGTATTATAGAATATTAGTAACAGTTTAAAACACCGTGTGTGCAATCATGACTCTGTGGGAGGCTGAACTAATTAAACATGACATCATTCCGTTGCCTAATTAAAGTGAAATATTAAACTCATCTTTCATGTAAAAGAATGAGAAAGTGAATTGAGTTCAATGAAGAGGAAAAATTCTAAGAAATTAAAACATCTACAGAATTGGTATATCCTCCGTTAAGAACATTTAGCGAAACAGCCCACTTCTAGTACATGGTCTCATTTTAATGTTTGCTACCTCATAATACACTGCTGGCCTTTGGGAAATCCAGGTTCCAGTTTTCAGTACATCACTTTCAGCATCACACAGGAAAACCTTACAAAACCAAAAGTGTTATTTAACCCCATAAACAGTAACCATGAGTCCTACATAATATCTTTTAGCTATCCAAATCACATTGTGGCCCAGATCATGGGCTTCATTTGTTTTAAAAAATACTTTTTATCCACGCAGTTTGAAAGTAATTCCTACATGACTGGAAAACTAAATGCCAGCTTTGAGGTCCTTCTCAAGATTTCCTCACATTTTCACTATTATCACAGGATTTCACTGGCTTTTTAATGAAGGGTAACCAAAACCCAAACAAAACTAAAACACCTATAAATGTCTCTACAATCCTTGCTTCTTTCCTTTGCCTTCCCTCCCCCTCCTTTTTGACCCTTATCCTTTGCCACCCACGCAGACCTGAACATCTCTTGTCTTTCAGCTCTTCTCACCTGGCTGCATTTTGCCTTCATATTGTACCACTCACACCCCTTTTCTTTTCCATCTCCCTTTACCCTGTCTTTTACAGCATAAACATAAGCATACTCCATCCATCAATAAAAAATTGATTCCTGGTAGTACTTCCTAGATTCAGTTTTCATTGTGATGAACGTGCCACCATCAGTTGGCATCTTCAGTTCCTCCACACTGTTTCACTGATCACATGCCTTCCCCTCCCACATTAAAATTGATCTGAACATGCACTGGCTAATTGGAGGATAAATATGAGGATAAATACCAGTAAAACTATAAGACACTTTTGGTAAGGTAACATTTTTCATGGAACAGGTTTTCTGTTTTCTGAAAACTCTAGTAGTTTTTAGTGTGAAATTTACCTGAGGAGTCATGACTTTGGATGAAATGCCATGCTCTCAAGAGATAGGCTATGTAGAGTCTGAGAAATACTATTTTGATGTATCACATTATAACAAGGTTCCAGTGTGATCCTTGACAGGATTTGGGGTTTTTTGCTTTTGCTTTTTTTGCCTTGCTTTTTTTCCCCCTCCCCCTTTTGCAAAGCTTCTTGACTTACAATTTCACAGTCAGGCAATCATTTCAGCAGAAGAAACCACGAGGTACAAGACCATTCTAAAAATCATCTCTAGGGCTAGATGCAAAGTCCTCTGCAGCAAATGGAAAGATTCACATTAACTTCAGTGTGCTTTAGTTACAAAATGCAAAGGTCATTTTAATACATATTTTCTGCCTATAATTAGGTGGGTTTGATGGAAATTTTAGAGAGAAAAAGCAGGGAGGGGTAAAGATAGTATTTAGGTAGCTGTAATGTAGGCATCCTGATAATCTAACCGTGCAGCGAGTTACTGAGCCAGATACACCAGTCAGTGCTAGTCCAAAAGATTATCCAGTCTCTGGGTAAAATTCATTAACCTTTAAGTACCACTTAACTAAATCCTTCTTTACAAGTGTCTGCTTTACTATGACAGCTTTAAGCTGTTTACAGTCCTAAGAGGGGGAGAGAGAGAGCTGAAAGCCCTGTATGCCTCTCTCCACTGATAAAATGTATGCTGTATATTTATTGACTTGCAAATTTTGACAAAAAAATAAACATGGAAGTGGAGGTCATTGCAAGGTTTTGTTGTACTTTTGTTATAATATACTACTCTGCTACAGTGTCTTTGCAAAGAAAACACTGGTTGCCATAGCTATCAATTAATATACCTGTGTTTTATACAGAAAATGCTCGTTTTATTTATCACAGTTGATTTTTTATAAGCATATGGCTAACCCAAGAAACCTAGGTTGGAAAAATTATATCTGAGAATTCTGAAAATCCTGCTTAGATAAAAAAGTTTATGATTCCACTTTCAAAGAGGAAAACCTGGCTTAGAGCAAATGCTCCTTTGACTCTGATTGGGAGAAATAATGAAGATTCAGAAAGAAAAGTGGCTGAAGCTGAACAGCTGAAGATGAAAGGATTCCAGTCAAAACAAACTGCGAAACAGAGCAGACATTAAGGTTAAGGCAATGTCCACCATATCCCTAGGATCTCATTCTGGAGAGGACTGCAGTAGTCCCAGCCTAGAATGCAAAATATACTGCATAATTGGAGTCCTAAACCATTTCCAGATTTCCCAGGAAACAAGGGGATTGAGGAAAGTCATTTTTCTTTATAATTTGATAAAGGATTGCTACACTATTGGAGCACTGCACTAAAAGGACACTTCTGTGTCATTGAGACAACCTGAGAAAACCATGGTACTATTTTAGGAAGGAGATACAAGCAACACGCAAACTGTTTGTACGAGATTACCTGTACCTTTGTAATTTGCCAAGTAATTCTCAAATAGATTAAAATAAACAAGGATTTTATTAAAAAGATGAACAAATACACAAATTAGCATAAGACAAGCTGCTACATAAGTTCTGGAAGATAATTAAAGAAAGGGTTTGTTGTTGTTTTTTTTTTCCATAGCAGAAAGCAAGGTCATAAGCAGAGACGTGATGAGTGTGTCCAAATCATCAAAGCACTGCATAGTCAAAGCAGGTGATCAAACTAATCAAACTGAACTATGGATAAGAAAATTACTTTGTCAACTTAAATCATGAAAACTTACAGGGGAGTTAGGTTCTTCCTGTTTGAGATACTTAGCCAATGTTTAAAAAAATAGTGTTTTTTCTTTCTACTGAACTACAAAAAGCTCTGTAGGACATGAGTGTCTGTGGGGCAGAATCTACTTTGATTTCAGATTCTTGCAAGAATAACCTGTCCAAACACACAGTCATTGTGTCTTGGCTCTCCTTCAGAAAGTGTAGTAATACTTACAAAAAATATGATTTATGATGCTCTCCTCCAGTTTCTTATTACTGCAATTTATATATTTTTTATCCCTTCTAATAGTAATAGCACATGATCTTTCCAAAGATTTTGTGCAAAGGTGGGACAATTAAAACTTACAGAACAGCAGCTTCTGAACAACTCAATTTTTAACTCCAAAGAATCTACCGACTAATGAGAGGGGAAGTGGGATTTACTTTCCAGAAACTAATAAATTACTAGTTCCCACACCAACAGCCACAGCTTATGCACATAAGCAAAATCAGAATTGAAGGAAACCTCCATTAAAACAAATATTGCTTCACCTTTGTGGGAAAGGCTGACAGTTCAGACATTTTGAGAACAAGTAGTGTGGAAAAAACATTATCTATCAAAGCTCTTCCTGGTCTGGGGTAAGACCAAATTCTTGGTTATTTGTTGCATATCTTTGGCAATTGACACAGTAAACCCAAAACATTTTATACAGCCACTTGTTCCCCTGGCTGTTACTGACTCCTCCAGGGTAAACACATTGCAGGTGGAATAGAAGACAGAAGAACTTGGTAACACTGGGACAGAGAACATATGGGGGCGGGAATCATGGGTGAGTTCCACAGTCTCTGCTGATCTCCTCCATGTACTATGACAATTTAAAGAACAGCGTAAACAGACCCATCTCAGAGATTTTCCTAATAGCTATGAGGAATTGGTCTACTTGTCTCACAGGGATACAAAGCTGTTCGGGAACAGCAGACCCACTAGCAGACGTCTGTATGCTTTACCATTGACAAAGAGAGCGGTATGCAGCAGTCACGTCAGGGAAGCAGAATTAACTGTTCATCCAGTTCTTGGACCTTGCTCCTCATTCTGGTAGGAAAATTTTTTCAGAGGACATTTGTTAACACCACAGCATTTTGTGCAGATCACAAAATTGAACACTTTTAAGGATTTTTACACATTATTTTAAATAGATTATACCTTGGATGTAGTGGCAACTTCTATCTAACTTGCCATGCTGGTTCTTAAACTGTATTTTGGCAGGATGTAGCAAGACAAAGTCTGTGACAATTTAATGAGATGGCTTTTGGCTCCTGCACAAAGGCAGAAAAGAAGCTAAAGGCACACCAGGTCCAAGTCATGAGCTCCTGTCTAAGCTAGTGTCTCAAGGACATTAAGTATACAAAGTATGCCTATGGTATCAGGATGTCCAATTATGAAGAAACCCTTCCTCACAAAATGAGAACTCCAACCCCTCTCCAGTGTCCTCCATCCTATTGCCATTAGGAATCCAAGAAAACCTGCAAGGCTGTGTAACATTGGGTTCCCAGCCTTGTATATATCCCAGCCTTGCATTAGGGATCACCTACTGGCACTTATTTGTGCCTAGATTTTCCACAGATCCTAAACCCCCTGCGATTTAAGAAGCATATCAGCTCTTCAACAAACTACCTTGCATACACAATTTGCTATGCAAAAGAATGGTTTACCCATGCACACACCTACCCTATGTCCCATCAGATCTGAACTCTCCAGGGGTAAATCTCCCATGCACAAATGCCCCCTGAGCTGCCTCACAGCAAATGTGCCAGATTGCCTCAGGTCATCACTAGCAGCAGTTTTGCTCGGAAAAGGAGAAAAATTAGCAAATATTTGGGCACATTTCCCTCTGCCAGCGGCTCCTGAAGGCAGGTGGGATGACAACAAAACCCAAGCTTGTTGTTAAGAAGGAAGAAAGGAAAAACAAAGGAATAAGTTAGCCTAATTACAGAAACTCTGTGATGACCGTATCTATAGAGGAGGTGGAAATCACCTGGTAAAGCTGGAAAGAAAAGATGCTAGGAAAACACTGTCAGAGAGGGTAAAATTATCCACAAAGTAGATTTCTCATTATAGCTCAGTGGTGGAGTGCAAAATATTGACAGTTAGTTTGCAGTTAGGTATGCCTGACCCACCAAAAAAAAAAAAAAAAGTGTTTTTTGATGCAACCACTTTACAGTACAAAGCGAATGTAGAGGTAGGTCTCAGAGCCCTGATTTTCAGTGGGCAGGGAAAGCATGTCACCCAGGACCATGATCCACAGCAGGAAGTACACTGTAAAGTAGTACTCCTTTTTCATATGAGTCAGAATTTGCTTTACCTGAATTACTGTGGCTCTTAGGGAGCCAAAGCTCAACCAGGTGAAAGGAACTGATAGATGCATGTGCTTTACCTAAATGACTATAGCTCTTAGCAAGCAAAGACCCTGCCAGGTGAAAGGAATAGAGAGAGTCAATACCAATAAAACTTTCCTCAAAGTTTTTTATTTTTACTCTATAAAATAGCTTTTCTAAAATGTGCAAGACAAAGAAGAATCCTGGGTTGTTTGCTGTAATAGATGGATTTATTTTATATGTTTAGGACAAGCAGAATAATTCATTCATGGCTTTGCTTTTTGTGGATCAGCCAGCTGTTCTGTGCTTGAGCCAATAAAACTGTTGCTCACATGTCCAAGAAAAACAGCAACTGCAATATGAAGAACCATCCAAAAGAAGTACCTACTAAAAGTAGGTTGCTGAGTCTCTTGGAAATTGAATTAAACAGTGATTTGAATGTCAAGTTAATATAGATGTACACATGCATACATGCATTTTAACTTACAACCTCAACACTTCCACATTTAAACCACAATGCATTATGCTTGCGCTCATATGTTTTCTAGTAGATGCAGATGTAGCCATGAAGAAAATTTCTGGGACAGAGATTACAAAAAAGCCCTTACTGATTAGTTTATGAATGAAATATACATATTTCACATTTTAAAATCTCTAAGTCTACCACAGCATTTGGAAATCATCTGTCAACATAAAACTTAATGACAAAATAAATTGAATTCCTTTTACTGTTAATTTTTCTTCCAGCTGCACTGACTCTAAACAGCCATCAAGGAAAAATCCCCTTTAGCTATTAAGTTAGTGTGGCTTTAGAAAACAATTCCGTAAACATTTTGTTGCTTTCCAGCCACCTCACTTTACAAGAGCTTGATGAAAGATGTATTACACTAGTGCATCACTGGTCCTCGTTCCAACTCTTGCACTTACAGAATTAGCACCTTGAAAAGCCGCTGGAGGGGAGTTCAGCATCCTGAAAAGACATAGAAAAATTACCTGTTAAAGGAACAGGCTGGCACATTAAGGGTGCATTCAAGGTTTCCCCTCATTTTCACCGATATTAACAGCAATCTAGGTTTTCCAGCAGACACCTCCTATTGTTACTTTAAGGTATTGCATGTAACTGCCTCATCTACCACGTTGAAGGCCACCTCTATACCCTCTGCCAAGTGCTTACTTTGTACTTGGCTATCTGCATTTGTAGTCTTAGGGGACCTCAATGATCTCCTTAAATGTCCTGTCTGTATATTTTCTGTTGCTTTTTTATCCCCTTACTCTCCTTTACCAAAGACACTTACGGATAGTAAAATGCCAGACTGTTGGGACCCAACCTTGGATCTTGCTTCTTCTTACAGGATCTTTTACTGAAAAGCATCTTCTTTCCTCCACACGCACACCATTAACTATGTGGACATGCATCACTTCTTACAGTCCCTTCAGAGGTCCACCTACATCTCTAAGTCCCCTCTGCAATTCCCTGGACCATGGGACAGGTAATTACTACCTCCATTTCTTACAGTGAAAGGGACTGGACTCATTTCAGAATTAACCTGGAGATTTTCGTGGGTGGAAATCATGAGCTATGCACCTCTACAAAACATTAACAAACAAATCCACTCTCAAATGAACAGTTTAACACTTGTACATTGTATCAGTGGAGTAAAACGTATTAGCAACCCAAAAGAAGATCCAAAGTATATCCAAAAGCTGTTAGAAACAGATACAATTAGATCCAAACATCAAAAATTCCACTTGGGATCTTCAGAAGTCCCTTAAAATATGAAATACCCTTTCATCCTCTTTTAAAACACTATTTTTGCAACTAATGTTTCAGGAGTTTTGAAATATGGCTTCAGCTGTTGGCTAGAGCATCATCTCACTCCCTGTTTCCTGAACTAAAATATCTGAAATATATGAACAGTGTTACAGGAACACTGAGCATCTTAGCTCTCTGCTGTGAGAAACTGCACTCTTCTGCTGAGTAAGCTTGCACCTTAGATTATATGTCTACTGTAAAACTGTTTGAAAAATTGGATTTCTCTCTTGTGGATTTGAAATGTGTTTTGGTCCATCAGAATGGGGAGTCGAGTTCTTTCCTTCTGTTTTCAAAATCTAATAAAATATATCATAGCTGAAACAAAATATTTCAATGGGATAAAAATAAAATGTCTCAGTGATAACTTGTAGAAAATGTTGACAAAATTGGCATTTTCCTGAGAAATGATTTTGTGTTATCACATCAGTATTTTGTACAGAAAAATTGTTCACTTCGCCCATGACAGTCTGTTCATCAAAATTATTTTGATAACTATTTTAGTTTATTGAAAAATCCCATTAAAAAAAGTCTGTGCTACAAAGTGTATTATACTATGATTCAGTGTACCTGATTTCATCTCCTGTCAGCAGTGTAGGTCATTGAAGTTTCTACATGGGTGTGCACTTTATCTGCACATCTTTCATTTCTGCCTTTGCATCTGTAAGTATAAAATGAGTAAAGAGATACTATGAACATTGTCCTACTTGTAATCATCCACATCTAATCAGTGAAAAGCCTTTCCAGAAACACAACATGGGTAAAGTATTCATGGCTTTGAATCCTACAACAAAATGTAAAGTTTTCTGTCATGTCTATATTATGCTTATCCTGAATTTTCAGAGTGAACTCCCCCTGTTTAAAGTAGTTACAAGGAGTAAAGGAATTTGTTGAGCTTTTTACCGGCTCTTTACCAGCTGTAACTTCACATTGGGATAACTCATTGAACTGCCTTAGAGTTACTCCTGACACACACTTCTGCAAGCGAGAAAAAAATCAATTTGAGTGTGGAATGACTGCATCTGGACTTCTGTAAGGCCTTTGGCACAGTCCCCCACCACATTCTTGATGCTAAATTGGAGAGATACATATTTGACAGATAGACTGTAGATGGATAAAGAATTAGCTGGATAACCACATCTAAAGGGTCATAGTTACTGGTTCAATGTCCAAGTGAAAACCAGTAATGAGTGGTGTCCCTCAAGGTTCCCTACTGGGACCAGTACTCCTTAATATCTTCATTAATTACATAGACAGTAGGATTGAGTGCACCCTCAGCAAGTTTGCAGACAATACCAACCTGACTGATGTAATTGATTCATTTGAGAGAAGGGGTGCATGCTGTCCTGAGGGACCTGAAGAGGCTTGAGGAGTGGGCCCGTGTGAACAACATAAAATCCAACAAGTCCAAGTACAAGGTCCTGCAGCTGGGTCAGGGCAATCCTCCATATCAATGCAGACTGGGCAATGAATGGCTTGAAAGCAGCCCTGCAGAAAAGGACTTAGGGATACTGGTGGAGGAAAAATCAGATATGAGCTAGCAATGGCTGTTTGCAGCCCAGAAACCCAACCATATCCTGGGCTGCATAGAAAGAAGCATGGCCAGCAGGTCAAGAGATGTTATTCTCCCTCTCTACTTCGCTCTCATGAGACCTCACCTGTAGGACTGTGTCCAGCTCTGGGGTCTACAGTACAAGACAGATTTGAACCAGGTCCAGAGGAGGGCCACAAAAGTAGTCAGAGCTGGAACACCTTGCCTATGAAGAAAGTCTGAGAGAGTTGGGGTTGTTTAGCCTGGAGAAGAGAAGGCTCCAGGGAGACCTTATTGCAGCCTTTCAGTATATAAAGGGTGCTTATAAGAAAGACAAAGAGTTTTTACCAAGGCCTGTAGTGACAGGACAAGTGGCAGTGGTTTTAAACTGAAAGAGGGTAAGTTTAGATCGGACATAGGAAGAAATTTTTACAATGTGGGTGGTTGTTGCGAAAGGAGTGGTTAGGTCAGGTCACTTAAAGAATTACCACCAAAGAGTTTGTTTGAAATAGGTTTAAAATGAGTATGTGGAAATGTGACTACACAAGGTTCGATGGCAAGATTTACTCTATTACTTACTACGTAGAGTAAATGCACAGAGAGAGGGGGGAGAGAGAGAGAAAGAGAAAATTTATTCACAGTTCATAAGATTTTAGCAGCAAAAAGACTTGTTTCAAATCACAAAATTGCATAATTAACCTATTTCAAGATTGCAATATATATTACAGCAAATGTATATACCTACTAAAAGTTTGCCCTTGAGTTCAGTGAAATACTCACATCTTATGCCTTTGCATTCCTCAATGGACAAAGGGTTGAGCCTCAAGGAGCAGGAGTATCAGCCCAGGCCTTGCTGTCAATTTTCTGCGACAATCGCCTCAGTATTGCAAACTTAGTGGTACATATAGCTCATATTCAGTTTTGGCTAACTGGACTACTTCTGAAAGTCACTGGACTCTTCTAAGATATTTCAACTCTGTTAATTTTTCCACCCTTTATTTCCATTTCTATCTCTAATTTTTGGATTTTATTTCAGTCTGCTGGAAAAAAATCCCAGATGCAATGCTGACTTGGCTTCTGAAAAAGAAGATCCCATACATTTTGTGTCTAGATGACTCTTACAGGAGAATATCAGGCAAAAAAGCTATTGAAGTAAATGAAATAGTGGATACTGACTATGACATTCATGCAAAATGTTGATGTATCATATGCAAAAGAGGAGTATAAATTAACATTTGCCTGTCAAAAGGATGACAGATATCTGTTGTAAAATACCTGCATGGTCTTTTCTTTCTGGCTCAGCAACCTGCTCAAATGTCATTCAATTAGGAAGAAAAAAAAATTTAACAGACAAATGACAGGCTTTGTCATATATCCAATCACACGCTATAAAATTTGTCAGCAAGGAGTGTTCAACCACAAAGACAAGGGGAAACAGATGATTAAAGAAGTCATTTGGCTTGCTTACTTGAAGTTTTACACTATGTACCAGATTTGGAGTCAGGAAGAGATTTTCCCCCAAAGACTGGTGGAGACAGCAAAAGTCTTTGCTTTCCTATGGAGAAAAGAATTGAGCATGGTCAATCTGAAGACCTCAGCCCAGCCTCAACACCATGCACTTTCAGGTGGCAGAATGGCCATAGGTGGTGGATGCTGTGACAACTGTTGGTTAAGTGCTACTGTTGTGACCCTTTACTAAGTCATCACCACTTAGCTATGGATAACTCCTCAATTTAGGCAAAGTAGGTACACGCAAAGAAAAGCAGAGGGGCACAGAGAGGTAGTGTTTGGTCAAACTTAGGAAACACAGATCAGCTCTTTCTGCTGTTACTAAGGAAGGGAGGTAGCAAAAGTATCATTAATCTCATTTCCTAGCAGTGCCTGATGGAACAAGCTCATCTCCGTTCCAGCTCTCAACAATTAGACAAATTTAATGGTGCAGGCTGTGGAGAAGCCAATAGGGTCTTCAAATTACATCTCCAGCAATCGCAGTGAAACAGAAAGGTCCATAGAACACTTTCATCTCACAGCCCAAGTTCACTGAGGGCCACAAATGCTTACCACCAGCCCAGGAGAAATTCACAAGCAGAATCTTCAGTTCTAATGCTTGGCAAGAGGTGAGCAGAAGATATCAAGACCAGTGCCACTGGGTGCCAGCAGCAGGGATTCGTTGAGTGAAACTTCCAGACAGTTGTAGGAAGTGGTTCACACCCTGTGTGCCAGAAAAAAGCAGCCCCAATGCTTTTGAGTTAAAATTGAGGGCTTAATAACATTCTTGCTGTTTCTTGACTGAAGTACACTCACAGCTAAATTAGGAACACGTGGATTATTTTCTCTAATAAGTATTGAACAGATAATACCTAGCAGAGTTTTCCATTTTAATTCTTGTCGGATGTCTAAAGGAATGCTCAGATTCCCAGGCTGCATGGGCTCATGAGAATCCACTGAGAGCTAGATTCAGTCAGATTTGGTACTTTGAGCACCTCCAGGCTTCATTCTCTGACACTGCAATTCAAAAAGTTCCCTCTAGAACACATCTAAGGAAAAGAAAACCTGTACAAAGCTCACACTGACAGACACAGAGGGGCTAGTTGGTGTTTCTGGATATATGCTTGATTATTGCTTTGCTCATTAAACTTATAAACCTCAATTACCACTCAAGAGGGATGTCTTTTCTAATAACATCATCTTATAAACAGCCTGGGCCCTCTCCAGTCACAGCCACTTTTTATTATTTTGAAGAATGACTAAGCTGTTCTTCCAAGTTTTCCAGCTTACCGTTAAATTGCAAACAAATACTTACACAACACAAGCAGATCCAGCCAAAAGAAAGCTTTCAAACTTCAAAAAGTCCTAAAATATATTCTCAGAGTTAGTCAGAATACGAATGCTAAACAAGAAGGGTTTGGGGACAACTTTAAATTCTGATCGAATCACTGTGTTTAAACTCTCACTTAATGAAAAAAAAAAAAGAGCATGAGAGTGCCCACTTTAGGGCTTTTCTTGAAAAAGCTTCTTCACTTATATAGACAGCCTTTAGGCTGCAAAT
The DNA here is from genome assembly GCA_035590275.1 of Ibycter americanus. NCBI lineage: Eukaryota > Metazoa > Chordata > Aves > Falconiformes > Falconidae > Ibycter > Ibycter americanus. Next base: position 61,054,066 of record JAVJGI010000062.1, read on the forward strand.
CCTTTAGGCTGCAAATAAGTGTATAAGAATACCTCAAGAAGCTTACTTTCCATCTCAAAAACCATTATTTCTTTTAAAAGAAAATAATTCATTAAATTAGATGGACACCATTGCCACAAAATATTTTAACCAGTTTTCTTTGTAGAAAAAGGCCTTAGGGAGCTTTATTAGGACACTACAGAGAGTGGGATACATGCATAGACATCTATATCTGAGTTAGTCGCCCCAGGCTCCCTTTACTGCAAATTGAGAAAAATAGGTACTTCTGGGCTCTAATTCATCTGTCACTGAAGTTGGTGGCTAAAACAGACTGGATGAACGATGCCCTAAAAGTGCCTATAGGTCTTCACTGACTCTAAAGGGAGCCTGGGGTGATAAACTCAGAGATTTCTACACTGCAGATAGCAAGTCAGATGAGCTGGAGTGCACCCTACATGTAGAAGGGAAGTTCAACTGAAAACTAAATATTTGGTTCCTTTCTTTTCAAAGCCAACCTCTGCTGTCAGACATCATTTTTGCAATTAAATAAAGATGAAATAAAGATGCCATAGCTGGGACACGAGTGTGGCTGTGTTGTTTTGACCACGTGCCGTGCCTCCTGTTGCTCGGTCCAGCTGCTGTGGCACTCACGGATCAGGTGCCCAGGTACCAGCCAGCACAGCCGTGCCCCTGTGCTGTGCATGTCCCGCTCATTGGTGCTCTCCTGCTCTGTTGGTACTGGTTGCATATTGTATTTGTCCACTTGGGACACTATTGCTCTTTTTTTTATGAGAACGGTATCTGGCATGAGATGTTTAGGATCATATGTTTGCTAAGCATCTCTGGGCGTTTTTCATCTAAGGCTGGTAATTTTAGTGGGCTGCAACAAGTTTTGAAGTTTAATCCTCACTTACTGTTATGCTTGTAAAGGGAAGATGTGCACATAGCCTTGTTTCCTTTTAAAATCTCAGACTCAGCAGAAGAATGAAGAAAGGTAAACAGTGTATAGTAAAAGTCACGAAATTATTAAGGTTCCCTGTACATTTGCTTTTCTTTCCCTTTAATTAATACTCCCTTGCAGAGGTAACGTAGGGTTTAGAACACTTCTTAATAACATATTTACAGATCTAATACTTCCTGTTAGTTTCTTACTGTAAAGGAATTAGTAAGAGGAAGTAGTATCTTTCAAGTACTGGTCTTAAAAAGTCTTTCTTTGAAATGTTGTTACACTTAACGTGATGTTTTTCTGCAGTTGACTCAATAGTTTAATTTCAAAGTTTAGTGAGATGTCATGAAACACCTTGACTAGATTTTGAATAAGACCTTCAGTATAAAATATGGCAGCAATAATTAGAGCTGATTCATAACAACAAAGTAGTAGGCTACTATTTTCATCATACTCGAGAAAGTCTCTCCAGCTTTACATGGAAAGGAGATTTTCTTGAAGCAGCCAAAGTGTTCCAAAGGTATTTCTGGCTACATTTTTCATGTATTTCAAAGCAGAAGAGACAGTCCAGCCTTTAAACTACTCTGCTTACAAATAGGCTGATTCTGCTTTCTGCTAAAGCCATGTTACATTTCCAGGATCCCTTTTTCAGGCCCATTTACACTATGAGGAAAGTAAGTCCCTAGGGTAAACAACTAGGGACAGTTCTTATGAACATGTTGATCCACAGGTTTTTTGAACATCAATGCTCTATACTTTGTCAGAAAATTCTTTTGTCAGCACTTGATACATGATATTTGCAGTTCCATGTCGTGTTAGCGAAATGCGGCTGTTCACCCGCTTTGTGTCTCCCTCCTGTTAAACAAAAAGACATGAGGAAAAGGGCATGAAGAAGCATTTGAACTTTGAATTTCTGGAGTTAAGGTAAAGGAGTAAAAATATATCATATAACAAAATGACAGTTCTTTCCCATCTGAAATCCATAGGGTGAACTAGCTTTAGGTATTTATTAAAATGTCTTGACTTGGTGTGGTACCTAAATTTAGTCTTCTCTTGTCTTGGTCAAGTAAATTACATACATACTGTAACACCCCCTTCTAAGGAACACAGGCAGTTATTCATCTTGGGCTTTCTGTGTTTGAATATGTTCACAACTGCAAGGAGCATTAACTTCCAATGGTGTGATTTTTCCCACTCATTGAAAATACAGACTGGACAAAGCAATCTTCCTTCATCCATATGAAGGTTCCTTCTAACCTCAATTATTCCGTGACTGAATCTGAATTACACAAATGTTCTAAAATAAATAAACAAAAGGGAAAGCCAAATCCATTTCTTTGTTTATTTACTTTAAAGTAAATACTTCCAGTATTTGTTTTTGAATGTGGCATGTGTCTAGTTTTAAAGTTGTTTTTTTGTTTTGTTTTTTTTTTAAAAAAAAAGAACTTCTGAACTCAAAAATAGGGCTAAATCAAGTAATGTATCTGGTAGGAAAAGCAAAACTAGCTGTTGTGAGAGTACACGTGGCTCACTGGCTGCATAAACCTTTCTCCATGGCCACTCCCAAAATAAAGATTTCTGCACTGAAAAAATAAATTCAGCAGTTTAGCTGACAGAGGATTAAAGCAGTACTGTGGTGCCTAGGAAAATCCCAGCGCCAGTCAGTAGTACCTTCCTGGAGTTTTAAGGATCCTGAGCTGGAGCCATGGAAGAAGAGAGCAGCATGGCCAGCAGGGAGGGGAAGGGGGAATCAGCTAATTGCCCTCTCCCTGCTGTGTGTGTCCCCTCTACAGGAGCTGGGGGACCACGAGGCTGAGCTCACTCCAGTCTCAGAGTTGGTGCCACCACAGAAAAATGTAATGGGGGGGAATCTATCATCTACCACTTACTTCTGTTATCAGTAAATTTAGCAATTGTTTTAAAAAGTCCTTGCTTCCTTGTAATGTTGCCCCCAGGCCACTCCATAATGACTGCATAACACAATTACAAGACCACTGAAGTGTCCTATCACTACATGCCCTTGCACAAAGTCCCTCTCCAGCTTTTTTGTAGGCCCCTTTAGGTACTGGGAGGCTGCTATAAGGTCTCCTCGGAGCCTTCTCTTCTCCAGGCTGAACACCCCCAACTCTGTCAGCCTGTCTTCATAGTAGAGGTGCTACAGCTTCCTTCTGCACCTAAAGACTTTGGCTTGATTTCACACTGTCCCCTACCATTGTGGTTTGTGAGTTTGAGTTTCTGGAGAAGAAAAAAAAACAACTAAAGCAGACAAGCAAATAAACAACAAAAAGAAACCAACAAAACCCCAACAACAATAAAAAGAAACAAAACAACAAAAAGAAGATACTCCTAAAGTGAAAGATGGGATTAGATATAGCCAATATATCTCTTTCTAAAGGGGGAACTTCAGCACACCCACAAATGGCAAAACCACGCAAACTGGCTTATTAGAGGTGAAACAGGCTGACCACAAGGTGCAGAGAAAAGAAGGGCAGTTGCGTAGAAAATTTACATTAGACATTCAACAACCACTTATGGCCTGAAGGACTGTTCAGGAAAAACTGTGTACACTCCTGACAAGACCCAAGTCCTCCCAGGTTTCAGGACAGAATTTTGCTGGATACCCAAGGCTGTGCCATTAGACACATACTATGTCAAACTGAGCACCAGTTTCCTTCCCAGTGATATCCTGAATGAAGAAAACAGCATCACAATTTATCTAGTAGCGAACTTGCTCCTTACATGTACTCAGAAAAATCCTAGTTTTTTAAAAAGAAATAATTTGAAAAGAATGGGTTTGAAAGAATGGTGGCACTCTGCCTGCTTTTGAGTAACAACTCACTGTTTACAAAACCAGTTTCTCACCAGCCCTCAGTTACCTCTTATAAGTTAAAAACTTAATAAAAGGCAAGTAAGCTCTACAAGCATGTGGAGTCTGGGAAATTCAGTGAGCTAGAAAAGATATGGATATAATTCAAGGGAGTAAAGCAGACACTCACTGAGAAGGCAGATTTCAGAGGATCTCATGGTATTAAGCAACACTGATGAAATTCCATTCAGATCAGTGTAGATAAAATTACATTCACTGTTGACAAGCGCTAAGGAATCCAAATGAGGAATAAACAGACCTAACTATCTGAACACAATGGGAAGCTTGATATTACCTGTTATTACTAAAGAAGAGATTTTGGAGCCACTGAAGACAGTTCTCTGAAAATACTATTTTCATATCTGTGGTGTCAAAGAATAAATGGAACTATAGAAATTACTAGGACTGAAAGAGAGTACAAAGAAAATATTAAATGCCACTGTATATATTCATGACATATCTGTATCTTGATTCCTATACGGAGTTCTGGTCACCTGTTTCAAAAGCAATGTGATATAACTACGAATGGTACAGGGAAAAGTGAAAAAGCTGCTCAAAGTTATGGCATGATGTCTGCATGATGAGAGATGAACTAAAATTGTTAAGGTGATAAAAGGGACTGCAGGGTGGGAATATGGTAGAGATATATAAAATAGTGAGTGGATGAAGAAATATTTTTCAGACCATCATAATGTCAGAACAAAGGGGCATGAAATTAAATTATCAAACAGCAGGTGTAAAGCTGAGCGTATTTAAACTACAGAACCATCTGCTGCGGGAGGCGGTGGAGGCCAAAAGTCTAAATGGGATCTAAATGTAATTAAATCTAGGGAAGAAAAGTTAAGGGCTATTAGATAGAGAATACAACCCTCAGTTTGGGAAGTCCCTACACCAGGAGCTGCAGCATGCAAGCGGGAAGAATCAGAGAAACCCTTCTCCATGCCTGCGAGTTTGGCCTCGGCACCTGCTGCTATTCATGGTTACAACACTCCCCTCCCCGCCCCCAAAGCTAGGCGAGCCTGCTACAGCTGGTTTGCAATTAAGATTAGCTGTGGAGTCTTTCTCCTCAAGTTTTTTTCCACAGAAAGCCTAGAAATCCCAGTTTCCTACTGTTTCTGTGAGTGCATTAAACCCTGGGCTATGAGGGAGAATCTAAGGGCAGGTAGTTAACACATGTGTTCTTCCAGTTTTGTAAAGCTACACAGAAGGCAAAAGTTGCAGACACACTCCTCCCCTTAACGTTTCAGTGCAGGTGTGACTGCACTCAGCATGTCCTTGCGATGCCTCGTATTGGATTTTTTTTTCTTCCTGTAATAGTGTAATGACATCTTCTTGTTCCTAGGTCAACCTCATGAGTTCTGCCCCCAGAACAGGCACCTCCTTTTTAGCACTACTGGACCTTACAATACCCAGAATTGTTTGGCAAAGCTGGAACAGAACTTCTTCATTGTGATGCCCAAATATTCAATTTCACTGGGCTATGAACAGTGCAGGCAGGGTGAGAGGACCCGTGACAAAGCAGAGGGCACAGGGTGAAACACCAGGCTGAGAAGCACCTCCTTTTCCAGTAAGTGTTCCATGATCCACCTGAGCAGCTGTGGTGGGTTGACCCTGGCTGGATGGCAGGTGCCCACCAAAGCTGCTCTGTCACTCCCCTCCTCAGCTGGGCAGGGGAGAGGAAATATAACAAAAGGCTCCTGGGTCGAGATCAGGACAGGGAGAGATCACTCACCGATTACCGTCATGGGCAAAACGAACTCAAATTGGGGAAATTAGTTTAATTTATTACCAAACAAATCAGAGTCAGGTAATGAGAAAATAAAACCTAATCTTAAAACACCTTTACCCCAACCCTCCCTTCTTCTTCCCGGGTTTAGCTTCACTCCCAACTTCTCTACCTTCTCCCCGCCAGCAGCACAGCGGGATGGGCAGTGGGGGCTGTGGTCAGTTCATCACATCTTGTCTCTGCCGCTCCTTCCCCCTCAGGGGGAGGGGTCCTCACACTCTTCCTCTGCTCCAGTGTGGGGTCCCTCCCATGGGAGACAGTACTCCATGAACTTCTCCAACATAAGTCCTTCCACGGGCTACAGTTCTTAATACACTGTTCCAGTGTGGGTCCCTTCCATGGGGCACAGTCCTTCAGGCACAGACTGCTCCAGTGTGAGTCCCCCGTGGGTCAAAAGTCCTGGCAGCAAACCTGCTCCAGCCTGGGCTCCTCTCTCCATGGATCCACAGGTCCTGCCAGCAAACATGCTTCAGTGCAGGCTTCACACGGGGTCACAGCTTCCTTGGGGCATCCACCTGCTCTGGCATGGAGTCCTCCACAGGCTGCAGGTGGGTATCTGCGCCAGTGTTACCCTCCATGGGCTGCAGGGGGACAGCCTGCCTCACCATGGGCTTCACCATGGGCTGCAGGGGAATCTCGGCTCCGGTGCCTGGAGCACCACCTCCTCCTCCTTCTTCACTGACCTTGGTATCTGCAGAGTTGTTACTCTAACACATTCTCACTCCTCTCTCCAGCTGCAGTTATTGCACAGTTTTTCCCCCCTCTTCCTAAATACGTTATCCCAGAGGTGCTGCCACCACCACTGATGGGCTCAGCCTTGGCTAGCGGCAGGTCTGTCTTGGAGTCAGCTGGCATTGGCTCCATCGGACATAGGGAAAGCTTCTAGCAGCTTCTCACAGAAGCTACCCATATACAATACCAATCTGATATGCAACCCAATGCAGCAGGTCTGATTCTATCTTGTCAAAATGTCTGGGACTGGGGAGGGGAAAAAACAGGAGAATTCCTGAGAGCAAAATAGTGGAAGCAGGATGGCACAAAAAAGCCTGAAGAAACATGAAAACAAGCGCAGCCATCAGTGAACAGAAAAAGAAGACCTCTGATTTCAGTACAGCCTTGCTGTGAAAGGAGGCCTGAAATAGGACATATTTAGATAAACAAGAACTGGATTAAGATTTCTGTTCCAAGTCTGAAAGTTTACCTGCTGTGAGCAGGAGCTGGCTGTCTCTGCCACTTCTGCAAGTGTTTGAAAAAGGGAAGAAGGTAGAAAAGGAAGTCAAAAGTTGGGACCAGCAGTGGTGCCTGCTGCTGCTGCTGCTGTCTTTGCCTCATTCAAAGCTACATACATACCTGAGTACCTGAATGCTCTTACAAAAGCTGAAAAAGCTGAGCTGTGTGAAAGTTCACGGGTCAAAGTATTACAAAGAACGTGGTACAGGGCTATAAATGCAGAGAAACAAATCTTGCATGTGGCTGCACAGAGAAACAGTTACCTTATTACCTCTGCGGAGCAGAAATAGCAATTATCCCGCGTCCTTTCCTGGTTCAGACTACTGGAGTCCAAAAGTCTGGCTTTTCTAAACTGGTGCATTCTTTAGGTGCCTGTGTGACTTGAACACCCAATGCTATCATTCAGGGAATGATTAAGCAGATGGAGAGGGCTGCCAAAGTAAGCACTGGGACACGTATTCACCGCTTGCCATATTAATATATTTATAAAATAATACTGTCCCTATACAACCTTGGGGACGGGAACAAGGCAAGGATATTTGGAGATAAGACCAACAGAATTATATCGGTTCATTCCTCACTGCCCTTGCACGGTGCTCTGAGCAGTGGCAATGGAAGCAGCCAGTCCTAACCCTCTGTTTCACAGCCATTGGTAACATTAGAGGAAATGTTAGTCAGACTGCCTTTCCAGGAGCCCCAGAGCAATCAGCTTATCAGTATGCTCAGTATATTAATCCCAATTTTTTTGAACCCTGCCCACGTACTAGGAAATACTACTGGCTTGATGTTATGAGTGCAGTCTGGACCTCTCAAACTGTTGCTTGCTAACAGAGCAGGAAAAGGAGAATGGAAACCGCTTGGATTTTTAAGAAGGATGTCAGTGCAATAAACTTGACTGAAAGAAATCAGTGATTGCCAGAGCTGTATGCAAACATTTGCTACTTCAGATCACTCAGTTTCTAATTCTGCTACTCAAAAGGCAGAGCTACACATCTGCCTGCAGAGAAGGGCACAGAGAGGCTGTGCTGGGAGCGCATGACTATGGGCAGCAATGCAGGTAGTATACATGCAGGTAGCGTACATGAAGAAAAAAGGCAGTGGGGTAGGTACAAACCACCTGGTCTGGCAGCCAGACTCCACCAAGTGTCATTGGCATGAAACAGGACCCGCACAGCCAGAAAACAGCACTGCTGAAGGGGTTTTAGCCAACTGATGGATGTCTCAGATCTGTGTGGGAAGAGAAGCAAGAGAAAGAAAGAAAGAAAAAAGAAAACAACCACCAAACAGAAACCAAACTGGCACAGAAACAAAGCAGAAGACTTTGGCCTCAGCCGGACTGCTTTGTGGGATTCAGCTTACGTGTTCCCTCTAGCCAGGAAGCAGAGAAAAGATGGGGAGATACCTCCCTGTTCCCTGTAAATTTAAGTCCAAAGCAAAAACATACAGCACTAAAGGCACCTGGGAAAAGGAAATAGAAGGAAACCTTAGTTTCCTCCCCCCCTTCAACAAGTCTGTCTAACAAACAGTTACATACCATGATTTTTAAAAAAAAGATGTCAAAATAGCCCTAATGTCTTCAGGTGAAGAGTATAAAAAATTAAAAAAACACATAATAAAACTCTTGGGGATGAATAAGAGCTGAGCTCAAGCTTTACTCCCTCATAATTAAAAGTGAAGGCTTAAGCCTTGCTTCCCCACAGCCCAGGTAGATCCTGTCTTTGGGACTAATCTCTAAACTACATGCAGGAAAGATACCACCCTTCTGACTGTGGATACCTTTATACAACCATTCCCACTTACACAAGCCATTCTGTTTGTGATGGATAGTCACACAGTGGTACCCCAGGCATATAGGACATTTGATCCTGTTGCCAAGAAACAGTCAGTCCTACAGAACGGTTTGATTTTCCTGACTGGAGTATGCAAATCTCTTGTACACACGGTAAATACCACCTTGTTAAAAAGGAGAGCTAATAGTGTTTTTCAAAAGAATGCATGCATCTGCCTTGCAAAAGTGGCCTCTAATTTTCTGTGTAGTTGAGGAGGTTTCATTTGCTGAAATGCTGAAAACAGCCACCTCTTGTTGTAAACACACCATTAGTACAGTAATTATTAAAAACTTTTATAATCATACTCTGGATTTCTAGTTGTGTATCCACACAGAGATTAGGTTAAGTCAAAAGAAAAAAGAAGAATTAAAGTTGCCCAGGCATCAAACAGAACCTGAAACAGACACAACAGATAGTAAGTTAAACAATATACATATATGTTACTCAATCAACAGAAATAAATTCCAGCTAAAGGAGTAAACATAACCTCTTTGTTTCGTATTGTAAATGAAGTGATTTCAACTGGAGTATCTCAGCTGAGGGAAATGGTAGCTGAAGCACGTATGACAAAGCAAAATTTACTACACTATCAGTAGAGGCAATACTCATGAAAGAAAAAAAAATCTCTGGTATTCACTATGGGTCTTGCTGAAGCATTGCTCAGCTTATGTAAAGGCTTTGCTGAAGTGCTGAGCAATACGGGCCTGAAAGAAGCTATTTACCATGCAAAATCCATCCACTTCAATGAGTTTAAACTTAAAAGAGGAAAAGTGGAACACGCAGAACCCAGTCCAAGGATGAGTAAGGGAGACAAGGCTATGGAACAGAGGATGGTCAGATGCTGTATGGATATAACCTGAGCATACAAACAGGATGGATCCTGGTTACAACTATCTGTGTGAGGGTAGAAGGCATTATCTAATCTGTTTTGATCTCTGTAGCTTGTTTTGATCAATGTAGGCAATAGAAGTTGGAAATTGCACAGCTGTTTACTGGATCATGGGGTGTAGTTTGGTGTTTAATACCCTGTCATGGTAATTTAGCTAATGCCTTGTCAGAGTAAGCTCCTTGCTGACAATAAACATATCTCAGTCTTTACTTCCTAACTGAGCTTGTGGTTTTTATCTGTGGAGCGAAGTCCACCCTCAAGTCTCAATACAGCTGACTTACCTGCTCAAGGAGCACTGAGACCACAGGGATGTTTATGGCATTTTTCAGCACTATTTGAAGTGCTGCTGTGCTTTCCACCAAACTGTGCACTGCTGCAGTTGCCTTGTATTTCAGTAGTCACCTCTATGCCTTCCTTCAGGAGGAAAGAGATGGAAAGAGGGCTTTTGAAGATTGCCCTTCTCAAGGTCAAGGAGTTGTGTCCTAACTCTGAAGAGGGCACGGTGTCTCTAGTGAACAGAAAGGTGGGAAGGGGAGCAATGAAAAGTTTTCTTTCAGCTTCATTTCCGATCTCCCCAGTGGTACCCAAATCTGGGTTCTTCACCCAGAGCGCAAAAGCTGATCCATGCACAGAGTTGAGATATTTGTTTATTGCACATCTGCGCAGAGATGGGTGCTGTGTGGTAATCCACAAGGCTAGCCCGCCTCTTAACATATAGGAAAACTTTTTATACACTTTGAACAATTGATTACAATCACACTTAGTCACACTTAAGTTTCATGGGTTCTTACAAGTCTCATCTCCATTTAAAGGTACAGTGTTCTTTTTTTTTCACCCTCATTGTTCTGTGGGGAGGGGGCTTTGTTATTAGGGGCCTTCCTTTGCTGAGGGTGGATCTTTTAGTACGTTAATTAGGATAGTTCACCCATAGTTCCAGTAATTTTCTGTTTAGCCTCATTAACCATTTTGTTCTCCTTGAGCTTATCTTCATGTGTCCCAGCTTGACATATTTATGGTGTCTGTTCCTTCTCCAAAGGCCATATTTTGTTAACATGGAGAATTTAACTAACAGCCTCTGTTTTTCACTATATTTACTTTCCCCCCTGCCTCCTCTTTTTTCATTTTTAAAGTCAATAATTTTCATATCACAGTGAGCTATGGGAGGACAGAGTTTACTCATAAACCATGCCTTCAAGCAGACAATTTACCTGGAAAACAGGAGTCTGCATCTCATTCACAAGATATGAATGAACAGATCCTGTAATCACTAGACCTACCAGCTTGTCCTGGTCTACGCTCGCATGAATGCTGGTGGTCACTACTACCATGATACTCTTGCTGAGATGCAGGATGAAGAGCTGTAGGTCCACTGAGGCTGGAAGGTGAAAGAAGAGGCAAAGCACTGTGGGAAGAGGGGATGCTGGAGAGGTGATCCTTGAATACTAGTACATCTCAGCACAGATTTGCCCATCACCTATGCAAAGAAGCACAGTATGGCAAGTATTGTTAACTTGAAAGCTGAATGGCATTTAGGGAGAAAGTTATCTCCTCATGTTAGGAAAGTCTGAGCTGCTGGAGGGACAGCAAAACTAACATGCAATAGCATGCAGTGTGGTGAAATACACATTGGGAAAGGATATTGTACAAGGCAGGCCTAGAAGGCAATGTTTCCACTGTTCTTCCTCCATAGGTGCACAAATGTGCGTGTAACATCCTGGACACCAACCCTCTACCTGAGGATGTAATTCCTACCTTAAGGAACTTGATGTTCCTTAAAAACTCACTTCAAGCTGCATTGGCCGGGACAACAACTTGGACAGCAGAGATGTCAGATGAACCGATACACTCCAGTAGCACTGAGGACTAAAGGAACATATGGCTTATGTCTCCTTTATTCTGAATTTTCTTACCTGACTTCTTCCTTTATCCTTGGTTGTCTTTGCCATTTGCAGTTCTGTGACTGTCCCAACAGTTTCCTTTGTTCTGCCGTAGATTGCTTCCAAACCTAAGTAAATTTTTATACAATCCTTGATTTATTGTTCCAAAGTATCTTTTCAGTGTGTTGTGACATTTTTTGGATCCATTAGGAATTTGATAAAATGTCTTTTTTATTTGCATATTATTTTAGTGCTTCTGAACACTAGTAGAATGTTAAAAAAGAAAATACATAACTTTTGATGCCAAGAAAGAGGCTTGGAGATGGAATTTTTGTGTACCAGAAAGCAGCTGCTGCAGGTACTAGTGAAGAGTTTCTTGAGCAAAGACTGTTTTACAGTTTTAGGCACAGAATATTCTGTATGTCTATGTTAAAAGAAGTGTTGCAATTAAGAACGAGTACTTCCTTTAGCACCACACTAACACATTTTAAGTAAGGTACTTCTAACAGGAAGGAGGCAATTACCACTACAAACAAAAAAGAGTCATTAAATAAGTAAGATTCCTGCCCTAATCCCTGTTAACCTCAGAGATCCTTTCAACACTACGCATAAATGCATTTCCCATTCATTGTACACACTGCTGTGGATTACATGAAATACTCTCATTCCATCTAGGGAAAGGAGCGCTTGTGATTTAATGTTTTTGCTTTTTACGTGAACCATTCTACAGCTCTGGCAGCACTGACAGGTGCCCTGAGCGAAGGTATGGAACACCTTGACACCCATTCTATGCTTCTAGATTATTAGGAGCCAAAACAGTGCCTTTTCTACATATACATGTACACTCCAGTTTGGTGAGACAAAGTAATTTACAGGCTCCTGAATGTTGTATTAGCCACAGTCATTACAAAAGGCCTTTCTTTGTAATAGCAAGTAAAAGGCACAGCATACGGGCTGGCTAGTTTCTCTTAAAAATTACTTCTGTAATGGTTGTTTACAATTTATCCTTGCTGCATGAAGATAAGCATGGTAGAAACACACATGATGTGGTAGCAGGAAAAAAAAAAATGGTTGAGGATATTCTATTCCTTACTTTCTCATTTCTGTAAGTGTCTTTATTATGTGAATCTCAGTTCAGTTACAGAGCTTCAAATGGGGAAAAATGTGATGTATTACTGAGCCAGGGCAGTTTTCTTATCTTTAGTAACTGAAACAAGCAATCCTAAACTTGAATTGTTCTGGTTACAGTACCCATCACTGGTCTGAGAATGTGACACAATGAACAACACAGAAAAGCTCTTCGAAATATCACTTTAACCTTGTTCATATCTCTACAACTGCAGAGTTAAAACCATTTAACTAAACCAGGTTTTGTCCCATTTCCCTCACTCCCTTATCACAACTAAAGGTACTGCTCCTTCTCACTACCTGAGTGATTTGCAAGCTGCCTCATTAGGCAATGTTCATGTCGTGGTTTCAGCTGGGATGGAGTTAATTTTCTTCTTAGTAGTTGGTGCTGGCTGTGTTTTGGCTGTGATGTGAGAGCAATG
>JAVJGI010000062.1:61067117-61121212 GCA_035590275.1 Ibycter americanus
TGCTTCCCTGGGGATGGCCGAACACCTGCCTGCCCATGGGAAGTGGTGAATGAATTCCTTGCTTTGCTTTGCTTGCACGCACAGCTTTTTGCTTTACCTTTTAAATTGTTCTTATCTCAACCTTTGACTTTTACATTCTTTTCCTCCCCATCTTTCTGGGTGAGGGGGGTGAGCGGGTGGCTGCGTGGTGCTTGGTTGCCAGCCGGGGTTAAACCAGCACAGTTCAATAACAGCAGTTTGAAATCCACCACAGTCTCTGTATCTAACGTTTCCAACTAGCTGGCTCTAGATGGTTTTCTGCTATAAGCAACAACTTACCCCGGCTGCCTAAGTCACAGTTCAGAGGCTGTCAAATGCTCCTAGCACTCTTCCTTAGCTGGGCACAGGGACAAATCAGAAAGGAGAATTTTCTGCTTTTCCAGCCCTGCTTCTCACAACTTGTCTCTGTAGTAGATTCCCCTGAGCTGCAGGTCCTCTGTCAGTCAGTCAGTCACACGCAGCCTCAACCAGCCTCAGGGACTTAGCACCACCAGCCCAGGTGTAGCCTTTTTAGAGGGTGAGTATAAGATTTTACTAATTTCTTTGTCTTAAACATAACACTTATTTTTCATTTAGAATTTAAATTTGCAAAGTGCTAAATTTCTTAGATTAGCAAAACACGGGGCCTGGGTGCATGCATTAGAGGCCAGACTGCACTAGCACAGGCTTTTCAGCAAGTAAGGATCATTGCTAGCAGGCACTATATACCAAGTATCTCTACATTCAGAATAATAAAGTTTAACATGATGCATTTTTCATTAGGCAGAATCCCCACCCTTGCCTGATTTCTGCACCTTTCCTCTGACAACATTTTTTCTAACATTCTTACAAAAATCTGGCACAAATTAATTTCCCTTTTGTTAACACAGAATTGCAACAGAAAATCTTCAGTGAACTGAAGCTGAAATACAACTTCCCAGTCACTGGCTTGTACACTAGATAGGTATATATTGAAATCCATCCTCCAGTTAGCAGTGATGCTGTAATTACAAAAATGGCAGAGTGGCCTCACTACAGTATGCTCTTGAGCACTGTACTGTCAACATCATTCTGTTGTTGAAACCACTCTCAAGCAAGAATTGAGCTGCAACACAGAAATCCCTGGTTAAGCAGGTTTTTATTTTATTCCTCAGCTGCATGAATAATTTCACCTGTCAATTTCATCATTGCCTCCACCTGGATCTAAACATACACTCTATTATACTGGGAACTAGCCTTTCTGTAACACACAAGCCAGCTTTTTAAGCTGAGATGTCTGAAGTTTGTCCCAGATCTGTATTTAGGGTCTCATAAAGCTCCTACTAGCTTCAAATGAGATAGGTTCACTCCCAAACAGCAAACTTAGATGAAGTCACCTCTGAGTTCCTATTTTGTTCTTGAATCAAACACATGAAACCTGTCTTCATTGAACCTTCCAAAGCTAATTCACAGTAAACGTAAAAAGGTAATTTACAGTGCTTGATTTAATCTCCCTCTTGATTCAGCTGGCTTGGTCTGCACACTGTGAGCCTTGGACCCTAGCTACTTGCTCCTTGCTTACCTGTATTTGTTACTACAGCTGCAGTCTCTTTCTCAGTATAGGTAAGCAGTGCAAGACTGCCTTACTCTGCTACAGATCTTCGCTAAACCCTGTGAAGATCTTCTTACAAATTGCTTCTTAAGAGCATTTTGTAACAAAGCCCTCACAGGATGTAGCGTTTGCTGCAGCTCAGAAATTGAAAATCATGCTGAATAGTATGCCTGCTTTTTAAATGTCAGCATACTGAAAGGAATTTGTCATCTCTAACAGTACTCTCTGACTTTATGCATGGTTTTGATGCTAAAAGTAGTTTTCTTAGAAAAGACTCCACCATTATGTATTTAGGCTAGCTTGCATCAAACCATACTTCCTATAGATGATCAAAACTTCGAAGACAACCAAGTCACCTCAAATATTAGCCAAGAGCAGTTACATCTCTGATAATTCACTAAGGCGTGGTAGAAAAAAAAAATCCTATCTTTCTGGGGGAGACTACTGTGACTACCTAAGCCACAATTTTTTATTCTTTGGTTTAAAAGTCTTGGTACTTTTCCCCTTTTAAAAAACCCAAAGAGCTTAGTTCAGAGGAAGAACATGCCAGGGACTACCCCAAAAAGGACTGTCTTCCACTCTGTACAAAAATGTTCTCTACCCAGCAGAGATAGGCCAATTCTTTCTACTCACAAAGATGTCATCTACTTATTATTTCTCCATAAAATTATTTTTCAACTTCAGCTCCAAAAGAAAAGAATTTGCAACTACCATTTATAAGGCAAAACCAATGAAGCATCAAATCATATCAGACTCATAAAAGTAGAAGACTTTTGTAAGATCAAAAGCTATGCAAATGTTGCTTTGCAGCTCAGGTATATCACATCAGGAGGACCATAAGAGTACAGTCTTCAAATTATAATAAAGAAAGGTTAAGTGTATGTACCATTTTCTATTCTTATTACAATCATGCATATTCATTAAAAGATTCTTCTTTTTTTCAGCTGTCTACAGCAGCAGTACAAGAAATCAGAACCATTTTGCCTAACAACATTTGTTAAGGATAGTTATGAAGATGCTGGACTGATTTAACCTTTTCAATATCCTATAATTTTGACTATCTGGCACCCTGCCCCTACCTCCCAGCCCAGAAGCTGAAGCCACAACTGTTAAGAAATCAATTGAGCTGTGGAAGAGCTTTGAAAAGGTCACTGCAGTACATTCAGCTACTGCCTTCCACAGCTTGCACGGGGGCTCGAAACCACCTTTCTGTGCCAAAGACAGCAAGCACAAATCCAGAAGAATGGGTATGCCTGCACTGTGGTTTGGAGGCAGGCAAGAACTTATTCTGCCCATGCTCCAAGGTGGTTGTATACGAGCCAGCTATGATCTGGAAGTTGTATAGATATATTTGCATAGCGGTATGGCTCTATGTATGAACTAACATGTTCCTCTGAGGCATATATGCAACACACAGAAGGGAAAGGTTTCACTGCATTCTCCATCTAGCTGAAATGTAAGTCTAAGGCAGTGCAACCTTAGGAAATTTCATCTCCATAAAATGCCTGGAGAAAGAGAGGGTGGAAGTATAATCAGAGTCTTTTCTGTCATCCCTCCCTTCCTTCACAGAAAAGTTTTCAGATACTTCATTAATAATATAGACTCTTCAGCAAGGCACCAGCTAACCTCAGTCACCACTGGACCACTTCGTAGAATATCAAAACTTTTCTTCTGTTTGATTTTGCATCTTTTCACAGGAGAATATTTCAAAGCAGGGAATATACATTTGAACTCTGACTTCACGTAATAGGCAACTATGGGGAACAGAGAGAAAAAGAGCCTGGGAAGACAAGCTTTACAACATTTTCAGAAAATAACGATTCCAGTCAGAATATTTGCAAAGATAATGTTGCCATTTTCCAAACGTTAATATCAGAAAGGACATTCAAGTGCTCTCTGTTTACAGTATGCCAGATTTCAGTACTTTTTCACAGATTTAACCAAAGTAAAGAATGTTCACTTACCTCCGAGCTTTATATTTACATCAGAGCAGAGATGAACTCTCTAGTCTTGTACACAGGCTGGTTAGAAGACAGGACACATGGGACAGAGAACCACAAACCCATAGATGGAATTTTAAACGGAAGATTGCATCTTATTATCTTTTAACTTTAATATCAAGCCTTCTCCATCTCAAAGAACCTGGCATTCCTTGAGCCACCTGCAGCATGAAAGCAACCTCACACCAAGCAGCAACTTTTGAGATTGGCCTTTTCATCCTCCTCTGTTGGATTCTGTTTGCCTGACTTTTCTCATCTTCTTTCTGCAGGGAGAAATGCGGTGCACATAAAGGTAGCTGGAGCAGAGACTGTAAGATCTCTTCTCTACCCAGGCTAACAGAATCAGCAGTTATTTCAAAGGTTTCATTTTCACCTGTGGGAGCTGTTTCCTTTGAACTTCTCACTTGCTCTGGACAAATTTTAGCAGAAAAGCAAACCCCACTTTAAGTGTGAAGTTTTAAAAATTTTATTTGTGTTTTTTATTAACTAACATTGACATTCAGGCAGAGCAAATAGAACAATCCACTAAATAGTTATCCTGAAAGGGGAAAAAAAAAAAAAAAAAGAAGTTATCTGAATTCTAAATTTTAGTGATAACATATGATTGAATAGTGTAATCAGAAATTCTGGGAAAAGCAGTTCAAACACTGTTTGGGGGCAAGAAGGGTAAATGCATGCAGAGAACGTTTCTTACTGCACAGACTGATTTTGCTCACATATAATCAATTCTCTCTCTTTCCTGCCTTATACCTCAGCCAAAGGCAGCGGTTAGAGTCAGTGAAATCTTTTGTTTATCACCATCATCAGAAGCAGGATAGATACTGGTTGCTATCAGATACTCTGAGGAAGTAGGGAGAGGGGGAAACATCCCAGGCAGCACAGCCTGCTTCTCCACTTAGGACCCTGTGGGTCCACCAACCTCAAATAATCCCAGCAAGTTTATCCCATTTATTGAGACAAGGGCTATGTTTTCCTACAGTTTGTTACGGTGGTGGCAGCTTGTGGAGACAAAAGAGTGCCAGCAAATCCCATGCAAGTGTATTTGGCAGCCTTACAAAATCCTGAATAACACCCTCCAATTTGCACTGAATTATCAAGCTTCCTAAAAGTATAGGAGAGAAATTGTATTGTGCGACACATCACACTGGTGATATTGATTGACTGAAATCAGTTCTGTAACACTTTTAAGCCAAATTAATAAAGAGACAGAAGTGGGCTGGACTCAGATGCACTACCATCTTCAGGTCTGAGACACAGCCAGGTTTTCATATTCCATTGGCCAAGCCATGAGTGTAGGAGAAGGGATACTTTCAACTCTTCGGCAAAGATAGCAATGTAACATAACAGAAAAAAGATGAAACAAGACAGGCAAGAAACTTCTACTAAGTCAATACGATTTCTGGTTTGAAATCTGGGGTAAGTTCATGTCCAGTGCCCCTGACTAAAACTTTCTCTAATGCTGATAGTGACCTAGGGCATCTTGACATAAACTCAATACTGGTTTGCCTTATAGCATAAATTTAAATAACATTATAAAGCAAACAGGTGTGGAGTACTGGTGTACTCACCACAAGATCAGAGATGAGTTGGTGATTTATTTTCTTTTTTTAAGTTGCTTGAGCACATCATTACATTTACTTCAAAGATCCTCTGTGCCCTATTTGCTCTTCTGTTTCTGGAGCCCTCCTAATGGCAAGATATACTTTGACCTTCCAGAATCTGTGCACCCTAAGATATAAGTTAATAGCAAAGTACCAGGCACCTGTTTTAGTACTCTGTCTTTTTCTTTGCTTTTCGTCTTCCGTAGTTTCCAACAATGTGACACAGCGTAAGGTACTGAGGAATGCAGTCTCCCTATGGCATAAGAAATTTCACAAAATATGAGTATGACACAAAACTTCTCCCAGGTGCTGTACTGCACATTATCTGCACACTTGAGCAAGGAAGTCCATCAAGATGCTTATTAGGATAGGAAAAGTTCTGTATTAAAAAAGACCCGTTTCATTTCCATCCCACTCTCTACTTTCACTATTTAACTTCACGTAACTTATCTAATCATTACTTTTTGGAATGTGAAATGAAACAACCTCTTTTTATATAGAGGATAGGTGTTTTTTTCCTTTTCATAAGACTTGCCACTGGGCCAAGAACTCTGAGCATTCATAATTAAACGTTATTTTACTTTTAAATCAGATATTAATGATATGTATGATTCATGCTCTGCAAATTGCATATTCCAGGGGGAGGGACTTCTGTTAAAAGGCACAATAAAGTGAATATCTGGATAGAAGAAGATCTGTCTAATAGATGGAACAAGAAACAGATAGACAGCCTGAGGAGCTTTTCAGATAGAGATGAAAGTCACAAGTCTGTGTGTGAATTAAAGAGAACAGATCCATTTATCTTTGTCTCTTTACACCTGGGCTGAATGCTAAGAACCATCTGTCAAAACTGCATGTGAGGCAATAAAGAGTGTTTTGTTTATCTGTGAATAAATTAAGAGCCTCAGACAGGATTTCAGCAGAAGCACAGCAAGTTAAGTTGATTCTCTTACAATCCGCTCTGGCAGTTGTCCTTTCTGAGGAACCCCAAGAGGGCTTTTGACAGATTTGCTCAGAGGTGGATAGGGAAAATGCCCAAGACATTTCACAATCAGCTTTTCCCTTTCAGTGTTGCCTTTCTGATCGTCACTGTTCTTCCAGAGCAGACATATGTTATGTTTCTTAAGTGAGAACAGGCTAACTGGAGCTACTAGAAACGTCTCAGGACTGTCCCACTAAGAGGTGAGTGATTCTGCAAAGCAAAGAAGCTGCCAGATTTGAAGCATCTGAACATCACTGAAGCCATCATCACTGATGGAAAGTGCTTCTACATATAAACCCAAGGGATTTATTACTGGAAAGATGCAAACATGCTCACATGTGTGGGAACCCTTCAACAGACCAGTCAGGCCTCCAAAAAAGGATAAATTAAATACCATTACTGATGGTTAGAAACACAGGAACTGTAAATAAGTTGTTACTTGTGCTGTAAATGATGTATGAATTTGGACAAGTTATTTAACTTCCATCCTTCTGTTGGAGCAAGTAGGAAAAATACTCTCTATGTTGTCTAGAATATACTCTACTAGTCCCCTATATTTATCTGATCTATTCCCTAGTCTATGTGCTAGGGATTTCTTCAATTAGAGTGACCAGAATAGCAATGAAATTTAAAATAATCCTGAAATCTATCAATAAGCAATTCCTGTGTAGCAAAATAGAACTTTCCAAGCCTGCAGAATGGACCCAGGATCAATAAAAGACCAACAAACTTTGTAATAAGAGAGACTTGGGTGGAAGAGGGGGGGAAATTGCCCAAAGAACTAGAGAGGAAGAAATGCCTAATATAATGTTTGGTGTTCACCCTTATGGAAGCATGACCTTATAATTACAACACTAAGAAGGTCTCAGATGAGCCAAGTTCAGTTCCCACATCTTCCACAGACTTCTGGCACAGTCT
Organism: Ibycter americanus; assembly: GCA_035590275.1. Classification (NCBI taxonomy): domain Eukaryota; kingdom Metazoa; phylum Chordata; class Aves; order Falconiformes; family Falconidae; genus Ibycter; species Ibycter americanus. Next base: position 61,074,228 of record JAVJGI010000062.1, read on the forward strand.
TGGCTAATTAACCAAATCCCTTTTTACCACAGAATCGGCAGGCATAATAGCAGCCCGCCCCACTGCCTATCATGTCTAGTTAGACTGTTAAAACAAATTGTTTCTTATAAGGTACGAGTTGTTCCCTTTAATGCTTTTGTGCAGGGCACTTAACACAGTTGGAGTAAAAGCTTTTTCTACAAGTGAAAAATAAGGTAGGGAAGGAATTTATTTCTTCTTGTTATTATTCAAGTCTTTTGCTGGAATGAGTGTAGGAGTTTTTCTTCTAAGGGCAGATTTTGCAGAATGACACCAAATTCTCAAAACAACCAGCCTTGCCATCTCAGCAATGCAAATGAAAAGCAAATGATTTGCACATGAAGTGGTCAGAGCAGCATACTGCTGGACCCTCCATGGGGAAGTGGCAAGGACTGGGAGTATCCTGGCACCCTTGATCTTGTTATCTGCTCTGTGGGTTTGAGTATTTTTAGCAATCCCCTTGTGGGGAGGCAAAGAATAAATTGTTGTCTGGCATGTTATGTTTAAGATTTCAGTATACAGCATTAACACAAACTAAGAAGCGTGGATATTGAGCATAGAGAGAGAGCATAAGGTTCCCCACCTCGTAATACTCAGTGGTGAAATTACCCCAGTGTGAGCTGTAAGTAGAATAAACCTGGCCCTGCTAACACCACCTTAAACGTTTTTTTCAGACTGACTTAATTAGGCTGACCCTGCCTGGGGTCCTCACACTGTCCCACAAACTACAAGTAGCCTCTGTTTGTGTGACCCACACACAAATCTAGTAGGGTAGTTTGAGCTGTCATTCTGCTTTTGTTGTTTGCAAAATATGTGCCTTTTGTAGCCCCTGGGTACACGTAATGGCTTCTCTTCTGTTCTCTACTCAGCAGAAAAGAATAATAAGAGCATAAAACTGTGTGTATGTACCTATTTATGTGTCTTGACAGTATTAATTCATGCCATGTGGAAGAACACCCTGTACTAGAGGAAGTACTTGGTGGTGCTCTGTTGCCTATGGTCAATTGATGATCTTGGTAGTCTACAACAGACACATTTTCTTTTGTCCTGCATATGTTGTAACCACCGATAAATAGCCAATTTGTTATTTATTGCTTTACTGATCATGCCATTTGCCTTCTTACCACAAGATTCAACTTCATGGAATTCACTTTAATATTCCAGGTCTGAGCAACTTCACCTGAGGGACCTTAAAAAGACTGGCCTGCAAAAGGAAAAGTTTCAGGTTCTGAATTTGAAATACAAATTTAACCCTATTGATTCCCCTCTGCATTGAGTTCTTGCCATGGATTACATGGAATTATATCAGCCTAGGGACTGGGACAGAGAAATTTTGCTCTGGAGTAGGCACCAATAGTCTCGCCACATAGCATGTTTCAAAATCCAGTGTTGTCTCCATCTGTCAGGGTAGATGGCCAGTTTGCAAAGCGAGCACAGGAGATTCCACACTCCTGCCTCTGGATTGAGTGCTGGGACTGAAAGTGGTTAGCTATACACAAGAAGAAAGTGTGTTACACTTTTCAAAGAAGGTGGTGGGGTTTTTTTCCATTTACTTCATTTCTGCTATTGCATCCCTTTCACATGGCTTCATGGCAGGGGTAAGACTCATGGTCAGACGACAGCATATAGAATTAGGAAGGGGTGTTAAAGTAGCTGTAGGTCACCTTCAGCTGAATGCCTTTTCAGCTCGGGACTCGTCTGGGAGATAAAACGCCCATGGAAATGTTTAGAAAAACCCATATAAATTGCAACAGCCAGCCTCTGTCTTTAGAGTTATGAAGTTCCCTCACAATAATATGTACCGTATCACAGCTCCTAATAGATTCTAACTTCTTTGCCAACAAAGCCCCCAGCTGCAGTGTGCAAGATTTGTTCAGCTTTTAGGTGTCATTCTGGCCACAGTGGTTGTCACAAGGAGGCTGAAGCAGGGCGTTTGTATATGGGCAAGATGTCACCAAGCTTTCACCAGAGGTAAGTCATTACATACTCAATAGAGGTAAGTAAGTGCCTTGCTGCAAAGGGATTTTGAAGCAATCACATCGTTTCAAAGGAGATCCTGGCCTGTCACAGGTAAGATTAAGCAGGTGATGGATTGTAGAATAGAGAATAAATTGTCCAAGCTGTCTCTTTTTAAACTTTCCAAGTGCTTTTAAAGTAGCTTTTTCAACATGAGGCAAATACATGAACAGTATATATGGCAGGGTAATGGTATAGCACTCTCTTTTCTTTGATGTGGCCTCATTCACAGCTGTTCCAACTGCAAGCAGTGTGTTGACAAAATATTTGTAGCAGATTGTGGTCTCTTCCCGGTTCTACATGTATTCACACCTGCCTGGGTAAAGAACAGCACTGATAATCATAAACATCCCAAGCCTTACTTGTCTGAGGAAAATCTCCCCAGGGATCAGATACCATGGGATATTAAATATTCACACAGATATCAGTAGCCCAGAGGGAATATGAATAAAATAAAAATCACTCTGAATTTTAGAAGAAACAAATTTTTAAGGAGATGTGACCAGGATGAATTTGTTTAATCTGAAGTTATTTTAGAATTTGGTTGTAGAGCTCTGTAAGGAAAAACACTAGAACAAGCTCATTCTGACATAGATCTGGTAGTCCAAACATCCATCCTATTCCTAAATTGTCCATCAAATTGTTCATTTAAAAATCTCAGGTTCCATCTAATCCAATCTTTTTAGGCAATAAACACTACTTTAAGAATTGTTTCTAGTAATTAAAATTAATAAAAAGGTTTTCATCAAGTGGCATTGCAAGTTTAGTCTGTTGGAGTGTTTGCAATGTAGCTGATGGAGGCAGCTAAATCTTGAATCAGCTTTGCCTTCCTCTCTTTACTGTACCCATTATAGTGTCTCAATTCAGCTGCCTTTTGGCTTTTCTCCCTTATTTGCGGATCTTGTGGACTTAGACACCTGACGTATCCTTGTATAAAATTTTTCAAAAAGGTTATAGGAAGGCTTTTTATTTTTGAGAAATAGTTTATTTTCTTGATTTCCTTAGACTCCCATTGGTTCAATCTCAGTTATGCTCTACAAGGCTTAGTCATAAACTAAGCTCTTGTCAGAATGCTCCCTCATTTACCCCCTTGAGTCAGGCTGGTGCAGATTCCAGTTAGACTGATAGATGTATAGGAGGCAAATAATTAGGAGGACAGTAAGAGACTATAGAGCTTAAATCTGGATTTCAACAGCCAATAGTTTTTCTAAGCAGGTTTGTTCGTTCTTCCAATGCAAGAACTTTTACATATAAAAAAGGAAGAAATAATTTTGCGTGTAGAGAATCTACTAGGATATTCATTTGGGGACATTGAAAATTAGGTTTAAAACTATTTAAACATTATTTTCTACTTGTTTTTTGTTGCAGCAGAAAATGTGTGGGGGGTGGTGGGTTTGTTATCTGGGATGGACACATGCCATTGTCATCTACTGTTCCAAGAGAGATTGTATAAGAGAGTAATGAATGCATATTTCATTTCATATTTTGCTGTTATTTTAGCAGGCCAAGATATTGTTCACACCATTGAAGCTTCAACATGCACTGAATGAACACAACCATTACAGCTAACAGGCATCTTCCTGTGTCAGCCTTCTTCCCACACTCAGCTCTCTATCCCTGCTTGCACAGCTGTTTAATTCTGTGCAAAAGAAAACACTTCAGTCAAAAACATTTGTGGGTTTCCAAAAGCTGCTAAAAGTAACAAACTTTCTGATAACTCTAACATATAGTTGGAGCAGTGTAAGGGTGAATAAGGAGGTTAAGCTGGTTCATTTGATAAGCTTGATAGAAAGGCTTGCAAGAGGAGCTTAATGCAATTCAACAAGTTACCTTGTACCAAAGGAGGAATGTAAACAGGAGATATACTTCAAACCTATAATTCAGCCAGCCATTGATATTTCAAGAAGATAAAGATGTTCTTGCAAAACATCCAACAAGATGTTTTTGCAAACATCTATTTGAATATCAAAAGCTGTTTGGTCCAGAAAATTTCAGGGTTTTTTTATTATTATTATTATTAGTGGGATTTTGTTTCTTTTATTGTTCCTCCAGTCCCTTTTCACATATGCAGAAAGAAGTATATTTGCATATGCAGCAGAGGATACAGCGTGTAGTTTTTTCCCCCATTATTGATAAGCCACAGGTTTTAAAAGATACTTCCATGCAGGAAAGAAAAAGTACTACTAGCAAGGTGACCAGGCACATCACAGAGAATTCAGACAAACAATTTGTAAATAATCCATAACATAAAATGTGTTTGCTGTTTGGCGAATGCTTGCAAGTAAAGATCGTTTCCATAAAATTCTGGATCTGTTTATGGAAAAAAAAAAAAAAAAAAAAGGGCTACATTCATTCAGATAATTCACAGTAGTACTTTGACAGAGATAATAGAAAGTGTCATTACCCTTGAAAGAAACTACAATAGATGTGGTACTTCCTTGATGATATAAACTGTTATTGCATTGTTCACAAACTCCAGGAGCATTACAATTTTAACAGATAAAAAAGTTAAACAAATCTGTCATAAATTTCTGTGCCTAGAGGTAGGTCAGAAGTACATAGAAAAGCAAAGCAAGCCAATCCAGTTTTGCAAGATTAACAAATCTATTAATGACAGAAAATGTACTTAGATAAATTGCAAGAATGCACCAAATCTTAATTAGTAACACATTAACACCCCTTTCTTCTGCAGTTAAAAAAAAAACCAAACCAAAAACACCACAAACTTTTCTGGGTTTTATTTTGGGGTTTTTTTGTTTTGCTCTTTGGATTTTTGTTTTGTTTTCTTTTTGTCTTGGTTTAAAGCAGACAGCTTAGACAATGCATCTAAAAAAAGGTTTTGATTATTCTGTATTTATTTAAACCAATTAAAATTGCCTAGTCATGGTGTTGTAGCTAATCTCTTGTTACTAATATGTTGTATTCTGTTCACACACTCTTTTTCAAAGGTACATGTGAAAATAAAAATGTGCTGTGAACAAAAACAACTGACACTTTCTGGGTTAAGTATTGCCACCACAAACAGCAAAAAAAAAAATGAAATCTAGGATCTTCTTTATCCAGCAGAATAAACAAATTCAGGCATCAAACTTTAAATGTATAAGAGAAAGTAATTTTGCCCCCTTAACAGCATACATTAAAGTCTGTTGATTTTACATGTCGAGTTCTCCCACTGTTCTGCATAAGATATTCTATCCCTTATGCACGCTAGTAGTAATTCACAGAGTCATAGAATGGTTTGGATTGGAAGGGACCTTAAAGATCATCTAGTTCCAACCCCCCTGCCATGGGCAGGGACTCCTTCCACTGGACCAAGTTGCTCAAAGCCCCATCCAGCCTGGCCTGGAACACTTCCAGGGATGGGGCATCCACAGCTTCTATGGGCAGCCTGTGCCAGTGTCTTACTACCCTCACAGGAAATAAGTTCCTCCTCATACCTAATCTAAATCTACCCTCTTTCAGCTTAAAGCCATTCCTCCTTGCCCTATCACTACCTGCCCTTGTAGAAAGTCCCTCTCCAGCTTTCCTGTAGGCCCCCTTTAGGTACTGGGAGGCTGCTATAAGGTCTTCCCAGAGCCTTCTCTTCTCCAGGCTGAACAACCCCAACTCTGTCAGCCTGTCTTCACAGGAGAGTTGCTCCTGTCCTCTGATCGTCTCCATGATCTTCCTCCGGACTCATTCCAACAGGTCCATGTCCTTCTTATGTTGGGTGCTCCAGAGCTGAATGCAGCACCCCAGGTGGGGTGTCACAAGAGCAGAGTAGAGGGGGACAATCACCTCCCTCGACCTGCCAGTCATGAGATCTAATACATTCATGACATAAAGAGCAAACCAACATTTATAAGCTTTTTAAAAGAAGACTCAAAATGAAGCAGTGAATGAAACCCATCTAATTATTGATCTTACCTGTAGCAGATTTTCATTCATGAGCAATGTGCATAGTTCAGATGGACCATTTCCCCTGTCTTAGAAAAATGTTGCTTTTGAAATTCACTTTCCAGTGAAATGGAGCTAACATTCCACAGGTTTGAAAATAGAGCTAAATCTATGCATTTATCAATACCTTAATTTTTAACACAATTTTATTTTTTTTTTAGTTTCATGGCTTCCTCCTTATTTTTCATATGTTCTCAGAGCATTACTGCATGTCCTTCTGAGAAGCATAAAGTCACTATTACAAACCTCAGTACAGTGAAGGCAATCCTTATTAAGCCCCAAAGAGTAATAAATTATTTTTCATATACTGTTTGATCATAGCAGCAGAAGAAAAGGTGAAACCCCTACTTATCAATGAGCTGAACACAGATAGTGACTTCCTGCTACAGAGAGATAGTTCAAATCCTTAATTGACCTGAAACTCCAGATATTGTGTCAGAGAACTTCAATGACCCAAGTTCTCAACTATGCACACTCTCTGAATTAAAAAAAAATAAAAAAAAAAATTGAGTGATAAGAACAGCCCTAATCCAAAAGCAAAATTAAATTTGGTATTCAAGTGTCAAATAGCACCACTTTAATTTAGCGAATGCTTGTTGAAAAAATCCAGCTTGCCAAGATATTCATTAATATCATGGACTTTTCTTTCACCTTGCTGATGAGTGGCTCAGTATATGTAAATTGCTTCATTATATTCTATTGCTTTACAAAATTTTCAGGAAATAACAATTTTGTAAGCACCCCTACATGCACATAATTTCTTACGAGAGGACGAAAGCTCAGAGAAAATGATGTGGCCCATCTTCCCTTACTCTCACAAATCCTAATCCTCATCTCTGTAGAGTATGAGCTGAAAAAAACCCACCTTTTGCCCTCAGCCACTCTGACTGTGACTGCCCTGGTACTCCAGCTCCAAAGAATGAAGAGTACTAAGAAAAAAACACCCTGCAGAAACAGCAAGGAAAAGTGGGACATTAATTGAATTCTGGTTTTGTTTCAGAGTTTATTGTCAGCATGAAGTAGAACCAGGAGATAGTTTGAGGAGATCTGCCTGTTGTGACTGTCTCAGAAACAGTAACTTTATAACACAGATAAAAATGTTTTTAAAATATATTTTTCAAGTGATTGAAATGCTGGTTGTTGTTATGGGAGGATATCTGCAAAGAGGTGGGGTGTGCATTGTATTCACCATTGGGAAAAGTGGAATCATGGCGATACCTGCCAAACAGTCGTTCATTTCCCCTCAGATCCAGCCCCGAAGGTGAGCATCACTGATGACGCTATGCGGTTTAGGAGAGGTTTTGTTCTTCTATACCTGGGGTTCAACATCAGAATCAGGGAACAGAATTTAATCTGAAAGTAGAGAGAGCAAAGTATTCTGAAACCAGGAGTAGGGGACACTTGTTGTCTTGCCATACTTCTAAGAACCCCACTGCACGCTGTAGAGCACAGAGCACCACGCAGTCCTCCATTTCAATGGTCCCTCTGGCTGCCCTTACTGCCTAACTGACATCTGTCACTCACAAGAGCAGCAAATCCCCTGACACTACATGAAGAGAGAAGTTTAGTCCTGGTAGCAAGGAGCATCACATCAGAAAGTCCAGCAATGTTCCCAGGTACACACTCGATTCCTGTGGCGGTGCTCAGTCTGGACCTGGCCCGGTGTGACTTTGCAGCACAAGCAGATGGCTGCAATCAGCTGCTCTCCCCAGGAGGGTTTGTCAGTGAGTGCCACCTATGTGTGGAGGCAGAGGCAAGGTGTGCACGGTGGAGATGCAGGCAGGCCAGGGCAATGCAGGGATGCAGTATGGAATGGGACTTTCAGGCCCATGACTATACAGATGAAGCAAGCTCTACGCTAAGTCAAACACAGGAGGTGTACAGTTCCTGGAAGCAGGGAATGGAGCCAGTTGTACTAAACTAGACAGATTGGCTTCTAGCACAGGTGTAGCTTGCCCACAGGGTCTCACCACACTCTTCTAAATGCTTACTCCATGTCCATGTACACAGTAGTGTCCTGATGCAAGTCACCTTACACTCCAGAAGAGAAGGACATTACTGCATTCCTAAATATTTCAGCAGTAAACATAGTATTTCGGTATTAACCATCCATTTGACTTTGTACAGAAACACCAGAAAGCTGTGAGACTTCTGAGGAAGAGTTAGAAATTCAAATTTAGAAACAAGTATAACATCCCTATACACAGAATCTGGAAAAAGTATGTTAAATATGGGGCTCCCATTGTCTTCACACATCTTTGCATTCAACTAATTTCCCTGCGTCCTTTGAAAAGCCAGTCATCCGTTCCCCAAACAGATCAGCCTATCCTCTGAAGTATTGCGAGAAAATGTGAGAGCACCATTCCAGTGCACAGCACCTTCGCTGCTCTGCTCTGCAGATTCAGAGCTCCAGATAAGTCCTTATCTGCTTTCTAGCAGCAGTTAGAAAGCTGCTTTTCTTTAAGAATATACAACAGTGAAGTAAGTACCTCAGAAAATAGGCATATTTGCAATTTGCTTCCTAAAAAGCAGCTATCAAACACAGTAAAAATAGTTTTTCTAAGTATCAGGTATCATCCACAACCACTTGTAGGTATTTGGAATTATTCTGGTGTTGCAGATACACCCACCTCTTCTTGAAATATTACACACAGTGCTGGTTTTTCCTTGGTTTTGGACTTCATTGCTGCCTGTTGTTGCCCCATTGCTGCAGATTTCACAGAACACTTACTTCCTGTGCTCCCTAGACATTGTTCTTTCTTTCTTTTTTCATCTCTTACTCTTCAAAAGTTCTTTGGCAAGGGGCTTTAGTGGATCCTTTTCATTTCCTATATCTTTTTGGGACTCCTTGGAGACAGCCAGCCTCACCATGTCAGGTCTCATGAGGCCATTCATTCTCACCCCTTTAAAGTCTCCACAAATTAAACAGACAATTTCTGTAAACTAACACTTCTAAATTACTTCTATTCACAATTTCCAGCATATTCTGCTCTGCTAAAGCAGATTTCAGGATAGATCTCAATGGTTCACCTGCCTCAACAGGTTATCTGTTTTTTTTCTACAACTCCCCTTACAGCAAGATACCACCAGTAAAAGACACCACCCCACAGGAAATTTCTCTCAAAAACAAGCCAATCCACTTTTGTGGGTTTACTCCAACAGAGATCCTAAGGAAGAGGCCACAAAAGATGTTTTATGAGAGATAATTAAAATGAGAGGTTTGGGTAGCTATTCATATGCACATCATTAATGTGCATACGCAATACCCAAAAACTACCTGCAGTAGTCCCTGGTTTTGATGCAGTCAGAACATGCTGAAAATAGGTTCTTTTGCTTTGTTTTCAGAACAGACCAAAGACAAGCAGAAAAAACTGTTCACAGTAGTCAAACAAATATGCATTCGCGGATTTTATATGGACAAACAAACAGGTAGAAAAACAAGAACCTGGGCAAAAAAATAAAACATAATTGTATTTTCCCCTTAGGTGTATTAACCATATCTGCAAACAGAACTCTTGATTTCTTCATTTTCCATTGACAGAGGCTTCAGGTGAAATCCATTTAATGACTGGTGGTCCTCAGGTTGAACTAAAAATGAAAAGTAACAACAAAAAAATTTTTTAATGACTGAACATGAAAAAATGCATAATATATAATAGAAATAGAACTGCACACTGCACGTATATTGTGAGGGGTACTAGACCACAAACAGGCTGCATTTATACTGTGTGAAGAGCACAAAGCAACTAAAAAAGGGTTCAGCATGCATCTTTGAGAACAGTATTGCAACAATATTTCCATTCAAATCCCTACACCCTTGGTCTGGAGAAGCCTCTTTCTACTAGGGAAATGATGTTGAAAAAGCATTAAAGAGTTTTGAAAGAGGGGCACATCAAGGCTAGGCTGCAACAGACACTGTTTCAGATATTCCAAGTGTTCTTGTAGCCACTGTAATTAGACGTTTCTAACAGAAACAGGGCAGCCACCAACACACCACCGCTGGAAGGGCACAACAGTTCAGCATCACTTTACGCTACTTTGTCTTGAGCTGCAGGCTCTGGGATGCACAGCACAGACCACCAGCTCCTCTTTCAACAAGGTTCATCGTTACCTCCTGGAGCAGTTTTGTTTGTAGGCTTATACGAAACAAGTATGTTATGATGTGCATGGACATAGAAATCAATATGAAAAAGGTTAAATTCATTTGGAGTTTTGTCCAGAAACCCTGAGTGACCTTTAGTTTAATCGGGATAACTTTATTGGTCTCTATCTTTGGTCACTGATGGCAGCCAAGTTGTTCATAGAATATAATCTAGACAGGGTGAGAGATGTTTCAAAAGATCCAAAACATATTTCATTCTTGAATTCTCCCAAATAATGACTAGGCAAATATAGTATCCGACTTTCCTGTTAGTCACCCTAAACCAAATCTCGAGCCATAGTCAAGTCAGAGAACAAGAATGAACATTGGCAGTTTCAGCTTTCTGAGCCCGTGCTGGGGCAGTGAATTCACTTGATCAGAATTCAAATTTCAGGGCAGAACTAGAGTATACAATATACCATTTCGGGGATCCCACAAGAATTCAATGAAATAATACAAAAGAAACCATCAGCCATGTTTTAGTAAGCGGTGCTTGGCTCTCCAGTGAAAGAAAAGTTAGTTGAGAGGACTGAAAGATCCTGTCTAGGTGATGGGTGTCCCCAGGCCAGGGCAACTATAGAAGGTTGATACATCAGGAAAGATAATCAGTGTGACAGCCCTTGCACTGAATACATCACCAGTTTCAGAAAATGCTCTCATTGATTTTTGGACATTTAAGCTCATGTTCACTGAGCAATAAGTAAACAGAGAACAGGCCTGACCTGAAACCTGTGAAACCACCTGTATTGATGGTGAACAGCAAATGTGACTGAGCATCAAAGAGATGCTGCCAATTGACCCAGTGCCAGCGTGAGTACTGGCACTAACCCAGAAGGGAGTGACCTAAATCTTAAATAAAAATAAAAATTTCTCTATTAAATATTGAGAAAATAGAAAATTGCTCATTTCTAGGGCTTTGAACAAAATAATAGCTGGTGATTTTTGGAAGCTGTCTTTGGAGTTGCAGTTAATAATTACTGTTCTCAGGACCATAAAGTTCCTTGGTTGTAGTAGAAATGAATATTCACACACTGCTAACCCATCTAATAAAAATATGGAAGAAAAGCAGGTATACTGCAAAGAAATTTTATGTGGGGTAGTTAAAAAGAATGGTACAAAATGTCACCACTGGTAACACCAACAGATGCCAGGATTTATCTTTCATTAGCTCGACATGTCAAGAAATTAGGTCTCTGAATCTAAACTAATCACCTTCAGCTCCTGTTATAATCAACGGGGGCAAAATACAAGCATTGCCCAGGCATAATTCATCTAAACTGTTTTAGATATCTGTCTCCGGCATTTACATCCTGCAGCTACATGAAAGAAAATGTTGGACTGTTTCTCTATAATTAATGTCAGTGCCTAAGTAATAATCTGCATTTTCATTATAATCTGCTGTAATTTCATTTTCTTTTATATAAGTGTTTACTTGACATTTATGGATTTAAGAGATTATGATAAGGGAATAATCAGGGAAAGCTCTTCTCCAAGATCTGTCAGAGAGCCTCCCCTTCTCTTACAATACTTCTTGTGAAAATAACACAATACCAGTAACAATAATTCTAAAAAATTAAAATCATAAAAATCCTAAGAGCATGTGAGGAGAGAGAAGTTGGAAATATGCTTGACAGGGCTGTACAATAATTCTTATTATTAAACTAAACTGACAGTTAAACGAGAGAAGTGATAAAATGTTTCCTCAAAATAAGCTAGTTAGCCTTCCTGTGTCAGTTTCCCTAGTCATACGCTGGTTTTTATTAAATACTGGTAAGATTAAAAATGTATCTTATATGATCCATACAAAAAGTATTATAAATTCTATAGCAGAATGTTCTACCACCAAGAGTGAAATAAAAATACATTTCTGCTGGCAAGTGAGTTATGAATAGTTCAGAACTTGTGTTAGGCAAGAATATATCATAAACTCCCACCTTCTTATACGCCAGTAGACACAAATACTATTTGTTTTCCATGCAATTTTAAAAATTACTAAAATATTTGAAAGCTTCTACTGCTTTTACAGTCTATAAACTGTATACTATAATCAGCATATCATTTCAATAATACCCAAATATAAATCTACTTATACGCAGCATTTGACTTCTAAGCTTAAGAAAGCAGGAAGCTAGAAAGTTTACTGGAATCCTCTACACTGATGTGCGTTAAAGATGAAATTCTAATTATTAAATCTTTTCTATTATGGACTGGTTTTCAGATATTCAAAAGATATTTAATCCCTTTGGCATTTCCCTTATTACTACCTCCAGCTGTATATTATGCACTGCAAAATTAAAACACTTCATTCCACTCCTACGTAATTTTTTTTTCCATTTCTGTTACTACCTGAGGCACAAAAAGTATGCATGTGAAAGAATACCTCAGTCTTGTCACCAGCAGTTGTCACACTTCATTCCTCTACCATACAAATATATACACGCACACCCCCTTGCGGGCTTAATCCCCAACATCTAATGCACAAGCACGTATCAACACATCTTCTGAAAAATCAGCTTTGCTGAAGTCCATTTGCACAGAGGACAGGACTTGAGGCAATCCACAGACTGACTGCATTTTTTCTACAGAAGTGAAATATTTGCGTATTTGGGAGCTGAGCTTACCCAGCGTGGTTGAATAACGTTCAGTCCTTCCCAGTTTCCCTTGTTGGTCAAAATCAGGAGCCAATGCCATGAAAACCAATGTGGAAGACCGAAAATGAATTTTTTTTATTAATGCCTCTGCTAATCTTGATCATTCCAAAATGTAAACTAAGCTTTTTCAAAACATTCTCCCATAGCAAGTCACTCGTATGATTTAGGCACATATAAAATTAGTGATCATAGTCTACAATTATAGAACTTAATTTATCCCCCAAAGCCCTCTTTTGAAAAATAGATTAATGAGGTGAACAGAGAGAAATAAACATTGAAGGTGATGAGGTGGTAGAGCAAAAACTGGGCACACTGAAGTTTGTAAAAATTGTACATTATTCTGTTCACACATACCATAATCTTACGTTTAAGTCTATTTAACACTGTCTTATGATTGATACTCTGCCTTTATAAAACCTCAGCCTGCTAGGATAAGTATGCCACCTCCCTACATTCTTTGGTTATGTTCACAACCCAAAAACTGATTGTTGATTTTTGGCTCAGTACATTTTTTCTCAGCTGAGCAATAAGAGGTGTTTCCCATGTTAATGGTGTGCTCAGAGTTTTGTCTCCTTGTTTGCAGAGCTTCCCATTGAAACTCATGTATCTTCGTGAAAAGTAGTTTTTATTGCTTCATATTGCAATAAACCTTTCTGTATTTGTGGACGAAGACATACCAGAGTATAGGAAACCACCTCCATTTCTGTTTCCCTGTATACTGCACCTGAGAGAAGTGGAACAACAATTCACAGCCTGCAGGATTCTGCAAAGCCTTCTGCTTCGCCTCTAGCTTCTTTCAGCTAGGAGTGCAACTGGGAGAGGCTGGTCCCAAAGCAGCCATTTTCCCCTTGCATCTTCTGCTGCATGTATGTGCCAGCTCACACCACAACTGTTTTGTATTCCAAATCCAGGCCACACACACACAGAGCCACTTCAGGTGTTTGCCATCTCCCCCACACACCTGGGCAACAGGCAAGGAAGAATGTGAAATTATCAGATCTTAATTGTGTCTGGTTTATACATTTTGCTTACTGTAAATCCATCCAGGGATTTACAAAAACCTTAGGGCATTTATAGAAATCAGCCAAGAATTTCTGGGTTTTCTGCACTTCTGAGTCAACACATGTAGAGAATCATCATCCCTATAATAAAAAGGACTTTTTGCGTTCTTTCTTCCTAAAGGATGTCATTTCCAGGGACTGTAGGAACAGCAGGCAGGTCTTTACCGTGCACTGGGTTCTGGTGCAGGGATGGACTGCTAGACTCCTTCATTGGAAATCAAATGATATTGAGTCGTGTTTCAGGGTTATTTGAAAGTTGAATACTTTCCTGAGGAATTGTTTCTGCAGTGATTGCCAATTTTCTGCTTGAGAGGTTTATGATCAAATAGTTTCTGGCAGGAGCTTTTCGTTGGGTTCTTTCAACTGCTGGTTTTCCGAGGACATTTACTAGTGGAATGTTCAAATTTCTTCTGCTGTTTCTGTTAACATTTACAGAACAAATTTCAGCACCTGCTAGAAGATGTGAGGCACTGATAACACATAGATGGAGAGGATATGGGATCAGCTGTGGCAGGAAATAAATAGAGTACTTTGACTGCACAGCAGAAGATAAAGGTACAAATCCAGTGACAGATGCTAAATGATTTAACATTAAAAAGAAAAGGCTTGATACTTATTTTAAACTAACTTGAAAAGGGACCTGACTGGCTAGTAGGACACATCTGTCCCAAATATCTACCCAAAGTAAGTTAGTTTCCAATACAATTTTCATAAGGTACATGCTGAGGTCACTTTTGGACACTTGAGCATAGCTATTATAAAACCAAATTTAAATTATAATATTTATGCTGAGATGCACTTGTGAAATCAGGAGCAACTAAAAATCCACAATAACTCAGCACACTGCCAGCATAAAAAAAACTTGCATATGCTGGGGGAGTCAACACGAAGTGAGACACGCTGAATAACCTGGCACTTGCATGGGGCAATATTGTAATAATAATAATAATTATTTGATTCCTGTGCTGTATGCAGCAGAAGGCTGGGTAAATGAGTCACACAAGTTAATACTGGACATAAAAATAAGCCATTAAGAGGCCATTCCTATACCATTTACATTTACAAGGAAAGCTGTTTTATAACACACATACTTAGAAAATTGAGACTCACCATGGAGACTTGAGATAAGCTGAAAAAGGCCAGTAGTTGCCGTTATTCTCTTGAGATAATCCCAGCAGCTGAGGAAGTGGGATGGCCATTACAGTGGTGAGAAAGCAACTTCATTCATTGTTGATTCTTTCTTTTGTCATTTGTTTTAAACTGTTTTTTGTTTTCTTCCTAATTGAACGTAATGCTTGTGAGAGTTGGGCTGACAAGGTTTGAAAATTCAGTCCAATATGCTCATTTCTAAAATCAGCAGAGCAAAGGCAGAAACTGTGCAGCCTTGCCCAGCTAAATATGCCCTGTGTGTTGTGAGCTGGGGAAGAAACCATCAGTGTAACTCCTAAAATGCTTGTGTTTTCTTTGATGCAAATATCTTGTTCCAGCAATTGCATTAAAACCATGTATTTACTGGGTAAATATAGCTCTCAGTCACTTTCAGAATCAATTATATCTAACCTAGAGATCTATCTGTAAAACATTGACTATTATTATAATAGTCAGTCTTGTCTCTATTATTATTATTACTCCCTTCAGAGCCAACAGACTACTTTGTGATAGACTACGTATTGTGTGTATGTATTTAGAGAAAGAGCATATGAGCTATAGTAAAAGACAGGTCCCACTTTGCAGTGGACTAAGGCCACAGCTCAGGAATCCCCTACGGAAAAACCCCATTATGCACTGATGAAAGTCCTTTCTCAAACCATTATGATTTCCATTCATGAACAAGATAGGCGACAGATGAAGCAGGACCATTTTACTGAAGATGCAAAGCACAGACAAATGAAGTGACTTGCCAGCAAGGTAGGAATTAAGTGTAGCCTTTTTGGAGCATCTCATACCTTTGTTATATTTGTTTTGTGGGGGTCTTTCTCTCTTTTTTCCTTTCTGTCCATGCGCAACTCTATATTGTGTACTCTGCTCCTTCTAACATGGCAACACCTGGCTCGTGGGGAGCACTGGGCAGACTCAAATGACACAGCCTACCTCCTTCTGGTCTCTTCTGCCCAGGTATGTCCCTGCTGGTAAGGTTTCCTCAGCCTCTGCGGGCAGTCCCTTTGGACAGAAAAAACCTTCAGTATCTGAATTATTTTCTCACCTTTCTCCTACCTATTCTCTTTCTTCATTCCTTTTTCAATGCATGCTTTCATCCTCCCCATGGCAATATTGCCATAGGGGGCAGAAAAAAACTTCTCTGTTCACCGCCTCTTACTGCTTCTTGTTCCTACTCTGTGGTTGTTTAAACAGTTTCTCTGCCCACACTACTGCGATATCTATTTTAATTTTCTTGTAGCCATCACATACTCAAAGTATTTAGTTTCTGCTTTGTGGCTTCTTATAGGAATCTGTAGCTAGTGTTTGTAATACGGTTCCCACATCTTTGAGCAACTTCTTGATTTGTTCAGAAATAGTATTGCTAATTACTATGACAATCCTAAAGTGAGAGGTCATCTACCTTACTGCACCTTACCTCTTTCCAATATTTGGAACGCACCATTTCCAACTCTCCATTCCCAAATTTTGTCTTAGCCAAAGCAAAGACAGAGATAAAGACAGCTAATGAATTGACATAATGCAACACTAGCATTGTATCTTTTCCAAGCACAGTTCTTTTCAGATCTAAGCCAGAGGGAGGACAACTTATAAATGCGAAGAGATAATTACTGACAGGGCAAAGATGACAGGAGGACACTGAGCTTTTCCAGCAGGGGAGCAAACATCGCCTTCCAAGTAAAGGCTGAGGCAGTATTTCAGTTAATTCTTCTCAACAGTGGAAAATCTGTTCAAAATAAACCAAACAAGAAAGCACAAGGTCCCAGATGAGTACACTTATTGCTTTCTGTAACCTCCTCAACAAAGCTATCAAGGCTAATGGTAGCACTAATAGGAGAATGCAAATCAAAAGCAATCCCTGGAGCAATTTATATCCAGTCAGCAAGAGGGAATGCAAGCTGGGGTCTGAAAATTAACACCTTGTCAGATGGGAATAATGATGAGAGAAACTCGGGATTACAGTTTGGTAGTTGAAAACAGATATACCAAGACACCCTACATTTTCTTCACTAGTTTCCTGCTACAGTCCTATGGCTTTAATAAATGAACAAGTCAAAGATCAGCCCCTGCTAACTGGGATGTAGACACTTGCAGGTCTGCTTGCTGTAGAGAGTCACTAATTCTAAATTACTGCTTTCAGACTTATGTTGGGAGTCATCGTTACAACATCATGTATGAATCATAAAGCTTCAGAAGAGAGCACCTACAAAGTCTGCTGAAATTCACATACCAGGAGGGGGAAAAGAGGATACGCTGTACTTCATGTTTTCTCATAATTAAATGTTTTACTCATACTGAATCTCATTTAGTGAGAAGACAAGCTAGATGGAGGCAATTTTGAAGAGCACAGCTTGTAGAAGGGCAAGGGAAGGACTGGCTGATTGTGGATGTGATGAAACCTCTCACTGGACAGAGAAAGTTAATTCAGGGAAGCACTTATGAGCTTATAAACACAGCTGGTGGGGCAGGAGGGTCAAAAGAAGAAAACAACAGAAAAGAAGGCCTTCTTCTACAGAAGGACAAGCACCAGGATACAAGAAACAATACCAGAACACAGACTGGACATAGACCTGGAGGGGCCCAGATCCAAGTGTTACACTTAGACACATGGCAACTCTGCTCTGGGAGCAGTTATCCGTAATTGGTATGGAGATACGCCACTCAACCTCATGGCCAGACATCATTCATTCTTTGGCACAATAGTCTTAGCAGGATAGACAGAAATGAGGTCAAAACATAGATGAAGAGAAAAGAAATTAAGAAAAAAAAATAAAGCAACCTAGGATACTTTTGCACAAGTGCAAAGTACATAGCAAGTCCTCATATTCCTAGGGATTCTGATGACTGGCTCAAGTGTTCACAAAGGCGCTAAGTCTTCACACACTTAGGTTCCAGAGGAGCAGACTGGGATAGTAGGTTGATTCTCTGCCTTTTACACATCTGTTAAAACCAGTTTTCTCCAACCTCTGAAACTCTAATCATGGTCAATCAAACTGAAAGTTACTTGGTCTCTGGGCTGGGATCCCCTCCAGGCCAGCCTCACCGATGTTTCAGTTCAGTATAGAACAGTTTCAAAAAGACTCCAAAATGTAAGCAAAGACAATGGAGAGAAAATGTAAAAATAATGAAGTGTCTACAACGTCATGTTGAAACGTGAACATAGACATGCAAGCTGCATCGTTGCAATACAAGCATCCATAGAACAGCCCCATCTTACAACACTGCCTTGCCAACAGACCTACTCACCAGAGCGTGCTGTAAAAAACTGCATATATCCTTTCTGTGACTGTATGAACACTATTCAGTGAATGAATTTTTTTAAGACTCTCCTGTCAGGCAGAGGAAACACTAGAAAACAAGTATAAGTTTAGCAAGGAAAATAGGTAAAGGAAACCCATGCAGTGCTGTCAAATAAGAGCACTGAATACCTAAAGGTTAATTTTATATGTAGCTTAATTTTTCATCAATAATTGGATGCACTAGAAAGTCTTGTGTTTGCATTTAATTTTCTTTTTTTCCTGTTTTTACTTTGTTGCACTTAAATCAGTTCTAATTTGTGTAAACATTTATTTAATACCTGCCGTAAGTTGTGAAACAAGGAGTGCTTGCAAGGCAGCAGTTAAAACAGACCTCCTTTTCTCTTGGGATGCCATTACTTCTGAAAACATGGATTCAGTCTCTCACAGTACGTGGAAAATATGGCAAAGAAATATAGTTAAATGTTAGATTTACCCTCTGGTGACTTTCTCCTGCATATCATAGGAACTGCAGCAGCCACCAAGGAAAACAGTAGAGGTGCAAAAATATTTAGTTGCTTACAGAGCTGGGATGAAACCTGGCAGCAGTATTGTTGCATTATTCTTTGAAACAAGAGACAACTACAAGTGTTCCAGGTTTTTTCACTGCTTGTGCTGTATTAGGCAATTGGTGGGTAGCAGCTGTGCAATACCATTGTAGTCTCATATTTGCCTACATTCCAGTACCACCTTTATTTCCTCATACCATGACTTCCTTAAACTTTTCAGCATTTGATGCAAATTTTTCAGGCTTCTCTTTCTCTACATTTAAGAATAGGCAAAGGCAAATCAGTCATTTGGAAAGGAGAAGAGAATGACATGTAACAAATATTGTGAAAAACCACCAGAGTTATAAAAAATTTATCTCAGATTTTAAAACAATGTTGAAAAAAACTACAAGTTAGAGTTGCCAGCACGCTCACATTTCAATACTTCATTCATTTGGGTATTTCATACCTCCTCACCCCTTTTGTTTAATTGTAGGACTGAGACTGTCTTTTCTGTATATGTGTGTTTTCTGTGGTGTTTAACTATTGCATAAGGATAATGAAATTTTCTGTGGCCCTCTAGAATTCAAATAAACAAACAAATAATTAAAGCATATTCAAGCTGGGAAATATCAATAGCTAGAATAGAACAAATTACTTCAGTTATGAACATTCAGTGTCTAATTACAGTATAGCTTATTATATCTTAAGTACAGTGCTTCTGCCAGCCCCCACTAAAGCAGCTAAGTGGGTTCAGATGGCTGCAAAAAGCCTTGCTGAAATCACTAGGGAAAGGCTAATAAGAGAAAAATCTCACATCTTTGTAATTGAGGATGTGGTTTGCCATCACAATCAGTAGTTATACAGTACCAAAGTCATGTTTGTGACTCAGGCTCAGTATCACAAATAAAATGTTTGGAGGTTGGATGTTATTGTGGAGAATACTGAAAAGTGGATGTTGATCTGTTGTGGTTTTATTCATTAAAGTTTCACTGCAGAGGTATTTGGGTTTGAAGATATTGATACCTGAAAAAAAAAAATTAATTTGTCTGTAAAAGCTGTAAAGATGAAAAAAACAGCAACATTCTGTAACTTTTTTTATATATATGGATTTTCATCTGTGATCAATGAATGGGGAGAGAAGATTTTTCTTGTGGAAAACCTGAAATAAAACGTCTCTGTGAAAACTTACATTTAATCAAACTGAAATATTTTGTCAAGTTCGTTCTTACCAATTCTACCAAACACCTGTGTTAGATGTAAGATGAACTTTGTGCTAGTGCAGAGATTCCTAGATAATACTCCTTGGTCCATGCTCTGTTTTGTGTAAGCCAGATATATAGAAGTTGTTAAGCATGGAAACTATGTAGCTGGCTGCCCTATGTTGTGCTGAACTATGGGGGCTATCTCTATTAATTGTGCAAAAGCATTGGTGTTAAGATAGCCAGCCCTGGCATGGATCAACCAGTTAAATTAGTCCTCAAATGAAACTTATGTCCCTGTGTTATAATTGAGAAAGTTGCTACCAGGAGTTGGAAATGAAAAAATAAAGTATTAATAAACACTATAAAATAATTTTACACAGATGAGGCTTAAATAAACATAAATAAAAAATTGGTTCTTTTGAAACTGGTTTAAATAAACTAGCTTCCATAAATGGAAACAGGTTAATTACCTACCATAATTCAATAATCATGAGGACTATAAAAAAATAGAGGTTAAGAGTCCTGTGAGAAGGAAAGGGAAAAATGAAATCAGAATATCCAAATAGGGCAAGAAGCTAAAGGCTTTTAAGGAGGGGAAGAAATTACTGTAACTTAATACTACATCAATTCAGGCTATACTGAAAAAAACAACAAACCAAAAAAGAAATAATTAAAATCACAACAAAACTGCCCCAACCCCTTAGATTTAATGCATTTTTTTATAAATAGAAAAATAATAAATCTGTAGTTTTTATTAGAGAATACAACCTCAGTTTCTAATCTGTGTAGGTGAACTGACCGCTTTACGTTGTATGCTTGTGTTATAAATCTCTGGTGTTTAATAAAAAAGTTTACTTAGATAATACAAATAACCCTACTATTTTTGCATACAAATTAAGTTTAAGAGAGAAACAAGATTGATCAAGTTGCTGTTATTATGAAACAGATTTTTAGCCTCAGTTTAACAACTTTTCTATTAGCATTCCTCTCACTAGCAAATATATATTCAAAAGAGCAAATCTTCAGCTAGTACAAACTGGAATTCCTGCATAGTCTTCAGTACAACCACACTGATTTACACCATCTTAGCATCTGGCTTATTGTTTCTATTACCATTTTTCTATTACTTGATGCTGCTTCAATTTTCTCCAAAGCCAGAGAGATCTGAGTTATAATAGGCAGTTACTTATACTATTGGTAGATAGTAAAATAAAAAGAAATGGTTCTAATGGCTTCCTTGGCAGTTTATGGGTATGCAGCAAAACAAAGACAAGGGTGTTACTCTAATGAGATTGCAATCTGTGCTACACATAGGCTAATACATCCCCTATCACAGCACAAGCAAATAAATAGTAAGCTGCAACAAGGCTTTACCGTGGGTCAGATTCTACTGTCCACGCTGCTTCTCCATCCTCCAGAGACCAGACCACACTGCTCCTTGTCTCTGCTACATTGGCATTTTCCTTCCTCAAGCTCCTCCTTCATCTTGGCCTCCTACATCTGGGGGCCTTTTTCCCTGTACTCCTCAGAGCTATTTAACCACTTTTGTGGGAACAAGCTACAGCTGCACATCATCCATGTCAATCAACCCACTGCCTTCCAAGCAAGGCCACAACTGCATATTATCAACATCAATCAACCCACTGCCTTCATTCCTCTACAATCCCCAAATCAAATTCACCAGTGCTTCATATTTTTAGGTCCTTTGCAGTTTCTGCAAACTGTTTTGGCTGTAACGTTAAGAAGCAATGGTGACCCAGAGCTGAGACAGGTTAAGGGCAAACAGGACTTTGCTGAACAAGCAAAAAAGTTGAAGGAGACTAGAACTGGGAGCTAGTAAAAGACAGAGAGAGTTATTTGGCTAACTTGGGCAAATGGTTGAAAAACATGGAGAAGCTTGTTGTTAGAGCTAGCGCAATCTGGAACAGATGAATAGGAAATGGAGAAATAACAGGGAGAAGAACTGTGTGAGACATGCTGGGATGCAAAAAGATGGGAAGTGGCCAGAGAGGAGGTGAGACTGCTGAAAGAGCCAAGGAGGGAGCATGGAGGTGATCTGTGACTGACTAAAAGCTCAGCAAGAGACTAGGACAGGGACCCAAGGGGAAGGGAGGTGGGTGCTGGAAGAATTAGCATTGGATGTGGATGTGCCAGTGGGACAGGTATGACATATCTGATGGACGCAGGTTGAGACAATGCAGGCAAAGAAAATGAGAACAGGAAGAAGAACACAGAAAAGAGAAAACAGTGATTGAGTGGGGCCAGATGACAGAGATTTAAGCTTGAGGAAATAGGCAGAGAGCTGGAGAAACCTCTGCAGAGCCCCAGGGGGAAGCCACAGCTCCCAGCTCCGTGGTCTGCTGGCGTTTACGAACCCACTCTGCCAGTGGCACAGGAACCACCGATAAACAAAAAATCTCCCCCAAATTCCACACCCCCCGCCATATAATCACTGTGTATACCTCATACATCCAGAAATTTAAGCTCTGTGAAAATAATGGAGAAGTATATCATTTGTTCACTTCTGAATATGGTTCTGGGGAGGGGAAAGTTCCAGACATCTTTCCTTCTGTCAGCCTTCTCTGAGGCTGATTATTGTCTCATTATGGTTAACATGAAATTTGCCTCCACCTAAAACCATATGCTACATGACAAAACAATACGCAGTATAAGAAAGAGAATCCCATTTTAGTAAAGAAACTGTGTATAAGACAGCTGGGCAAACTCTGCTAATGCTGTTTTGAAAAGACACCACTGGGAAAGGCAAAAGTAAGACATTAATTATTTGAAGACGACATTCTTCCTGCTCAGCTTCTGTTTTTTGACTCAGTCCTTCATCCAAAACTCCTGCTTCAGCCACCATATCCAACCCCTGTCACACCCCACACTAAGTCACAGCACTGAGGGAGTTTTCAGGTTACTCTGAGATTTACAACTTGCCCCCACAGTACACTCTCTCTTCAGAAGCCAAGCACATAGATTATGGATTGGAGTTTTCCCCCGTGGCCTGGCTAGCACAGCCACTGTCTTTCATCAGGCCTTCACCCCTGCAGGAAGAGCTGGGACAAGGAGGAGCCCTGGTGAGCCCTGGACACAGCTTGATGCTCAAGGGACCAGGAGCCAAGACACACTGCAGGATGCACCGGCTCAGTCCAGATGCAGACTGTGGAAACTCTTTTACCAGTTTCTCATACGTAAAGAGCCAATATAGTAGCCAGCAGTGTAAATTATGTCACCCTCTCCCTTCTTGATGTTGGTACTTTTGTTACTACCTAACACAACACTATTTCTATCTCTTGGTGAAATAGAAATTCTTTTGTATACGTTTGCTCCATTTTAAACCCAGGAACATTTGCAGTTGTGGTCAAAATACCACATGTAAAAAATGTCTAGAAAACCCACATTGTTTTGTTGAAAATGGATCTTGCTTATTACAGCCTTGTAGCTATCAAGTGTTTGGTGAGCAGTTTGGGAATTACTGATCTAGATGAAACAGGAACAATTTTTAGTAACCATCAAAATGGAATAAACAGCAAGTGAGAAAAAGACTCAGTGAAATGATTGAAAATTCATGGGGGAAAAGCATCTTGACAGCTTACCAGAAAAGTCCATTAAAAAACACAGTCCTTCAGATCAGCTACTTCTACATCCCAGAGCTCTTCAGCCCATACAGTTATTTCTTTAATTGTCTTTAAAAACTTTCCAGCCATCAGTTGGAACTGATGCTTTTGTCTTGTTATTATGATTTCTGAAATTCTTAGAAAATATTACTTTTTAAAGAAGTCTTTTCTTCTTGCCAGGGTTTTTGGCGTGTTTGTTGGATGATAAAAGAAGTGAAACTAGAGAAGTCTTTTTTGTATGTTTTGCACACAATAGCCCTGAACTTTCCTCCCCCCAAAAAAGTTTGATATGATTGAAATGTTGAAGATTGCTGTTTGTACTGAAGGAGAAATGGAGGCTGGTTTGTTATAGCAGCACTCCGACAGACTCGCTTGAAATAGAAGTGCTGTGCTGCTTTTGCAGCACCACTGCTTGAGTGAGTGACAAACCTGTCACAGCATTTCCACAAACAGCAGAGAAAGGCATGCGTTTCCAAGTGGATAGTTCTCACAGAAATCTTATACTGGGGCCTAATTATTCCCTTTCTTAAAGAGTAAACCTTGTTCTCCAGGTATGACTAATACCACTCTCAACATTTTTTTGAATCTAAAGTTTAATGACCTCCTTGTTTATATTTGTAAAATTCCATCACGTTAATGAAAAATCACATATCTTTGAGACACTTGACATTAGTTTGTTATATCCATTTTTATCTTTTTTTTACTTTGAAGTGGTTAATTCTTTGGCACAATGTGTTTCTCCTAAATCCCTGTGTATCTTTCTCATGAATTATATATAATATATAGTTGGATTTTTGGTTTCTTTTTTAAATGAGTTTGCATAAAAAGCCTTTAATTGTGAAAGGACTGACTGAAAAGGAGCAGAAGATTAGGAAAAGCTGCCATCTCCTTCAAGTGAAGTTTTGGATTTATGGATGACAGAAGAGACAAAACAGACCTTATTTCCCGCTGCATTTAGGCTTGTTCCCTTTTCTCCCCTCTTTCAACCAGCTGCCACGGCCTTTAAGCCCCCCACTTGTCTGGCAACTTACCAATGGCTTGCCAAGAAACTAAGGTGGTTTTAAGCAGCTGTACTTTGGGAGTCTGTTGGATCTATTTGGTCTCTTGACTGCTGTGATGTAGAAAGGAAACTGTACTTTTAAAGCATGTTTTGTTTCATAATTCAAAGGCAGTGGAAACTGAAACAATAAATTAAAAAGGTCTGAAACAAACAACAGATCAGAAAGATTACCCATATGGATAAAGAGTAAAAGAAAATGTACTAAAATACTCTGAATGAAAAGATGGGGCTGCTAAAAGCTCCATCAGAGTAGCTGAATCTCTTTAGAAATGTCAAGAAAACTGGAAGAAAACCTAAACGACTTCCTCTGCATGTAATGAGGAGCAGTAAATGGAAGACATCAGGTATTTCTCATGGTTGGCTGGTTCCACAGCACCTGATTTGCCTAACAGCTTGTACAAAAACTAAGGTAGTACTGCTCCCCAGTCTATAAATATATTTCACATGCATCTGATTTTTATCAGAGGAGACTAAGGGAAGGTGAAAAAACAGAGGACTTAAAGATTGATCTGAGGCTGAAAAGTCCACCTTACAACTTCTAAAAACTCAGTTCCCAATTGGTTTTAGAGTAAAATAACTCAGAATACAACTACGTAGAGATCAAGCTTTCATCTTCTGCCTTTTGGTGTACAATGCGAGTTACGCATTTCTGGGCAGAGTCTGACCTTCTAACCGTTAAGTGAATCTCTAAAAGTACATAAAAAAAGCCCAAGAACCTATGGCAGAAGGGCCACAAACCTCAGTGTTTAAGATGATCAAAATGATATGCGGTGTGGTACTTTCTCTGACAGAGCACTGGCTTAAGCAATGCCTAGAAAATAGGAAATATGCAACAGTATAAAAGGAGCCACATTATTTCTCACAGTTTTTGAGTACTGCTAGTGCACAGGCAAGGAGAGTTATGACACATAAGAGCTTCTCATAGAGCTGTAGACAGTGCTCCCACAAAAGTTGAATTGACAGCCCACATGAAAGCAAGTGAAACAGCACTTCTCCCAAGTTGGGTGTTGGCATATAAATCACTGTGTTGCTATAGGATTTTTAGCACATCTGAAATTATGCTCTGGATTTTTAGCAATTCTGAAATTATGCTCTGGACATTACAAGATAATATCTAATTCTTTTATATTTGATAGCATTTATAACTATATTATTATAAAAGGTATTTTTCCTACTTTGAAATTATGCCAGTGACTTGAAAATTCCCTGTAGTACAAACAGTGATTTAAGGTAGCTATGGAGAAGGCAAGAGTTTGGGAAACCAAATAAGGTGACTTTAAAGAGGTCCCAGTCCTGAGGAACCGGGACAGCAAAGTGAAAATCCTATAGACAACAGATGTCCTCCAAGCAGAGCATTGCACAACCTGCTTTCAGCATTAAGATAAAAATAAAAAAAATACCACTGACTTGCAACAGAAGGAACCAAATCAACCTAATAGTGGATTGACATAAAAACTGCCATGTCCATTCCTTTGAGTGAATGTTGCTATCTGAAACACAAGGAAAACGGCTTGCCAGCACTAACAAAGGAAGCTGGCAAATTGTCCTGAGAGCACAACCTTATGCTTCCAGTTTAAAATATATGGTTTACAAGCTGAAAACAAATTTAGGAGAACATTAATAGCTGCAAGCACATTCTCTAAATCATATGATAAAAACACAATTAAGTCTGATTAAAAAAGAAACTGTTCGATAAACTGTAGGTGGAGCAGCATTTTAGGGCAGAGGAAACAATCAGTCTGTTAGCACAAGGTGGTTGGAAGCTCATTCTCATGGCCACTACTATCAAGCCAAGGGGAATCTCTCAAATCCAAAAGGAATTCTGTTTAAAGACAGCAGAAAACAGTATGTTTAACAGATTATATAAAGGTTGTTTAAGAATGTAAAAAAAAAATCCCAAGAAAAAACCCCAAACCCACAGAATTATATTTTGCTCTGGCTTCTACTGAATAACAGTACAGGGAAGCTGTAAAGACATGTTATATATCCTAAAACAGAGACCAGGACAAGCAGGAAAGTGTGTGCTGGTGGTGCAGGAAAAGTCAACCAAAAGTGAGTATGCACATACACATATAGGATATGTGGGAAACGGTTTTCTTGCATGACTATTTTTCAGTTTTCTGTGAAATAGTTTCTTCTGAAAGACAGTGACTCTGCATGTCAAAGATCGTTTACTGTTAGGTGCAATATACCTGATGTAACAGTAACAATCTACAGATTTAGTGCACATTAAGTTAAAGAGTTTTCAGTAGCATTTATTTAGTTATTTCATGGAAAGTGAACTTGCTAATTTTCATCAGTCTCAGAAACCCTGATCTGATGGATTCGTAAATTAAGGAGTAAAAAAGGTTACAGGGGAAGATCCCAATTATACCTATCATTTTTCAGGGACAAGGTGCATGGCAGATACAGTGTAATACCAGTTGCCACCTTCTGACACTCATCTAACACAACACAGGGAACAGGAAGGTCTTTGACATCATGAATTCAGGAAAGTAGAATTCAGTGTATGCAGAAATGCAAGCAATCAAACATAGCAACAAGATTTAGCATAACATGGGGTCCTGGAAGCAGTGATGGCTTTGGGTAAATGACGAAATATAAATTTCTATCAAGTACTGTGTCTGCAGGCAGTAACAGTTGCCCAACAGCTTGCTGGCAGCCTGGTAAGGTTGTTATCCCCCCTAGACACATCCCGAGGAGGAACAGACAACTGCACTTTCACCAGCAAGCAGAAGACAAAAGCAAAGTGTGCTCAAATTTGTCTACTAAGGTTGCACACAGATAAAAGTCACAGATAGACAGGTATGTCTCAAGGCATTATAGTGTCAGAGCAAATGAACTTAGTGCCAGAGTCTCGAAAGTTAAGTACTGCAGTTCCAAGCATCACAATGCCTAGGATCTAGTTTTGTAACAGGACCTGTGTTTTGAGGCAGAAAAAAGAATAGCAAGAATAGCACAAACACAGGTATCACAGGAAAGGTAATGGTGGAAAAGGAGGAGTGAAATCATACAAGTAGGAGCTAAAAGACCCTGTCCAAAATAAGATTAATCATATTACCTTCACGTGTTAACTTTTACCTCAGGGATGAGTGAGGCATAAAACCCTGAAATGGAGTCAGAGAGCGATTCAAGTTGCAGGAGGGAAATATATACTTAATTCTTAGCCTGTTAATAAAAGAAAAAAACCCGGGATAAATACTGATAAATATTATTGCTTTGCTGTCTGCCCTTAAAGGGAACACTGTTGTTCATACATATGTAACACAAATGTTAATACATAAAAATGAGCAAAGGTCTCCTTTTAAAGTCTTTTCTAACATTTTCCCTACAGCGCTAGCAGAGAGTGTATGGAAATATTGCTCTCTCACCTAATTCATGGGGCATTTGGAGGATTAATTAGTTAATGTTTATACAGTGCTTTGAAGATCACAAGCACAGTATAAGCACCAAGCACTATTGTAAGAGGCCACAAGAAGCAGGAAAATGAGAAACCTTCATCTCATAAAAGGAAAGAGTTTGGTTCTTGTTAGTTATCAAGTCTTACCCTCATTTGTCAGGTCTTTCCTTCAGGGAGACCATCTTTATGTTCTTTATGTTGCTAAGGGTTACATTTCAATGGCTGTGAACTAGAACTAGTAACAATAGCTCTTCAGACCATTACAGCTGGGAACACTATCATAATATTACTGCTACTCAGCTGCACATCTTTCTTCTTTGCAGTGGAGGAAAAAGTAGGGGAGAAGATTCAGCAACAACATGGTTTGGGTGTTATAATCCTACCATTGATTTAACCACCCAAAAGTCTAAAATAGTGGTGAAGAGTGAATACCACAGACCAGAAGATGTTTTCAGTAGCACATTCACCCATCAGATAGAGTCTTTAAGTCACAGCTGCTTATCTCCTGAAAGATAAAGCACAATCTGTTAGCTTCTGAACAAGCACGAGCTTCATGAACATTTAGGGGCACACTAGGGTCAAACCCCTGAGCTGCTGGTGTGCAGCAGCTACAGTGAAGGTTTCTGATCTGTTAGGAAAACCAGATTGTCAGGAAGCCCATTCAAAGCCAGATAACATTTCCAGGTGGAAAAGGAAAGCTTGTCCAAGAAATCTCAGAAATGGAAGTTCATTCCAACTTGTTTTATGCAAAAGGTAAGATTAGAAAATTACTGTGGTCCAAGCTGGCCAGAGCTGAGGTCTGTGCCTGCCCTCATGGTGCTACAAGAGCAGGAATTCCTCCACTGGGAATCTCCTCTCCTAACAGAAACTGAGGTAAAGGATCCAAAGTTCTTTCCAGCTTCCTGGGCTTTTAAAATAAAATATTTCAAGAGATGCCCTTGCGCTCTAATCTGCTCTCAGTAAGGCTTCACTTTTCATTTTGAGTGTTTCACTCTTCTGACTCAACTAAATATATTATTTTAATCTTATATGGTGGGGAAAAAAAGCAAAAAAAAAAAAAAAATTATTAACAGCCACTAGTATTTTAGTATTCTGCCTCACACTACACACACTCCCAGTTGCATTTACTGCTGGTGAAACTGCAGTCTGTAGTTCTTACATCTTTTATGCTCAACCATGCAGCACGCATACCCTAAAGAGAAACAAAGCAGGAGAGTTTAAAATGCCTTCAGGGCAGTGTTCAGTACCTCTGTTGAGATATCTCATTGCTCTGCTTGCCTCATCAGTGTGCCTCAAGTTGAACTTCTCCCTCTGTAAGGAACATAAAAATCATCAGCTTTATCTGAAGAAAGTGAAGATCCTTGGGAAATGAAGAAGAGCGCACGGATTTGAGTGGCGTTCCAAGGCTTCTGGGACGGTCTGACTTTTGGCCTGCCCTGGATTTCCTGTATATTTGTTTTAATGCATGAAGTGCAGAGCCCCAATCTCCCCCCGACCCCCACCCCCCAAAAAAATAAATATTAAATTCCTGACAAGAGAGATTTCTATCCAGCAACAGAAGAGCATTCTGTCAGAAACTTGTTATCCTGAAGTTTCATCATAAATTGTTCTCTCAGTCTTTACTTCTTGAACTGGATCACTTCAAAAAAAGACAGAGTGCAGCAGCAGTTCTTTTGATGTTAAATGACCAGACCTCAAACGAATCCTTTGGGTTACAAAGAACCCTAAACTAACTTGACTGCCAGATGCATCATAACTTCGCTAATTAACACAAGGGCATGGCAGCAAAACAGTTAAAGTGTTTTGCTTCAGATCCTGCTGCTTGAGTTCAAGACTCATTGGGGACTGTCAGAAAGACCCAGTCCCCTTTAAGCTGACCCCAAAGAGATATCGTCAGGCAGGAGACTTAAATGCTGGCCTCCTTACTCCTTTAAGCATAACTGGCACAACTCCACTTAACCCAAATTAATCTGTTAGGATGGCTTGGCTTCAAGCAGCCTGCCGGTAGCAGTCAACCGGGGAACAGTAAACAGAGAATTTTTTTAAAAGTCTCTTTAGCCATACACTACTCAGTAACTACTGGTCTTACGGCAACTGTAAGTTACTGGAAAAGCTGAAGTGCTTCCCAAACTAAGTTTATATAGGTTCAAAATCTTGTTCAGGGCAGAGACACACTCTGGAAGTAATGAACGTTTTCTAGTGCTAGAGGTAACAGACTTAAGGTCCTCTTCCTTTCAATAAAACTGGGGCAGATCCACCAGTTTCTAAAGGCTAAAGGTTTGCACAGACAAAAAAAGCATGTTGAAAGGCAACCCTGTCCCACCTCCCTCCACCCTGGGAAGAGAAACTTCCGATTAATGGTTCCAAATGGCTGTGGGGAAAGCTGGAATCTGCATTTAAATAGAAAAATTCCCAAGTGCTCAGGTATTCATTTTTCTTTTTATAGCAGGAGACAGAGCATTTTTTATATGGACATTTTAATGTTAAAAGGACACTGTGGTGCAGGTTTGTGGTTTATCTCACTAGTGCACAGCCAGCTGGGTATAACTTTACCTGTCAGAGTAATGCTGAACATTTGTCCTGAGCAACATCCTAAGAAACAAATACGACTAGAAGGCAGAATTGTGTGAGGCTGTTACTGTGCAGCTAATGTCGAAAACACACACAATGCAGCTAAATGACCAGGTTCACAGGCACTCACATGCAGGGGCAGCACCAGGCAAAATATGAATTGGAAATGAAGACCTGGGCAGAGCCATCTGAGTTGTCAAATCCTGTCCTTTGCTATTGCAGATGATTCATGCCTTCCTCACACATGAAATGGCAACCAAAACAAACCAAAACAAAACCCCAAAAGCAAACCACCCATAAAAAAAGAAAATCCACTGAGATCTTATACTAATATATACCTGAAAAGTAAAGCAGAACAAAGTCTATGCAATCCCCAGTCAAAAGCCTGGGGAGATCACATAAAACTGATAGGCACAAAACTCAAGGGATTCAAAGGAAACGGAGCAGATTTCCCTGAGCGTGTAAAATCCCTCACTGCACTACTGATGAGTTAATATTCAGATAATTATGTCAGGTGAAATTGCTTAATTAGAGCCTTAATTAGTTTCCAACCATTCAGAAAAAAACATTAAGAAGGATTTCATATTTTAATTAAGAATTTATTTTTGATAAGCAGATGATTCTATCAGTCACTGACAGCTACATAGAGGATGGCATATTTATGTGTTTATATTTTTGCATTGCTGTATACTCACACCCACAATCAGGCTGGATGTGTGACATATTTAAGGTTCAGTTCTGACAGATGCTTAATCGCATGAGTAATCCCATGGGTTCACATGGGTAAATGTTTGTGGTGTAGAGACCCAGTTAGACTTTATTGCTGTTATGCAAATTTCCACTGTGACTATGTCCCCCTCAAAATGGCTCAGGCCCCATGTGTTAAATGTTTCATGTTTGGGTGAGTCATCAGGGTCTAGTATAGACCAGGACAACACGGTTCCTCTCTCTGATGCGATGAATCTCAGATAGCATATTGAAAGTGAAACAGCTTTTCCAGGTACTCTCTGTGTGCAGAATACCTGTAGCCCTGCTACTTACTGCTTTCTTCTGAAAGGTAGGAGATGTGGAGAGAAGCAGCACGTAACCAGGCCTGGCTACCTCCCTTCTCACCCAGCCTTTATGAAAAGAACGGGCACTGTTGCATTTGGTATGGATCCTGCTGTGGCACTTAACTTTTAGTTCGGATCACTTTGGAGCGAAAAGCAGAAGAATGCTCTGCTTTGTGTCTTAATTGTGAGCTAGAGGCACAACTGTGAAGGATTAAAAAAGTTGAAATTTTTCTTGTATGCATAGTGGTAACCTTTCATTAAAACAAACAAAAAAATCAAACAAGCAAATAAACCTGAGACCTCTTTAGTATTTAACTATCTATGGGGCATGCAAGGAGTTTCTGCCTCACAGGTATATAAATGGTCCTTCAGGCAACTGCACTTCTTTTGGATCCAGCCTTGTTCCTCTGTTTCTGCTGGGCAGTGCTCGGAAGGCTTTTAGAGAATGCACTGCAGCAATGCTGCAGGTTTCTGACTCTCCCCTAGGGCTTTCCTCCTGTGAGAAGTCAGCTGGTTTCACTTGCTGCAAAAGTGTTCACAACAAGTTCGGCTAAAACAGCCTTGTAGGAATTAGCCAAAGTTACTATATTGTGAAATATAACCCACTTCTACGTCTTAATTCATAGGAAGGTCTAGCTTTGTGTTAGTTAAGTTTTCACTTTTGTTCTTTTAAAGTACAACATGAAAGAAATGATGATTAAAGAGTTATTCCACTCTTTCCTCTTCCTCATTGCTGCATTGAATCTGCTTTTGTTTATTGTTAAAATATTTAAAAATCATTAGTTAGCTTCTTATTAACAAACATCTGTTATTTCGAACTTCTAAGTGTCTGAAAAAATGGTATGTAGTGAGGTGACTTTTAGGTACATATTCATCCCAAACACCAGGCCACCATACAGCCCCTTGTGTGTGCCATCTTTGTAAAACATTGCCAGACTTTTCCCTTCCTTGTAAAGGTGCTTTTCTTTCATCTGGGCAGAACAGCTGCATCTATGCTCCTAAAGTGTCACCTAATCTTTGGCAAGGCAGCATTGAGCACAACTGGAGCAGGATCCCTCTGTAACCGAGCTTTGTGCTTGTAAGTGGGATGAGGCAATGACAGAGATTAGACCCAAGTATCTTTTTGGACCCACACAGACTTCAGTGCTGGCTGCATATATGTCATGGTCAGAATTGAAGCTTCTAGACACACTCTCAGGCCTAAATGGAGTTTACGCTCCAAATACACGATAGCTGTTAATAAATAAGTTTTAAAATATTAAAAATTCTAAAAAATCTGATATTAATAACCATAATAATGAAGGATGTTGTTTTTCATACAGACAGTAATGTGCAGTAAATCTGCAATTTGAATGGCAATTAGCTGAAATATGAAATTAAAATCAGTCTGAAGTATTAAACTAATGTTCCCTTCCTGGCCCACTTCCAGGCTTTAAAGTACAGAGGGTCCCTCTGGGCATTCAAGATACACTAAGCCCAAATTTAGAACACCCGTTACTACTGAAAGCCCATAGCTTATTAGTGAGCCACAGGAGGGTGAGCATTCTTCCCTTCATTTCTCTGCTGCTTACAAATCTCTCCTTGCTTTCTTCCCATAAAGAAAAAATGCTTAAAAGGGAAACAATGGCACAAGAGCAGAAAAACAGTAGCTAGGGATTGTAAGGATGACATCAGGCTAGGGTCCGAGACAGATTTTATTTTGCTGTAGGTGATTAGCCAACAATATTTACTTTGAAATCAGTTTGACTTCAGACCACTCCAGTTGTATGCAATCACATATAAAATTCCAATACTGACGTGTCTGCCTTGGGTGAGCTGATCAGTAATATTTATTTATCTGTCTCACTACCCTTGCTGGAACCTCCTCATGATTACCATAATATAATTCCATTTGGTTGTCAGATGACTGGTTTTATCTTATCATGATCAGATTACACGTGGAAAGTTTCCATTTTGAAGAATACTTCGTATTTCCTATAACTTTAAAACATATCCTAAACAAAATTTATTTAAGAACTGACTCAATTCAGAGCCTATCAAGGCAATATAGCACTGATGAGGATGCCAGCTTTGAGTCATGCTCTGTATTGGATGACCTCTGAGACTTGCAGCCACTAATCCTGTGAATTTTAAAGCAAGGCAAATGAAGAATGACTTTTCAGCTTCTTCATATACAGTGTGTTGCCTGTATGTAGGTTGGTTGTGAGAAAGCTGGCATCCTGCATTGCTCCTGAATGTCACTTGCCAGTTTGCAAATAAAAGCCCAAAGAAACAAATTATTTAGAAACAACTGCTTATTCTAGTTCTACACGGGTCTTCTAAATCCATTACTCCTTTAAAATGGAATTGAGCATCTCAATTTCCCCACCATTCCAAAGGACAAAACATGGTAATGTCTGAAAAATGTGAATCTGGCTCTGAATTCTCAATTACAGGTTAGATCTCTCCGTTCTTTGGCCCCAAATACTGAATATACAGCAACACTGTTCAAGTTTGGGGGATGCTGGTAACAGGGCTCATGCCACAGTGGTTTTTAGGCCAAGATTAAAGGTCACTTGGCAACAGAGTTCTAGTGCTGCAGAACTTCTTTCCTTCTACCAAATGTAAAGTGTACTGGTGGGCTTTGTTATTTGTAAGATTAACCAGAGCAGAATAAGCATGCTATTTCTTATCTTTCAGTATTTCATAAAGTATTCTGATCACTGTTTTAAATATATTAATGGCTGTGCTAGATGTCATTATCTTTCTTCTCATGGCAATGTTAGCAAAGACATATAGATTCAGCTCATTCACCAAAGAAAAATACACTCAGTATATTTTTTCAAGTACATCACAAGTATGCTACATATATAAAATCATATCTTGGTGTTGAGTGTAATATATGAAACAGGTTGATTTCCATCTCTTTCACATAGTCCGTTTATTATCTATAAATGTAAAATGTTCCAATCCCATAATGGGTTTCTTCGCATTTATAAAAAAAGTATTATGCCTATTGTACAGACAGTAATGAGAAACTTACATATTTCCTGACTCACTCACTCAGTCCATCCGTCCCTTTTTTTTATTGAGGACAGTTCTCTGTGACTCAAAGACCTGGGACAAGCCTGCTGCGTGTCAGTGTGCCCTGGGGGCCCTCTCGGCCACCTGGGGAAATGAGCTTCAAGAATCAAGGAAGAAGGCAGCCAGTTTAGGCAGGGCCATCTGACACCAAATAAGCCTAATGTAATTGCTGCAGAGGAGCATCAACAGCAGTAAACTCTTTCTTCAGTTGCAGCACCCAGAACGTTAAAAGTTTTATAAATGACCCAGAACCTTAGCAAATTAAACATGCTTTTCACCTGTGAAGGGGCATTTTGATATTCCACCATGACATACCAATAGCTGAATTCTTCCCCAAATGTGGATGACAGCCTCTTCCTTTAGCACTAGGAATATTACATGCTGAATTGCCTGTGTTGTACACTCCCGAGTTTAGTAAACCCCAATTAAGGCCAGCAGTCTGTTAGAAGCCCTTTCTACCACAGCTTGTGTTACGGCTTCTTTAAAACATTTGATTGTTTTGTATCAGACTGCTAGTCTCCAAGTGCGTATAAGGCATTGTCTTGTATTTTAAACTTTGGTATCTGCGTCCATGACTCAGTATGATCTCTTGGAAAAGGAAGTTTTATGTAAGTTAAAAACATATGCATGTTTTATAGCAGTGATAACTCCTTATGAAAAAGTGATATATTTTTATTATATAAGGGACACTGCTAGTTCATAAGGGACTCACAATGCTCAGTGATTCAATGCCTGCTATGTACTTAAAATGTTTTGTAGACTACTTCAGTATGTTTGCCTAAGAAGTAAAAATTGCTGTAAAAATGTAAGTTGCAGTAATGGTGTTATTGCAAGACATTTTTGCCAGCCACAGTGAATGATTTCTAAATGCCACAGTGTGATTAAGTTGTAAGGCACAACAGGTTATATTACAGTGTGAAGCCCTAGGTGTGCTGAAATTACCTTTCAACAGCTCACCCGGGAGTATCTCTGGGAGATTATAACATGACAACTTTACTGTTTTTTAAAAATGAATAAATGAAGTCATTAAAAAGCATTTTTTTCCCAGATAAGTGAAGTACCTTCCATCACCCAGTGTGCAGTCATTAGGTCTAATGTGCTTCTCTGCAGAAATATATCAAAATGATCCAGGGTTCCCTTCCTTGCTATTGTGGCAAAAAGAAGATTTGTTACAGGAATCTTGGCGCTCTCTGAACGAAGGATGTGCGCACAATTACCCAGCATACTCAATTTCCAGATTCTACAAAGCTGCACTACTACAGACCCACTACATTTTCTAAAATATTTTTTGCTCTAAATCTCTTGCTATTTCAGCCCATAAGGTTTTCTTCCACATTTTCTTCTTCCAAGAACAATTAATACCAGAGACCTCACTAACTGACTGCCTTATAACATGTCTGATTCTTCAGGAGTTTGTTTGAAAACCTATACCGTAAGGCCCACTAAGTGTTGATCATTGCTATTTTTTTTAACTGAACAACGTGACATGCCAATCTTCCCCCTGTTCTGGTGAATACACACTCTAGGAAAATAAGCAGAAGGCATAAACTACATCTCCTATGCACTTGTGTGTTGGTTACACACAAAGACGCCATGCTGCAGTGATTCCAGCCCAGCAAACTGCAAGAGCTTTGCAGAACATCGGTAAACAGCTCAAGGGGTACAGCTAGAAAATGTGACTAAAAGCAGGTAAGGTCTGTCCATGTAGCCCAGCTGCTGTGTCTCTTTGCTGATCAAGACACACTGCTATAAACCCAACTCTCCAAAATAGCACAACGTCAACATTTGGTTCAGATCTCACCAATGAACCTCAGGAACAACAGAGCTTTTCCCCTCTTCCCTCTGCTCTGGCACCGGAGCACTGCTGGCTCTGAGATGCACTGAGACCTGAGCTCTCGGGGACTAGTGAGCAGCCCAGGTAGTGGTCAAGCCTCTGGCATCACTTCTGAAACCTCCATGTGGGAAGACTTGACCCTCAGCAGCCCTGTAAAAAACAGCTCTCCTCTCTGCAGCTCTGCTGTGAAACATCTGCCTTCTCTGTTGCAACCTATGCCCTGGAGAGCTGCCAGGAGAGTTGTCTCATGGGAAAACTGTAAAAATAAGCTATTTAAGGCAAAGGGAATGATAACTGAGGGTAAACGCAAGGTTAGGGGCAGCATGTAAGGACGTGAAGAGCTAAAGCACAGAGGCAGCATGTTTGGAGTCTTTCATAAAACCTACTTAACAAGCTAAAGTACCTCAGACCTACCCAGTTCTGCACATGTGAGATAAGCCACAGTGCTGTTGTAGTTTCCCAGCCACTTCTTTTTGATCATGTCCCACTTTTCACTATACCTTTACATCAACCTTTAAGTAGGCTGCAAGCTCTTAAAAAACAGATTAGAGCCATGTGTGTGTCTGTAGTTTGTCTAACACCAAGGAGGTCTTCGGGGGCTGCTATCCCATAAAACAAATATTCATTGCAGAGGCAGGAGTGCAGCACCCTCTGTGGGCTCTTGGGAAAAACTCCCGGCTGGATTCAATGAACAGGGATTTCTTCAACCTGTGTGCATGGCTGGAGAAACTTGGGGTTAGTCCTCTGCAGTAGTTACACCTTCTCGACTCAGTCATGTACAGCTAAAGTAGGAAAAATGAAAGAAATAGCAGAGTCTGTGCTTGCAGTGGTCTGTCTTTAAACAAAGCTGAAGAGCACTGCTACTTACCTTTCACGGTTTGTGCTACAGGTAAACTCACAGTGCTGAAAACCTGCTACCATAGTACAGATAGCAAGAGCTTATCCTTACCTTGGTGTCCGAACGGATCATACTTGTGGTGGAGTGTTTTGGTAATGCCTCTTTGGTGACAACACAAACATGATAACCATACAACTTCTGTACCTACTCACCTAGGAGGGCAGTTGCTGCAAGCATTTGAGATTTTCTTTCTACAATAATTAAGGGTATTTAGCTATTTGCAAAATCCCTAAACAATCTTCTATAATATTTTCCATTTTATTTAGAAAAAAATTCAATTTAAATAAAATGAAAATACTGCTGTAATATAAAAGAACAGCATAGTCCAGAACTTTACACAGTGTGTGAAAATTAATTTGAGGTAGGTTATTTTTTGTCTTATTGTGGCTTACATACTGTTGCTAGAACATAAAGATTAATTTCCACTATATAGTGTATTCCAAATCTGATTTTGGAAAAATACAGTTCACAGACATTGAACTGTATCACCTTGTACAGTTGGCTTTGAACATTTTGACAAACAGTACCTTTTTACATTTTATTTTGGCACCTGGGTCTGATTGAATTAGCTGTTTTGATGGAAAAGACTTTAAGAAGAAATTCCTCCAGTGGGAACGAAAGAGCTGCCATAAATTTCATGGCATATATGCAGCTTATAAGTGGAAGCATTTTATACAGTATATTTCTCCTTTTCCCAAGTGTTACAAAATTAGGCAGTTTGGTTAGATGTACCAGAGAAGTGAAAGACAAGTGTGTTTTAGCTGTCCCAGATTCACAGACCTGAAAGCTGGAAATAACATGTCCCTTTTTCTCAGCTGTCCTCTGCCAACACAGACCTCTTCGATTTACTACATTCTCAAGTGTTTTAACAGACTAATTTTTAAATGATTCACTGCTGGAGTTTCTACAGCTTCCCTCTGGAGACTGTATCACTCTGATAGATGTCACCATTAGAAAGTGCATCAGCAGTCAGGCTCAAATAGCTTTTGTCCAGTTTCATCTCGATATTACTTCATGGGCTACATTACAGAGGTCCTGCCCCTCTTTGGCTGCCACATTGCTCTTACTTGTGTTATTATAGGCTCTTGAAACCCACGTCAGGACTGAGGTCTCCTTGAACCATGATTTTAATATAAATGCTTTATAAATGATTGTTTCTACCTTGCCTGTTTGCATTCTCTTCAGACAAGTGACTTGGCAAATGTGAAGTGCTAAGGAGACAGATATAATATAAAAACAAGCCTATGCAAATGTTTTGGTACCTATAAGCAGACAAGTGCACTGACATTTAACCTACTTTTCCCTCCTTTTTTGTGTTATTTTCTCATCAGCCATCCCAGGCTTGTTAGTTGTAAATTAGCCAAAAAAAGTTTTCAACCATGATTGGAGCCTTACACAATGGCCTTTCTACACCCTCAGTTCCTGGTTTTTATAAACGTTTTTTCTTGTACAGAACTACACAAACATGTTCATGGTATAGCACACAATACTATTTGGAAACAATAGAGGTACCTAAATTACCTGCTTGAATCCAACAAAGAAGCCTCTTTACAGGTTTCTCAGTAAAAATCTTGGCTCAATATGTGTGATTGTCACAAAACCCAGGGTGGTAGGATGTACACAGAAATGGCTAAAAAACCAGATGAAAATTATAGGATGCTGTTCAAAACCTGCAGTGCCTGCTGACTTAGAATCCAGGACCCAGGTCACAGGATCTTGCTGAAGGAAGCTGAAGAACTAAGGCGAAGGGAGGAATTATATGCTCAAGATAGTAAAAGACTGGAAAAAGACAAATAAGAATAGAATAGTTAATCTTGCAAGAAGATGGATAAAACAAGACACAAGAAAGGAATGAAAAATAGTACGTGGCATAATGGTTTTCAACCAGAGGATATCAAGGACAAAGGGTCATGAAAGGTAATCAAATGGTCCTACAGCACTCAAAAATACATTACAATTTAAAATCAATAAACTCTTTTTCACCTTCAGCCACACATCCTTGCCCTTCAAGATCAAATATTTTCTGTCAAGATCTCAAAAGGAGCACCAAAATATAAGACATATAGCTTTGTCAGTGTTATCATGGATGCATGTTTTACTCTTTCGGGAAAAAATAATGGATCAAGTTAAAAATATTCTGAATACAGATTTATCAGCCCACAAGGGTGGCTTAGGCACACCTGTCCACCTTCCTTCAGTCTTCACTATATTTTTGTTTTTTGTTTTTTTTGTTAATGAAAGAGTTTAATAAATACTAGAAAAGCCAGCTGAAATGGTTGATTCTAATTCACTAGATGTACAGCGCTATCAGATTCTCCCAGGATAACAAGAGAAAAAATTTGTCAGCCTGTTTTACCTAATTAACCAGCAGATCATGCACAGCAGCCAGGACAAGGGTCAGTATAGTTGCCACCTGCCTGGGAAAAGCTGCCCCAGCGACCTGACTGCTAAACACTCTAGGGCAGAGCGATGATGGCTTCTCAAACTCTCTTACCATGGCTCTTCAACCTCACATAAAATTATTAAAGATTCATTGCACACAGATATTCCACCTCCCTAGCAAGTACTCTACCTGCCAGGATGAAGCACCATTCCCAGGGACTCTCTGACCTGATTAATATTTAAAATATTTTATTCAAAATCAAATAGCTCCAATAACTGAGATCAAGGAAGCCCAGCCCATGTGATCCTAGGAATACATTACTGTAGACCTCTCCCAGAGTCTTGGGATCTTTTTTATACTCCCTGCTCAGAATCAGCTATGAGTAAATCTGAGCTGGTGTCTCTTTCAGAGATGCCCTAGCTACCAGTTTTATGGAGTCATTGATACTAATTTCAGCCAGTTTTGCATGAGAGTGTCAGTGTACTTTACACATAGTGGAATAAGATCAAGGCGAGACTGCGGGCACTTCAGTCAGACCATCCCTCCCAGGGGGCACAGAGAGCAAATCAGAGGGTATATAAAAGAGTCTGGGCTCATGCTACCTGCAGCGGGTTTGCTTTCAAGAAAAAAACGAACAGATACTGTCTTTCCAAAACCACCAGATAATTTCTGACTTAGCTTTCACCTGCACACCCATTTCTAGGCATGAGTTCAGGCTTCAGTGCCAGTTCTTGGTGACACCACGGTTCCCCAAGTGCCCCAGTCTATCACCTGCATCAGCTCCTGCGTCTGTGCCCTCGTCTGAGCGCAACTGAACTGAGACCCAAGCAACATTTAGTACAAACCACAAACCAGCCCCAGCCAGCTGCTATCACCCTAGAGAACACAGCACTTAATCCAAAGACTATTGAATTCAATGCAAAGACAGCTGTCATTCGGATCCAAATAAAAAAAATGCTTAGAGAAAAAAAATGTTTTATTTTGAGGTTTCCTTTTCCAAAGCTAAACAACTAAAATGCAAATCTTAAATACTTCAGAGTGAAAAATATTGGTTTTGACACATTATACTGAACCAATTCAAGCAGAAACCATTTCCAGCTGACAAGTTTCTCTCTAACTCTCTTCTCTCCTGTGCTCACACTTCTATGCATGTTAAAGTTGCAGGAACAATTCAGTCACCACCATCCTTACACCAAACCATATATGTGGACTTATAGATACTTCTCTAAAATGCACTAATTTTAATGGTGTTTGTATTACAGCTGTTTTAATTCCAAGTTTTGACAGGAAAAATACCAAAACACGTTTAAAAATAAGTCCTTTTGAAAACAGCAAACTTAGAGCTACTTGGTGCTATGCTCCACTGAAGCATTTTTACACAAGCACATCAGGGTTTATAGGAAAGACAGTCTGCCTATTTTTTAACACATTTTGGCCCTGAAAGATGAAACTGACTTTCATTTGAATCTGGCATGAGGAAGCCACAGAAAAGTGAAAATGAAAA
The DNA here is from genome assembly GCA_035590275.1 of Ibycter americanus. Classification (NCBI taxonomy): domain Eukaryota; kingdom Metazoa; phylum Chordata; class Aves; order Falconiformes; family Falconidae; genus Ibycter; species Ibycter americanus. The sequence continues at coordinate 61,115,583 of JAVJGI010000062.1, forward strand.
CATCCCTATTCCTGCAGTTTTACATTCCGACCAGAACCATGGATATTTTTGTTCTTATGTGCCTAAAGGTCTACAGGTATTGTCAGTGCCCAAATATTTCTTTTTGTCATGATGGATAAACTCCTGCGGTAATTACACTGACAGCTTCTAGGTAGGAGAATATTCTCTTCTCAAACCCTTGCTTATTGACACACAACTTTATCATTAAATTACCTTCTCCTTTTTATCTCAAAAGCCTAGGAGCATAACACTGTGCTGCAACTCAATGGTTAGTTTATTACCTTATTTTAATTTCCATTATTTTCTGAATTTATTTCAGACTTAATAATTTCAGTTAACGTATTATAGCATGACTGATATACAGCAGATTTTAATCTATGGTATATAGAAGATATAAAGTTGAGATATATTGTCAGTAACTACTGTTTAGGTTGTGCCTTGGCAGAAATTACTATTCCTATCCACTTTAGACTGTCTAAGACTCTAAGGAATAGCCGGTGACTTTGATTCAGCCCCAGCCTGGGCTGTGAGGATGAAAGGACTCGATGCATCCCATTACTCCTCATTGTCTTATGAGTGTCATCTGTATAAATATTTTCTATTTGATTGGTATAATATTTTGGAGATGTAGAGCAAAACCATGTAGCCTGAGATTGGTGAACTCATTTCATTGCACAAAGATGAGCATTGTACTTACACAGACTGAAACGTAATGTATTGTAATAACAAAAGTGTAGCCAGGATAATGTTAAAATAAACTTATCTTCTATCACAGATTCAGACAAAGTAAGTTTCAACAAAGACACCTAATTAAAATGTGCATCTCTGGGTTATTTAAACTTTAGTGATCCTGTCATATGCATCACTCCGACATTAAAATTACTTGCTAATGTCAGTCATAAACAGTGATGTCATATACAAAACTGCTCTAATTGAAAAATTGTTCTTCTTCCGTTGCTAGATAAACTTTTTGCAAGCATGCCTCCCAGCAAAATCATGATCTGGATTTTACTGCCAGAGCTTTTGCTCCCAAACTCTTATTTATTAGCCCACATATAAAGGCATGCATGAAAAGGAGCTGACAGAGCACAGTGAGGCATGAATTTCAAGTATATTCCAGCATCAAAGGTCAGAAGCAGATTTCCTATTTGAGTAGCAATTATAAATAGCCATCAGAGGTGAAATAGGATTGAAATACTGGGTTACGTTGTGTTTCCTGTTGATTTTGAAAGGTTAACATTCTGAAGGAAAGAAGAAAGACCACTATTCCATCTCCTTAAAAAATTAAATGCTTTCCGAAAAGGGTAGAAATGGGGTACCAAAGCACTTTTTTTTCCCCAAGAGAGGTATTCACAGACTCAGAAATTTTAAGGCCAGAAGCACAGTCCAAGGACACCTTCCTGTTCATGTACTATCTGTTTTCTTCTTCCACATCAGATCCCTCAATATATGCTTCACACCCCAGAGACATTTACAGTCTAGACTGAGCAGCAGATGGTTGCTAATATGCGCCCTGTGGCCCTATTCTCCTCATCATCTACAGCATGGAGAGGCTGTGCAAAACTTCTTTGTCCTGAAGCCTCCTCTGAAAGTAGTCAAATTCAAGGGGTTGGGAGGAAGGACCTCCAGGACCATAGATTTCCAACAATACATATTGGTCTTCCAGGACATGACTTTATATAATTCCCAAAAAGCAATTGTTTATTCATCTCTTTTTTCCCCTCCATCCCAGTTAGTTTGCCAACTCTCATGACTACCTTTCCTTGGACATCACTCTTTTCTTTCTGTTCTTCTATTTCAATATATCATCCACAATTTCCTTGTTGTCACTTCTGTCCTTCTTTCCCATGTTCCTTCCCTCACCCAAAATACACCCGATTCCACCACTGTAATATCTGAACACAATAATTATTGATGGAGGGAAGATAATGATAAAAATGACTTTCCTACTCACCATACATTTTTAGTAGCGTTTTACCACTTTTCAGCAGGAATGTTTAGGAAGATGTACTGCACTGAAGGGATAAAAAGAGTCAGCACTGTGACTCCTATTTAGTGTGACAATCCTTGTGATTGTGAACTCTTTCATTAAACAGCTGCTGTAACTATTCCACACTTCAGCATTTAGGGGAAATAACACAGATAGAAGCCTTTTGCTTAAGTTGATTTTGCACAAACCAACTATGAAACACATCATTATAAATTAAATGACTCTGACGAGTAACAGCCCTCACAGCTACTTTGGCCTAATGCTCTCAGTGAGGGTCTCTGGATACGAAGTTTATCTATGGGACGTCATCAAGAAGCCAAAGAAGGAAATTAAACATATCCTAGGTGATTTCCTCTGAACAGGATTTATGTAAAAGATGATAAATAGAGCTCTGTATTTTGAACAGGAGGTTGCAGCAGGGGCAGTGCTGACAGGCGCTAGGCTTTGTGCCAAGGTATTTATTTACTTGTTGTGTCATGACAAATATTAAGCCACAATCTGAAGTCTCACAGAGCAGCAAAGCCTCGGAGGGCCTGGCACAGAGGATTCTGCTGTGTCTCTGTGTCTCCCCTCCGTGGGGAATGAGGAGTCCATGTGTTTCATCAGTGTCCTGCCCGCTGGCGTCTGTATTTCACCAGGAAGATGAAAACTATTGCATTTTTGCCAGTGAATAACCCCACTGGTTTTCTTGGGTCTGCCAGACTTGCACAATACTCCACATTTCTGAACAAGTCCAAAACCAACCAGTTTTGATTTAACAACAGAAAATCATGTTTTAAATATTGAATGGTTGTACCTAGGAAAAGTACTGGCTTAGATCTCTGCCTACCAGGAAATAGCTTCTATCAGACAGTTGCTAAATAGCAAACAAAAGAAAAATTCACAGACTATTGGTAAAACTACATGAATTACCACTTAATTAAATGATTACAGACTGGTGACTGCAGACATGTTACCTTTTACTGAGAAGAGCTTTCTAGGCTACGAGAGCAATAGTGAAGAATGAGAACTATGAAATAGATACTTAATGAAAAAAATGGTTATATCCATTTAGGATAATTTACCACTTTGGTTTCTATAGTCAGTCAAAATGGTTCCACTTGGATGATATAAAAGCATATTTTTGTGTGTAAGTTATCAGCCAGTACAAATAATGCATTGTTCCCATTGCATTCAGGATTTGAACAGTACTCACAGCAATATTAGGAAGACACCAGCACCAGGCAGGTGAACCTCTGTACAAATTGCTGGAGAAATGTGCAGTGAATGAGGCTGTGAGATGAGGACACATACTTAAACCACCACTGAAGGAATACAAAAGCAGCTAGATCCAAATCATTTGTGTACATTTTATGTACTCAGGCACTGGCTTGTGAGGCAATAACTGAAAAATTATGTGTGTTTTTTTGCCCACATTTGATTAAATTGCCTCTCTTAGTCACTTCAGTAATAGCTTGCTGATGCACTGCGCGGCCCTATTTACAAAAGACCCAGGTCACTCTTTTCTTTCCCTGGTCCTTTGCTTCTCAAGTTTGAGAGAACAAAAAGCACCATGAGATGACATTTCCTGAATCTGATGCTCCACTGCTTCCCCAGTGCTGTCACAGTAATATCCTGTGTTGATTTTGCTAAGCAGGAGGAAGAAGGAATCAGACCTATTGTCTTCAAAGAAAAAAATTTATTGCCAGTTCCTGCTCGTAAAAACCATTTAACAGCTTTTGAAGGAACTGCCTCTGCGTCCAAAATGAACGCAAGTCATGACATATAAACTAATGCTTGAAAAAAGTGAGATTTGGACAATGAAATCTGTTCTGCAGTCATGAGACTGAAGAGTGTTTGGGACAAAAAAAAAAATCAAAAAGCAGCATTATTAGGTCTGCAGAAGCTGTAATGCAATTTTGCCAGTCTAAAAAACAGAGGCTTTGCACCATGCAATGCAATATGAAAAGGCACCCACTTGCATCCATAAATCTACCTGAAGAACAATATTCATTCTTGGAGCTAGCCTGGATATTAATCTGCAAGCACCACGAACTCCCTTTTGGAGCGAGTACAGAAAAGCATGAGAGTGAAGGAGGCTGGCACTTTCACCAAGGGGCTGTGGGACAGCTGTGCTGCCTCCACTTGGTGATGCTGGAAGGGAAATGAAGGCTATGGAACAGCAGGGAACTGGGGAAAACAACCACCAGCTACAAAGCCTTTGTTATCAAATGTCTGCTGACACTGTTTATATTCACAGGAAAGCTGAGGACAGAAGAAAATTTTAACTTTTCACTAGCAGCAAAACATCATTGAAGTTTATCATACCCCAGTCACCTTTGCAGTGTGCACCACTGTTTTGCTGCCTGAATTTCAGTACGCACTTGGTCTTAACCAGTCCTCACCAATTCTGATACCAGAAACACTTGTTCAGTTATCAACCTTCAATTATCTGTGATAAAAATGTAACTTGTGCTATTGATAGTCTTTTGCTTGTCAAATTAACACTGTGTTGTCGTCTCTTCATCTAACAGTTTCTTCCAACTTTACACATAGAATAAATGTTTAAAAATAAGCAATCATAAAAACATACTGCTAGAGATAGGCTACTTCTGAAGTACTGAGGCTAGAAAGATAACATCTGCTAACGGCTACCAGGAATCAGATGTTCTTTCAAGATTTGTGATTGCACGTTTCATATGGACTTCACTATCAAAAACAGCTTGTGAGGATTTAGGAGGAAGATTCCCCCAGCTGTATGTAGTGGAAATGGTGAAGTATAGAAACAGAAAAACATAATTTGGAGGAGATAAGGGATGAATGAAGACTGATGAGTGAAATTAGACAGCATTACTGGACAACAGAGGAGCTGAACACACAGTGCAAAGCTCTCTGGCATCTATTTTTTGTGTGTGACTTTGTAACTGTAAAATCCAGTTCTTAACACTTCTTCACTTTTACCACTTCATCGTAACAAGCAAAGTGCAGTGGGACTTGCAGGTGATACGTGACAAGCCAGTGCCATTGCAGAGCTATTCTTATGTCTCTGTCCTTCCAAACTTTGGGCTGCAGTTTCCATCTCATGCCTGTCCATGTAAAGAGAATAACATGTGCCAGTCACCACAGATCAGTCAACAGCTGGCACACATGAGTTTTGTGTATCACTGAGTATTTCCCAGCCAACCAGATAGTTTTGGAAAATGTTCAGGGAAGACCTTAGAAAGCTGTCCAGTGCCATTGATAACAAGAAGAATAATGCTCCACGGAAGACTTCCTGCCAGAGCAAAATGTTGGCATGTGATAAATATCACAGAACTTGCAACTTTTTCAGAGCTAGCTCACCAGCCAAATGTCACCCACTTCCAAGGAGGTTTTCACAGCTGTTTTATAAAAATAGGAAAAGATATTCACTAACACAAACTCCCTCTACAATAGGTTCAGTAATTGAACTAAAGCCAATACTAATACTCAGCACCCAAACCTGACACCGTGTCTGTGCTGGTTTAAAAGTAAACTGCCAGGAGAAATGAACTTAACTCAAAAGAGTTTAGAAGTCAGAACTACAATTTAATAAAAAGATTACGATAGATACACTGATACACAGGAAAATTGGTTTTAGCCCACAAAACCCAGTTGTACAACTCAGCCCCCTGGGGCACAA
>JAVJGI010000062.1:61121312-61180494 GCA_035590275.1 Ibycter americanus
CAGAGAGGGTATAGAATACACAGTTCCAGTTACACCCACACAGTGATAAACTGGTCCCAGCCACTATAGCTAGGACAGTGTCTTAAGTCACTGTCAGGTTTGGTAACATTATCCAGCTGAGAGTAGGAGGACATTTGCTGTAAAACTTAAACAGACACCAGTAGTAATGTTCTCCATGGGTTTACTATTTTTTTGAAACCATAATAATTCTTGACATTTTCTGTCACCAACTCAGTAGACAGAGGCAGAGGAAGGGGGTAGTGTTCTAGGACTATTCAACACTATCGATAGTTTTTCCTTCTGACATGTTAGGTAACATTCCAAAGGAAAATCTGAAAACCCAGTGTCCTTAGGCTCCAGGACATATGTAAATCCCATGTTGACTGATTCTATGATGGACTATCATCTTCAGGCAAATTATTTCCTTGTAATCTATTAGTCACTGCTGAACACATAATGACAACCCCACCAAAATACCTGGAAATGAAGCTAGTGAGGGATGCTAACGTATGTGTCCAACACAACGTATGCTCAGTGCAATTCCTCACAGCCAGTCTGTGGTCCAATGGCTTCTTCCAAATCAATCCTGGGAAGTCTTCTTTGATGGAGTGCTTTACAAAACCCAACTGCAGTTCAACAGGTGAGTCACTGCAGTCACTAATTTTCGTATTGACCACCAACATCTTGCTTGTTCTGGTACTGCACTTTGCTGCATTACCCATTTGCTGCTTACACCTTGCACTTACAAAGTATTCCTTAAAGTGAAAGTCAGCCCCTTGTGTATATTTGTACAGTGCCTTGCACAGTAGAGCTCTGGCCTCTAGGTGTTACCATAATATAAAGAATAAACAAAATCACTATTTTGGGATATCCAGACATTTTCCAAGCACAAAGTAAGGTTCTGTGTTAATGTTTAATTAACAAGCATCATTTTTCATTACAAACAATAGCAGGGTGCTAAACCAATATTAACCCTAGGAAAAAGTGTGTTTTGCTTGTACCCAAAAGCACTTAATCCAGGCTTCCTGGAAGTCTCCCTTTATCAGAGATGCTTCTTCTTTTTTTTTCTTTTCTTTTTTTTCTTTTTTTTTCCTTTCAGGTGAATAGCATGACAATGGAGATTGCCTGAGGTATTAACACAGCCCTGATATAATTGAGAGGGGCTGAGACAGAGTGTTCTGCCAAAAGGTCCTGAACTCCAGAACTTGCTTTTCCCATCTTTCCACAAAGCTTGAATTAGTTGACCTCTAGGTCATGCTACAAAGGATACCTTTTCTACAAGGCTTTTTCTGGGAAACCAGGATGAATGGGTTGTGTTGGATGGTGGGCAAGACCTTATTTTCAGTACTTTTGGAAGGCTTTTATGTTATGGTGCTGGTTTTGACTTGTGTTTAATTTCACATGCTTTCTTGGCCTTTTGGATAGGCTTGTTTTTCACTAAATCAAAACAATAAATAATGATGGCATAGATTGTTGTTAAAACTGCAGTACTTACTTTTACAACAGTTTTAGTAATTTCTGAACAGTTTCTTCCCAACAGAAGTAGCTGGGAGGAGCAGGAGGAGGAAAGGATGGTCTGTCACAGACTGCTGTTGTGGAACACAATTTCCCTTCAACTGCCTGCCTGAGTTGACACTGCAGCTGCCTCGTGCTGTAGTGGACATTACCGCGACAGTGCTCTCCAGAGCTGCAGCAGAAACAGCATCACTTATTTTAACTCAAGCTCACTTTATACGCCAAGAAAATGTAGGGGAGAAATCCACAGGAGACTGATTCCAGAAATAGCTTTAAATTGTGCCTTTTGTTATGGTTCAGTATAGAAAGAAGTCTGATTCCAGGAAAGCTGTAGCTTATCCTCAGCTCCTAGTAGTATGACTGGGGACAGTTCAAGTTTCATCTGGACCCTGAGGTTGGTTCTAGTTTGTCTAAGCTGGCTGGAAAAAATGCAATGGTACCAGGTATGCTGGATAAAGACAAAAACTTCAGGCGTAATAGATATCCTGCCAAAGTTGGTTTGCAAATGGAGTTGAGCTTAGAACAGATTATTGACCCACAGTCAATGTGTTTAAACACTACAGATCCTGGTGTGTGTTGTGATGTGTAGGCATCCACCTTACAAACAGCTGATCAGAGAGGGAGCCAGCAAGAAGAGTCCAAAATCTTTATTCTCTGTGATCTAAGCCCCAAACAGCACTGATATAAATTTTTTTGTTTTGTTTTGTTTTGGAGCTTGCCAAGATGAGTGGCTAGTGCAGTCCTTTCAAAAGACAGAAAAGGTTTTGCTTTGTGAATAAATTAAACACTATCTAAACTGGTTTGCAATTCCTTTATATGAGACTCTCTGAAGTCACTCTTTGTCAAGGCTTTTCTCTAGTCTAGGACAATGCTGCCTTTTGCTCTGTAAGTGTATTACTTCAGCATGGTTGACACTCACCTTAGTGGGAATGACATAATTCAAAAACACAGTGTGTCCCAGCTTTTACTCATTTTTCAGGAAAACAGAGTTACAGTGCTCGGTGTGAGCTGGGAATTATATGCACAGTGGAAAACTTCTGCCCCTGACCTCAAGAGAAAGAAACTGCTTTGCAAGTAGTTCCTCTGGCACAGATTTTACAGCACCTGGATATAGCCAGGGAAGGTTTCTAAGTTTTTATTTGACATGGAGTATTTCTTTAGTTATTTCAGAAGTTTCATTTTCTTCACCCAGTGTTTGGGAAGAGCAGCCAAGCATCACCCACCCCACTACTTCTCTTTTTATCACGTGGGCCCCCTGCTTTAATAAGAAAGCCATGCAGAACTCTCCAAACCCCAAAATAACAGCTTTTAAGTAGAGCTGTTAAAATAAAAATACATATATATCATCATGCCAGCAGAATCATTAGGCAGAAGTAAATGAGTAATTGAACTTAGAGATTTTCATGGTGTTCAATACACTGAATGGTATTAGGACTGAGGAAGGTCTTTCTGCAGAAGCAGGGTGCTGATGGTAAAAGCCTCATCTGGTTATGTTGATGCAAGTCTTGAAACCACAAACCAGTTCTGTCCACCTTATGGTACCTGCCTCCATGGTGTGCCCTGCCTTCACCATGACAGGACACTGGCAATTGAACTGCTCCAGGGGTTCTCCTGCTCCTGTTGATGAAGCACGATCTTTGTCTCTCACCTCTGAACCAACTAGTAATTGAAATTTCAGTGTCCTGCTGACTTGTTCTGTTTATGCAGTGTTCAACAGCAATTCGTCAACTTCTTCTGAATAAGAAAACACTGAATGAAGGATGGTATTTATTAGACTCCTAGGAGGAGACCAGTAGCATTTTCCCCACTGACATTTTATACAAACAAAATATATTTATACTTGGTGGAAGATTTAAAGATTCAAGGTGACTTGCCCAAGCACAGTTGGCTCCTATCTGAATAAATAGCAGAAAGACAGGGTCCTTCATGCCATATATCCAACTCCTTGGGAAACTGAACTACTCTAGTTGTCCAAGGCCTGGGCAACATAAGTGAACTGCATGATTCAAAAAGTGTGCTTTTAAACCAAGCTGTCTTCAAGTAAACCAAAAACCTCTCATCACACTGAAATAAAACCACATCCCAGCAGATCTCTTTGACTTACATTCTGTCATTTGAGGAAACTCTGAAATGGCACAATTTCCTTATGTAGAAGAAAGTATTTCTTATGGCAAACAACATACCTTCAAGTTATAAGAGGATCATGACTTCTCCCATCCCATTTTCTCAGTGTCACTAAAGGGTCAAGCAGCTCTGGGAAGCAAGAGTGGAGAAACTCCATCCAGACTTCTAAATGGCCAGCCAGACACTACCTTCCTCTGCTAAGTGGAGCTGCTTTTGTATCACTTCACAGCAAAGCTGAACATTTTCTGAAGCTTGTAAGAGCAAAAAACAACCCCCCTCCAGGACATTTTCTTAGACACAGATTCCAGCATAAGTCAAGCCTCAGGGCATGGTTTGAACTGGTTTCTCAAGAAGACAGGAGTCATGAAAAGAGGAAACAACAGAGAGAAAAGTAAGAGCATAGCAGTCCTCCCACATCATCAAGCACCAGCCTTTGCTTCAAACAGGGATCAACATATCACTGTGTGAGCAGGGAGAAATATGATAAATTTACCAGAGTGCAATAAAATTGATTGTAATGATAATTACTCCTACTGCTCAGAAAATGCTGGATTTCTTTGGCTGTGGATCCAACCAAGACATTAATTTCAGTTATATATATAGCTATAGAAGGCTAGCAAGACATTATGAATTGATCTGAAATAAAAACAAAAATGAAATCCTTTCTTCGACTCATTGAACTGTGACAGTGGAGCACAACCTACTCCCATTTTTCTTGTGCGATGCCACCTTGTGTCCATTTCACCTGCACAGTATAAAGTATTTTATGGATTTGGAAGTCTTGTGAGTCCTATTTTCTTAGGTATCAAAACATAATCCCTGGGATTTAAAATGTTACCTTTGGGACTTGTCAATTTTAAATGCACCCAGGAGTGTGTTTAACTCCTGCAACATTGCAGAAAAAACCTCCAACCATTTCAATGGGAACAATACTGCTTCCAAAAATAAGAAATCCAATACTTTGGGTTGCCTGAAGAAAAATAGAAGATTTTTTGATTATTATTTCATTATTTCAAAATTTAAAAACTAGATATTTCAAGCCCTTTCATTCAAGATTTTTTCTAAGAAAATAAAATAATTCTTTGTTACATTTCCTTTTAAACATAGTAGTTTCATTTCAAAAGTAGTCTTTAAGAAAAAAAGAGTTAAATAACCTATGATACACACACCCTCACTGCTGCAGGTGCATTGGCTCCTCTGATTCACGGTCCGCCCTCCAGTGCCTGCACCCAGACCCCATACACACAGACACACTCAGATAGAGAGACCCTCACCCAGGAAAAGAGTTAGGAAAGGTATTGAATAAGAACCCAAGACAACCTGGGAGATCGGACAAGGGCACTAATCAGCTACCTGTTTATATAACTGCTTCCTTTTATCCCCTTTGTCCCTTTATTTTCCTATGCTTGTTCCTGCCCAAATGACCCTGACCCCTCCTATTCTCAACCTTTGGTTCCTCCCATAAACATCCTATAATAAGTCTTGTGCAAATGCTCTTCCCTGGTACCCCATAATACTCCTTGGCAATGACCCCTTAGTCTGTAGGTGATCTCAGGACAGCCTCTCCCAGGCACCTATAGTGGTAAGTGTCACTGCCAACCTATGGGCCTGACACCCTCCTGGGATGCCCAGCCAGGGACTTGTGTCTCTGACTGGGTAATTGGGATTCTCCTACTTGCAACTGTTCCTCTGTGCCCCTTTGTGTGTGTGGAGACCAGCTTCTTACCATGCATCCTAACAATACTAGGTATACAAGGCTGAATGGGTGGGGTAAGAGCCCAAGAACTCCTACTCTGAGTGGACCTCCTCTTCATCCAAATTCATACACCCTTCTGGTTGCATTACTTTAAGCATTTGAGCAGATGCTTTCCTTTGTAGGGTTGCTTGGAGAATGACTGTTACTAACACTGTTTTACGATTATGAACAAACAAACAAACAAAAAGAAAATTTTAAAAGGGTATTTTCTGTTTTTTTCCTCCTAATGGAAAATGTTCATCAATCAACTCAGGAAAGAGGGAGTAGGTGAAAAAGTCATGCCTATCCTCAAAGATTTTGTCAGTGGCTGAAGTATCAGAAACAAATGGCAGCTGACATGACAAAATTACAAACACCCTTGGCTGTTGTGCTATGGGCATGCAATGAGGAGTTCCATCACAGAAGATGCACTATACCATACCAGCCTGCACTACATCAGTGTTGAACAGCTGATTCTTTGTGAAATGCCTCTACAGTGCATTGTGGGGTGACAATTATCAGTCAAGTTTTCACATTTCAAGCAGAATCTTCTGTTCCTGTAAATTTCCTTTTTGCAGCTTTTAATTTCTGCTAATCCCTCTTGTAACATCCATGCTCTGACCCTCCATGTTTACCAGTCTCTCTGCTGGAAATGGCTACATGCACAGATGCTGAAAATTTGATGTAATTCTTCTATCAGTTCTAAAAAAAGACCAAAGTCTTGCTTCTCTGCTTTGGCAGAACTTCAGCAATTGTTGCAATGGCTAGCCACGGAGCCAGGGAAATGAAACAACTGGGGGAAGTGGTTTGCTACAATACAAAATGAGAATTGCCAGGCATTCTTTGGCCAGCTACAGAGAGTGGAGTGGTTCCCTTGGGCCTCTGAAGCAGTGGAGAGTTCATAGTAATTCAAACCAAGCAACCAGCAAAACCATCAGAATCTTCCAGTACACAAGATAAATTCTTTGGTGGTCCTACATGGTATGATATCCAGTTCTGCTCAGCAACAACAGTACCAGAAGACAACCCCAAATTTTTCACCAGCCCTTTGCATTGTAGTCACATTGTAACAATTTTTCTCTAAAAGTCTTGCTCATTTTCTTGGCTTGTTCAGCATTTGAATAAGGATCATTAATTCCTGTATTTATTAAGTAGCTGTGGTTGCACCGTGGACTGAAGAAGGTAAAAATGAAGACATTTTTAGATCAGTACAGAATCTGAGATTTTATTTCTTTTTTAAAAGGTGTTTAAAAAATAGCAGTGGATTTTCTGTAATTCCTTGCTCACTTCTGAACCTTGATTGGCAACTGATAAGCCAAGAAACCAAATCAATTAACCATAGAATCAAAGAATCATTCAGGTTGGAACACACCTTTAAGAGCAGCAGCTCCAACCATTAACCCAGGACTGCCACTTCCACCACTAAAACATGTCCTTAAGCACCACATCTACACCTCTTTTAAATACTTCCAGGGATGGTGACTCCACCACTTCCCTGGGCAGCCTGTTCCAATGCTTGACAAGCATTTCAGTGAAGAAATTTTTCCTAATATCCAGCCTAAACCTCCCCTGGTGCAACTTGAGGCCATTTCCTCTTGTCCTATTACTTGTTAATTGGGAGAAGAGATGGACCCCCACCTCACTACAACCTCCTTTCATGTAGTTATAGAGGGCAGTAAGATCGCCCCTGAGCCTCCTCCTCTCCAGGCTAAACAACCCCAGTTCCCTCAACAGCTCCTCAGAAGACTTGTTCTCTAGACCCTTCACCAGTTTCGTTACCCTTCTTTGGACACGCTCCAGCATCTCAATGTCTTTCTTGTAGTGAGGGGCCCAAAATCAAACACAGGATTCGAGGTGCAGCCTCACCCGTGCTGAGTACTGGGGGACAATCACTTCCCTAGTCCTGCTGGCCACGCTGTTTCCAATACAAGCCAGGATGCTGTTGGCCTTCTTGGCCACCTGGGCACACTACTGGCTCACATTCAGACGACTGTCAACCAGCATCCCCAGGTCCTTTTCTTCTGAGCAGCTTTCCAGCCACTCTTCCCCAAGCCTGTAGCGCTGCGTGGGGTTGTTGTGACCCAAGTGCAGGACCCAGCACTCAGCCTTGTTGAACCTCGTACAGCTGGCCCTGGCCCATCAGTCCAGCCTGCCCAGATCCCTCTGCAGAGCCTTCCTGCCCTCAGACAGATCCACACTCCCCCCCAACTAGGTGTCGTCTGCACTAGTGAAAAAAAGCATTAGTGCAAAAAAAAGTCTGCATGGTAAAACAAATAGAGTAAAACAGGCCAAATGCACATGATTCTTTACTTTGCACTGAACAAATATCAGTCACCTAACCTTTCCACACACTTTCCCTTGACACCTTCAAGTCTCAGGCACTGATAGGAACAATTTGTCTGATCAAGTATGACAATATTGGCATTTATAAATTCAAATACATATGATTTAGTATCTCTTTTCTGATCTGGAAGTAGAATCTGCTTTACCTTCCATTAAGTGGTATTCAGGCTTCCGTTTTTGTTCACTTATAGTCAAGGTTTCTTTCCATCAAGGCACTCCTTATTTTGGCTATTTGCTTTATTTTAATCACACAAATATAAACTTTTCCACCATATTTAAGCATTGAATTTGTACTGAAAAATCTCATTTGCTTCTTTTTCCAACACCCATTTGCTCTTGGGTGGCAATACTTCTGTATGAACTTCAAAAAAAAAAAAGATTTGCTTACCAGTGAAGGCCAAGGGATTAGCTTGTTCAGACACAATCAGCAGAGATTTCAAAGATTCTTATGAGAAAACACAAATTAAATTACCCCACAGGACCACCGGGTTCAGTGCCCTGCCTCGCAACCTTTGTGAAAGATGATGTTCAGACTGTTTTTAACGTGCAAAGGAGTGTTATCTCTTTCATCTTTTATCCAGTTCTTAGCTTTGTTTGTTACATTGAGTATGTACATTATAAGGCTTGTATCATGAACAGAGCTACTTCCATTCATACAAATCAGTATCTACCACTGTTTATTGATGGGAAAGGTACTACTTTATTTTATGGAAGCTATACTTTAATCTATCTAGCATATCACTTTCTACTAGATGTTTTTATACACAACTATGAAGGATCATTTTAAATAATTTTCTGATACTGCTTGGGGAATTACTGACTTATAGTTCATGCAATCTTTCCTCACATTTCTTTTAATAACAGATTTTGTACCTTTTCCATAGTGCAGGAGAGGAGCTGATTATAATGAGGTTGCAAAGTCTAGTGACAACCCATTTCAGAGAAGAGCTGATGGATGTAGTAAGGCACCAACTCCAGCAGGAGCTCTTCAGTGATAAGGAGGTGGGGATAGGGCAGGGAAGAAGTTGTACACGATGGAAACAAAGACATATTGCTAAAAAACAGCTTAGAAGAATAGCACATGGTGAACAGATAAACCCAGAAGCCTATGGTACAAAATTATATGCACCCGGAAGAAAACATAGAAGGCATTCAGGAAATGCTCTGAAACATGTCAGATGTAATAATGTGATGGGAGAAAGAAGGGCTTGTTATTTAAAGGGGGAAGGTGCGCTATTGCAGGTGACAGAGAAAGCTGAAGTGTTCTTACTTCAGTTTGGTTGCTTTATTCTGTATAAAGAGGTTAACTGAGATCAGACACTTAACGTGATTAATATTAATTACAAGGAATGAAGAAAATAGGCCATATTAGGGAAAAAGCAGGCTAATGATGTTAAGATCTTTAAGTTATCATTCCCTAATGAGAATCACTTAAGGCAACTAGCTTAGGCAGTTTTCTTGGATGACTCCTGAGGGCTCAGTGGTCTGAAAAAAGGGAAATGACTCCCATTAGGGAGGAAGGACAGGAGTAAGGAGAAGAAAGAATAAAAGACATGTAGACCCAACAGAACATGTAACACTGATGCCTGGAAAATATTAGGTGCTACGTTATTAATTAATTAGTAAGAAGCTCAAGAATACAAGAGCAATCAAGTGATAATGAACAGCCAACATTTGTTAGTTAAAACCAGTTTTTACTCAAAGCAATATTGTTTCCTCTTAATAGGACAAATTTCCTAGAAGACACATGGAAAAAGAAGATGCTCTCTATTTTAGCAATATTTTTGATCTAGTTTGATGTAGCAATCTTATAAGTACACTGGAAAATGACAGAAAAAATACAATTAGACAAAAAAAAAAACAAAACCATTGAAGAACAGTTACTGAGTTTAGTCTCATAGTAGAGAGAGCATTTCAGCTAACAGAGTGATCTCACCTATCCTGTGTTTATTACCCAATTATTATTTATGACAGCGATGTAAACAACCAAACAGAAAAGTACATATATAAAATTGGGCATGACACCAAACTAGAAAGCAAAGATTTTGGAAACAGGATAAGAATTCAAATTATTCTCATAAACTGAAGAAATTATTTGTAATGCAATAAAATTCTAAAATTGCAAGAACAAAGAACTACATTTAAGAAGAAAAACAACTGTATTTAAAAATTTAAGTTAGGCAATAGCTATCTTGAAAACTACATGGCAGGAAAAGTTCTGACACTTGCAGTGGAATGCACGCATCACAAAAATCTATGTTGTTGAAAATAAGGCAAGTGCCTTTTTAAGAAGCATTACTTGGAGTTTTGTGTACACAACAAAAGGAAAGCAAGTACACCTTTTCATTCAACACTGCTAAAGCTTCTAATGAAAGACCATATCCAGGAAAGTTACAGGGAAGAGTAAAAACAAAAACAAAACCAAAAAACACCTCTAAAAAAAAAAAAGAAAACTGGGAAAAAGATAACGTGCAAAAGGTTTTTCTAAATAGGACAGAAATATACCAGTGCCTGCATGCATGGGGTTAGGAAACAAATTGCAGGTCTAATCTAAAACTGAGGATAGACATAAGGAGAAACTGTCCAAGTATAAAAACGTTTAAGCATCAGAATAGGTTTTTCAGAAAGGCTTCACACCAGAGTTTACAATTTGGTCAACATCTGCCAAGAGCCATGTAAGCATGTGCAATTCTACCTCAAAGTATGCACATGGACTAAATGATCCCTTCAAAGGCTGTTAGCCCTTTGCATTTCTTTGATACCAAAATCAAATATTTCTCCAATCCATTCAAAAATCTATAGTGGTCGACCTCTGGTCCTAAAATGATTCTGACTCTAGTGGGAACATGACTGAGACCACAGTATAATCTAGTACATCTTATTTAATATTTATTTTAATATACTGCTTCAATCTTACTGCATAATGCATATAAGCAATTTTACTAGAAAAGTGGAAAGGAGTTGCCCTTCCACTTGACTGAGAGTTGATCTCAAATTAAAATTGTTATTTCAATACCTTAACATATTTTTCCCTCCTAGGAAGTTTGCATGAGATCAAATTCTACACTTACCTCCAGTTTGTGCTTTAATTGTCTTTAAAAAGAAAACAAAAAAGCAAAACAAAGAACCATCCACAAACTCCCACACACATTGCACACAAAAGAAAGTGAAGTTCTAGTTCTGGGCAGAGGAAACAGGACTTTTAGCTGACTGTGTCCTTCTGCATCCTGTGTCCTAAAATGTTAAGGTAATTTATTAAAATATATGCACTTCACCATAAAATTACTACTGTCAAAAGCTGTGTTACCCAATAGTAAACATCAGCTGGGATCCTCAAACCCAGTAGCATGAGCTGTTTCTTCATGGCCAGTGAAAAGACCATCCTTGCCCAACTTCAGCTCAGCAAAACAGGTTTTAAGAACCTGTCACTGCGTGATTCCTTTGTTTTCTGATGGTCTCTGAAGTAAGAAAAGCTTCTCAGAGAAGTTATGCAAAATAAACCATACTGAGTAAAGTCATCAGAGATATTTGTCTAAATGCCTCAATTTTTAAAAAGGAAACAGGAAGGGCTACAATCCCTCTCTTCTCCGCCAACAACATAGATAAGGTGTATTTAAAGGAAATATATTATGAACATTTCTACACTGATTCACCAAACCATGTTTCCCTTGTCCCATCCCTTAGCAATACAAAAGGCAGTCATTCTCTGTACCATGGGGCCTCCATTTTCTAGGGGAAAGAAAGAAATGGTGATGCTAGTCTGAAAGAATGTATTGGGAAGAGATGAGATCATTCCATTAATTCATCCACTTACTTCACGAAGTTGCTTTAGAAAAGTCCCTTGTCAACAGTCAGAACTGTGGGATAATTTTTTTTTTAATCTATAATTAATCTCAAATAAGCCACTGTTTCAGAGAAAGAGGACCCAAAGTGCCGATCAGACAATTATTTTGTTCATATTTGAGTAGCTGGGCAAAAAATAACATCTTTGCAGAGCAGAACGGCCATTTTTATGGTGTCATTGCACATCATCAATGAATATTTATCTTTAAAACAATAATTGGGCAGAGATTAGGACTAAAGTGTCAAAAATAACATGGGAAAAATCTTGCTTAATAAATCTGTATGCACAACTAATTTACAGCTCTAGAGAAAATTAGAACTACTTCTATTTTCCTAACCTCCCACTCTCCAAGGAATGTCTTGATGTTCCAGTTTTATGGATGATTTGTTTATTCATAATTTTCCTTATTTTATTTTTTTTTAACTGTTTTATAATCCCTCCCTTTGTGCTTTGACAAACAGCTATCAGCATAATAGTGTTTGGAACTGAGCAAATGCCAGGGAGCAGATGTTTGAAATGAAGTTTAGGCAACTAGAAATGAGAACAGTATGTTGGCCACAGTATTAGCCATTTAACTCTTTCTTGCCATCACAGCCATGATTTCATTTTCTTTTTCATGCAGAAATATTAGCTATAGAGACTGGTACCATGAGTTGAAATGCTGTCACCCTAATACTGGGAGATCAGGACACAACTCAAGATTTAAGGTAATGGACTGAGTCATATCAATCTATGGTAAGTGGTGCAAGAGATTTTTGTTATTTGCTTACTTTAGTTGATTTTGATTCCTGTGCTGAATGCCTGTGCCCCAGTGATACTGGATCAAAGTGTTTCACTGGGCACTCCACAAGAATGAATGCAAAACCATTATATTTTACTTTAGTCTGCCTTTATCCCTCATTTATTTCCACATGCCTCAGAATCCACCACGCTTTTCCTTGCCTTCCTCCCCTTTTCACTTCTTAACAAAACAGATAAATGAATAACAGTGTCTGATTACGGTAAAATACACCTGCATCTGGAAACATTCCTCCTTTAATCTGTCAGCTGCTTTTAGGCAGAAAAGAGAGATTTTACAACATGTCTTGAATAACATTTGTTCACTCAGATACTATGAAGGCAACTCATCCCACTAGGGATCTTGTTATATAGTTCCTCTTTCCTGTGAGTTTTTATGGAAAGGGCAAAGAGGGAAAAAAATGGTTTTGCAATGTCACAGTCCATTAAGGACAGATCAGCAATGAAAACAAGCTATTATTTACAAATGTCCAGGAAAGCATCAAAAAAATTTAACCTTTTCAGCATTTGTGTTCTATCTGATGCTGCAAAGAGCTGATATCATTATTTCTAGTCTGAGGGTAGGCTTGCGTCACTGCTTTTTTCCATCTCACATTGATGCAGCTCAACAGAAGCCCAGTCAAGTCTTTTCTGCATCACTGGTTTTGCAGTCTTAGGGAGATAAAACAGTTGCAAAGCAAACAGATGAATAGATAAAAGGCATCTTTAGAGGCAATCTGTCCATTTACTGATATTCTTTTAAGATATTAACTAAGCAACTTTAAAAACTGAAGACTGCTTCAATTTTATCTTTCTGAGGGTTTTGAAAAGAGCAGTAGAGTCACAAGACTATCATGTGGGAAAAGGCAGACAGGCCATCTCCAGAAGATGATCAGAAAGGTTGGTGGTTTGGTGGTGTGTTGTTGGTTTTTTTCCACACAAGACCAAAACGCTGTACCTTTCTGCTACTATGGTAAATGGATCCACTGGTTCACCTGTAGGACTCTCCCCACTCCTAATTGTCCTCATTAGTGTTAGATGTGCTCATTAGCTTGTAATTATTTTTTCAGAGATCTCAATGTATCACCACTAGCCATTCATAGATTCCCACCCCAACAGGACAAGGCACATGACAGCCTATTGCTTGTCTTGTCCAGGGCAGAAGCAAGTCTAGGATGAGTATTCACAGAATTAAACACCAGTATTATACATGCTATGCATCATAACTTTCTGATGCTCTTTATCCATCCATTTAGCTCTATAAGAAGACATCTGTTTATAAAGGCTTTGCCTTCTTATTCCCTTCCTTTCAGGCCTTCTTCTCCCTTCACCTTTCCTAGAAGTTAGCAGTTCAGGATAGCCATCATCTGGAGGGATCAGGGGAGGCAAAATCCTGAGCTGAAGAGAAGTTGATACTGTATGAATACAGAACATGCATTATCAAATGTAAGGCATCTTATGACAATTTTCCAGTTAAAAGACAGGTGCAAAAGTTGCACTTATTTGCAGACTTCAGCAAAAAAGTTGCCTTGCAAAATATGTCCTTGAAAACCACATCCTTTGGCCCAGCTGCTAGAAGAGGAACTCAAGTCTACAAAAGTAAATGGTGTAAGGAGGATCACCCTGTAAGAAGGGCCTCCAAAAGAAAAATAAATAAATAGATAAACCAATGAACAAATAAATAAGCAGGGTTTTTTATATGTGATTAAGGGAACAGAAAGAGATTGTCATTCTTCAGATTCACTGATACCTAATTCCCAGAAACAGCATTCAGCTTCTGAGTGCTATCACTGTGCCTGCAAAGGTAGGGTGACATGCACTGGCTCCGCCTGATTTGGTGGACCAGTAGGACCAAAGAGGCTGAACGTTTGCACAGAGGAGAGGATCCCCGTAGCATAAGCTGGTCCACCAGTTATATAAACATATTGGTATACTGCAATATTTGGAAGGTTTTTGCTTATTCTTCACGTCATAGGAGATGTCAGAAACTTAACAGTGACACAGACTGTGTGAAGCTAGTAGATTCTTCAAAAGTGAGACAATACCAAAGACTGGTTTGAGAATTAAAAGTACAGTGATTCCTTACTATCCATGCACAACTAATTCTGGAAAAAAAGTAGTGAGTTTAGCTGTCAGGAGAAATACATTCCAGATTATAGGGGTAGTTAAATCTTCCAGTATGTTTATCATGAGTTTCACATAGATCAGTTTATCACTTCAGACATTTTGATGGATGGAATTTGAAGGAAGGAATCCTGCTTCAAAATTAAAACTTAAATTTCTTAGATGTGTCTACATTAAGAAAATGGTTGATACTGGTCACTGGGAATTTATATTTTAAGAACAAAACAAATACAGCTGACAACCAGCCACACTGGCAAGTTTGGATGCTCTTGGCAAGAACCCATTAATGTAGCATATTTTATTATGGATATGTTGATTGGTGGGACTATTTAGCTCTTAGATCAATGACAAAGTGAGCAAGTATTTTAGGAAGGAGGTAAGCACATGTAGCAGCTGTTTGTAGGTGGTGTTTCTGGTTTTGCGATTTAGGGTAAGTTGTAGCTTCAAAAAGCAGCTCTAGCAACAATAGCGGCAGTAATGAGATGCTGCTAAATTGGCTAAAATTTGTACAAAATGTCCAAGTGAAACTATGGATTTCCTTGAATTTTATTGAAACCATTTAGCACAAATGACCTAAATCAGCCTAATTCAGTTTATATCCATCCATTTTGCAGTTAACGAATGCATTCTTTTCCACAGACAAAAAACATCAATAAATCAATTTAAAAGAAAGAAGTAAATAAAACCAGCAAATGAATGAAAATACTATTTGCATGAACCATAATTCTAGTAAACTATGATGTGAACAAAAGGAAAAGAAGTTTTCCTGTCTTCTACATATGATCCACACCTAAGAATCTAGGTGGACTTCTGGCAACAGCATGACACAGAAGGGAAATGAAATTGGGTGTGGCAGAAATTGAAGTAAGAGGACATCTCACCACCTGTCTTAATTTACAGCATGCTGAGAGCAGTCTACTTTAATTGAATCATCAGCCAGGTCCCAAACCTGGGCACATCCAGGCCTGACTGTCTCTGCCTGGCCCTTTTGTGCTTCCCTCACCCTGCCCATGGGCCAGGACCCCATTTCAGTCCCCGGGGGCCATCAGTCCCTGTCCCAGTGATGCCACAACAGTGCCTGCCTCCAGCCATGCCTCCTGGATGCACACGGACCTCTACTGTGTGCAGCCTGTCTTCTGGATGGGCATCTCAATCATACACTGCAGCCTTGTCTCCAGTCTCTTTGGCCCACCTGCATTAGCTGCTATCCAGGAGCCCCTGGATAGTCCCTGGCCCTGGTTCATCACT
Source organism: Ibycter americanus (assembly GCA_035590275.1). Lineage (NCBI taxonomy): Eukaryota > Metazoa > Chordata > Aves > Falconiformes > Falconidae > Ibycter > Ibycter americanus. The sequence goes on from JAVJGI010000062.1 coordinate 61,137,023, forward strand.
TTCCATGTCAGGAGCTATTGATGGATACTGTTACAGTCCCCGTCTGTGCCCACCATGGTCAGACCCTGTGGGACGGCACCCATTAGTGAGGATCCACCTCATATCCTGGGCTGCCTACCTGCAGAAGCACTCGGTGCTCACTGTGCCCTGACAGTTAGTCTGGGGGGTAGGAAGAGGGGGAGGAGAAAGCAGCCATCTTCACTCAGAGTCCTACACAGAACTTGCTGCTTCAGAGTGTAAAGGGAGGCCTTGTCGTTCCCTCACCCTGAGCTGCCCCGAGGGCAGGATCTACCCCGGCTCCCTGACTACCCTGACTTCTACCTCTACCTGTTCCCGCAGGATGCCTTGGTATTCAGAGTTCAGTATGGTCCTCGTAAGGGCTGATCCAAACTCAGAACTAAACAGAGATGTCTCTGGTGTTTCAGTCACTTACAGTTTTGTGGGAAAATTACCTTGTGGGGAGAGGGAAATTAGAGAAAACTGGGACCTAACAGAATCATAGTATTACAGAAAGCTTTTTAGGGTGAATACAGCTATTGCTTTCAGGACGGTTGGCATGCACAGAATCTACTTTACCACAGCTCCCTAAGCAACACACGCTGCCAGCTCAGCACCTGCTGATGGGAGTAACGGAGGGTGGAGCGGAGTGGAGACCCCACAGCCAGGCTCTGTTGTACTCTCTGCGGGAATGGGAACTTGATGTACCACTCAGCTGATAAGCTGTATAACAGTTGTCACGTGAAGAATATATGAGAAAATGTCTGTTGCTGAGCCAACCACTGTGGCAAAATTACTTTTCTCAGATGAAATAATCTCATTGTAATACTAATGCACACTTCCATCCCAAAGTTACCCACCTCCAAGGTACTACCACACCTCACTGGGAACGTGATACCAATCAGTAACAAAAATATGTATGACTAAAGTCACTCAAGCTCCACTGAAATGTAAAGAAAATGGACTGGTCCTGAACTGAAATAAGTCCAAAGGGGGGTGGAATTGTGTAAACTTCCAAATTACCAAACTGATTTAGTGATTAACTATATGTTAAACACATTTGTGCATGAAGCTAGGTCAAGCTGACCCACTCTCTACAAATGAAGGCACTTCTAATCAATGGAGTCAGCCTAGGGAAGGATGAGTGACAAAGAACAGATGGTGAAAAGAACGTCATTATCTAAGAAAGGAGCATTCAAGTGAGGAAATTCTGCCCGCAAGAGAAGACAAGCTGATAAGGTGTTGCAACCCCCATACATCAACAGAAAATTAGTGGAAAGCAGAACAAAGGTCATTGTGGTAGTGGGAGATAGCAACCTCTGACTCCAATAGCCCCCCTAGAAGAGGGCAAAACCCTGCCTGGAGAGCATGCGTAGTTAGTGAAAAACTTCAGCAGTGCTGTCTGAGGATGCGTACTAATTTATATTAGAAGCTAGAAACTTATAACCTATCCTATGTATGATAATGAATATGCAATATACTACAAAGTATAAAAAGTGGACAAATGAGGGGAGAAGTTAGGGAAGACTCCATCGTAACTTCTGGGATCAGTTGACAGGCTGAACCTGTCTTCTCCCCCATAGGGACACCTATTGGGTAAGAACTTTATGACTAACTCATGCTAGCTGTTATTAACTGTATTGTTTTAAGCTTGTTTTGCAGTCAGTGTATTACCACCAGCAATCTTTGAACCTTGTTTTGTCACAAACTTGTATTTTGTATAATAAAAATCTTCAGCAGAAGTTAATGTTGTATAAGTCTCCAGAGATGTGAATAGTTGTTATAAGGGATTTGACTCAGTGATGCTGTCAGTGGGGGTCCCTGAACAGGTTAGTTGAACCACCCTCCGATACAGTGGGCTGTCAAAACGCAGGTAACAAACAGGCTGGTCGGACACAAGGTTCTCGTCTTTCTTGGGAAATTGACAGGCTGATAAAATATAAAGGGTTTGAGGAAATCACCTTTCTTCACGTGACAGGTTTGCAAAATGGACAAAGTACTTCTCCGTAAGTAGAATACGGAAAGAAGCCTTACACAATAGGTATTTATGGATAGCTCAATTTCATACGCTGTAAGAAGTGACATGTAAGATGAAGTAGAAACGGGTGACGAAAAAAGAACATTTTGATGCTGCTACAGCTTTTGCTATACACATTAAAAATCCAGGAGAGTCACTAAGTGAAGAAATAAATAGGAACTACAGTCTACATCTTACACCTAAAGGGGTTTTTCCCATGTCGAGGCTGAGCCAACTGAGCCAGGAGACTTTTTGAATAATAGCGTTCATATCATTACTGCAAATTAAAGAAAAAAAGAAAGGAAGAAGAAAAGAAAAAAAATTAGGAGTGCTAGTAACTGTATTTTTTGTTTGTTTGTTTTAACACTAAATTCACACCAAGAAGAATTACAATACTAGTTTTTTACTTTGGGATACTTCTGAATTTGAAAGAAAAAGTATCATATCTTTAAAAGAAAAATGAAGTGCTTTTTAATGTATGACTAAAGGTACTGAAAGATATAATTATGTGCCTCCCTTGGTAATTTTGTTCTACAAAAGGAACAGTTTCACAGTTTCTACTTAAGCTCTCCCTTCTTTTATTATGTTCTCTTCACGTTTCATCTCTCCTGCATATTGCTCCACAGTACTATTTGTCCCTCCCTTGGTCTAGCAAAGTGACAAATTTTGATACAGTGGTTCTTTTCCTTTCCTCCTTGTACTTTTTTTTCCCCTTTTGCTATTTTATTTCCCCTTCATTTCCTTAACCCCCTCCCTCTAGGCTTGTGCATAATTTCTGGATACATTCTTTGATTCTCTATTTGTATCTCCCTTCTCTCTCCATTGTTCCTTTTGTCTTCCTAGAACCCAACTTCCGATCACTTTTCTGCACATTTTGTCACTTCCTTCTTTACTTCTTTTCTCCTTACACCCTTCATCTTCCCCATCAGTACAATCACTAGGTAAGATGAAGAAAGGATAGGATAAAGAAGAAGAGAGAAAAGTCTTACCCTGTACGAGACCTGGCTGTCCCTTCCTTTGGCACCAGATAGCAGTAGTAATCAAGGGTTTGTTTTTTCCAAAGGGTAGGAGCCTTCATCATCCCTTCCCTATCCATGAGGAAAAGAGAAGGAAGCCACTGATATCACCTCTTCCTTTTACTAAAGAGATAGATCCACTTTTGTTGCTCCAAGAAGCAAAACAAGAATATTTGCTTGGAAATCAGAGTTCACCATCTCAAATGCTGTTGGTATTCCTTCTGCTTGCAATAATGTCAGGAGTCCCAGAAATTCCTTCAGCGACAGGGATGACAGCTTCAAACTGTCCTACTGCTGAATCCTTGCTTCTACTTCTTCTGTGAAAGATGAGTTACATTACATATAAGCAAGATTTTTTTTAGCAGAGTGAAACTGTCTAACTCCTTCAGGGGAGAAAAAAAGAAAAAGAGGGGGTCAAACCCTCACACCTTTCTGAAACACTTTAGTTTTGGGCACAACTACAAAATTGAAGATGGAGGTTTCTTGGTGGAGCGATTCTACTACTTAATATCAGTCATCAGCCACTTGCAAGATCATTGCGTGGACACTCTAGCTCCAACTTCAAGCTAAGGGCATCTGAACCCATCTCCCCAGGGACTGCCTGCTCCAAGCACAGGAGGTTTTTCCAAGCTGCACAACACTGATCAGCTTCATTTTTATGGACTTCCTAAATGTCCGTTCAGTCAGAGAGATCCCCTTATTTAGGGCATGGGAGGGGAGAAGTGTGTTTTAATTGCTGGTCTGAGCTGGCAGATTAATTGAAACCATCCTCCCTCCTGAGAGCACCACACCATGAGAATACAGAAATATTCTCATTTACATCCCACTTCATCACTGAAATCAATGCCAGACTTTCCACTGACTTGAGGCTTGAATAAACTGCTATGTAATTATATTACTGTACTTTATACTGTTATACTTTTATATTCTATACTGTAATTATACAGCATGGAATTAATTACATGCAAATGTGTTAGCACACCATTAATAAGATTTATCAAGCATTCTTCCAAGTAAATTACAAGAAATGATCGTAACATTGTAAGGATGCAGCATGACATAGTTTTTTGGAAAGCCTGAATGGGAGTGTTAGGGCTTTTGGTTTGGTAGAATCATCATTATGTTACCTAAAGCCATACCCCAAGCGTCTATTCAGGAGAGCACATGCACAGCTATAATTTCTTAGCCAAGACCAGGAGACATTGCTGAAACAATTGTGTTCAAGTGCTGCCTTTAAAGCACAATTTTGTCTACACCAGACCTTAAGCTCTCCATGTCAGTACATATCTGTCTATAAGCCAGTAGTATATACTGTACACCCTAGGCTTAATCTTAAACAGTCTACAGTCCTAGAAATATCTGAAAAAACTCACAGTGGTCTCTAATATTAAGAAATCAAATTTAAAGTATTCCATCTCCCTTTAGTGCTTTCATTTGTACCTCAGTCTTTCTACCATGTGACACTTTTTCCTCTAATTGCTGTTATCAGACACCAAGTTTTTCAAGATAGAGACTGATTTTCCATGTGCATTCTGTAAACCCTCAGGCAAGATTCTGCTACTTAATATACACTAACAAGAAGAAAAAAGTACTGTGAACAAAATGAGGAACATTCCAGAATGGGATGCCTGACACATTGCTGTACGGGGGTCTTCTGCACACTCCAGCCAACACATTTTCACACCTTGCAAGTCCAATGATTCATCCATACTGTACAGGGGCAATAATGTTTTGGTCTAGTAATTTAATTTATCAAACAACAACATAAAGCAATATTTCTTGAAGTTAAGGATAGCAAAGTTCTTAAGAAAATCCTTAATTTTCTAGACATTGAAATTGAATAGTCAGTTCAGAGGAGCTTAACACTTGTGACAACTCATTAGAAATATTAATACAAAATCTATGCCAGCAAAACCTAATAATATGTGAATTAAGGTAAGGACAAGTTTAATCCTGCAGATTTACGTGTTTAAATAGGTTCCACTTATAATTAAATTTCACACTGTTTCTGACAGGAAGGGAGAAAAATAGCCTCTATGCTGTTAATATATTTGACACACAATTTTGACAGCTTTGATCAGCTTTGTCATTTCAGGCATCCGGTAGTTTTCATATTGATTCAGGCATTAATCAGAACACATTTTATACTTCAGAATTAGCATACCAAAACTGTTTTGTGAGTTATCATGCTAATATGTTCTATCAAAGACTAAATTAACATTTTACCACTGTTAACCAGAGGCAATGCTTCATATACAATTCAGATGATGTTGCCAAACTTTTCACATTACCAGCTGCTTAAATATGAGGGTGCTTATTATCTGTGGACCTATAGAAATTTCTCTTGAAAATAACCTAAAAACAAAGCCCCCCACAGTCCAGTACTGGTATTCCCAGAGCTAACAAAGCCGCATACTATTCCTGAGCTCTATTGTACTTCCAATAATGAGGTAAAGCACAATGTTCCAAACACCACTATGCAACGTCCTTTTCCATCTTCACCTTCCTTTAATTTTTTCAAACTTTTTTTAGTCTCAAAGGTATTATGAAAAAGGATAAGAGAGTAGAAGGGAGGAGGGAACTGGTAACCTGCATATCTGAACTGCTTTCCTTTCCTGGGAGCAAGAGAGAACAAAAAAGTAGTAAGACTATTTTGCAGTTTTCTTCTGTCTTCACATGAAAACTGCTCCCCGTCTTCTAAAGCAACCATTTAATGCCAACAATTACCACTATGCACTGGTATTTTGCTGGCAGAATTCCTGGCTTTCAATGCAGAGGTTTCCTATGGCAAGCATCCCAGTTTCATCCTACCTATAAATGCACAGATCATACATGCAGCTTCTCTCTGCCAAAGAGTGCTCACCAGTCACCATCTGGGCAAACTCTTTACTTCTGTGAGATCTGCATAACAGCATTCAGCAGTGTATGTGATAAATTGTGCCAGCAAAAGTTTGTGTCTTCTACATACATGAAGAATCTTTTGCCAGGAATCAGATAGTAACAACAGTTAAGGGTAGATGGAAGCTTTCACTTTTCATCTGACAGTGACTTCTATCCACAATGGGGGTCACAGCTTAAGTACTTCATTTAGGCTTAGAATAACCATTATCCAGGTTGAAATTCAGATATAAAGTTTCATTTAACATAAAATTTACATGTATTTAAACAACAGATACAGTCTTTTTTTCACACGTATTTAGATCTACTGATACACGCTAACATAACTAATTATGAATTAAAAATAATTAAACCTAGATAGTGCCAAAGTCAATTACCCAGGAAGTTGACTTGCTCCCAAAATGCTCTGTCTCCTTTGCCACCTTTTGATACTCAAGAATATCAAAAAGTTTTTTTTCCCAAGGTAAGGACATCACCAAATTCTACCAATATCAGACCAGAGGCACCAAATTCCTGAACCTGGGACTGTCTCAATCAATAGTGCAAAGAAATACCAACTGCAGCAATAATGGCAAATAACAAGAGCCGAGTTGTTCCTCAACTATTATTTGCATTCACTCTGAAATCTGCAGGAAGCCTGTACAGACCTGAGAGGAACCATGTTCCCATCAAGTTGCTCTCTCCATAAGCAAACTGCCAGAATCCCCGTTGGTCTCCCTTTATAGACGTCAAGTGTTTAGCAATAATTTAAGATTTAAAGCAATAGGACTTGCATGTGACTACCAATGTCTGTATCCACAAAGGTCACTGCTCCTTAGCCAAACACCAGTAATTCAAGGCTGTTTGGGTTTCTGCTGTGACGTAATTGTCAAATAGCAGCTGGGAGTTTATAATCACATCTTAGCTGTGAGTACTGTTAACTAATGGTAGACGTATTTCTTCCTACCGAGGAGCTAAGATTACTTCCTCTGTCTCCTCTGGCTACTTTCCCAACCTGTCATCACAGTCTCAGTTAATCTGAGTTGAGCCTGAGCCAACCAATGCATACCTGTGCTGTGCTCTTCTTTACAAACTGAGGTGTTGTGTCATCCATCTTGGGTGGAAGATACAGATTTTTTACATTAATAGACTAAAAATAACCAGAACCCATCCTTCCTAAGGGTGGGATAAATTCATTTTAACTTTCAGCCACCTGAGGCGCGATCTGGTCTCCCATACCTTCACACAAATTCAAAAAAGAGTAACAAGCAGATCCAGAAGGCAAATTATTTGACCTAGTTTAAACTTTTTTTCTGCTTTCAATGCCTGCTTCTCTCTCTTGATTGTGAGGTGTGTCAAAGCATCCAGCTCAGACTTGCCCAAGCTTTTTTGACCCCAGAGTTAGATCCCACAATAACTTCCAAATGGCTGCTTTTCTGGTGGAACAGAAGTGAAAACCAGTGTCCAGCAGTACCCACACTAAAAAGAAGTTTTGAGGAAAAAAAATTACCCACACTCATCTGCTAAAATCTAAGAGAAATAGAGAAAGCACTGGGAAAAAAAAGTTTCATCTTACTCTGATCAGAGATACCACTAAGTCACATTCAGTCCTTCACAAGCAACAGCATTGAAAGCAGCTGTAAGGTTTAAAGCAACTGAAAAGACATTGACACCAAGTCATCAACTGCTTCTTACACAAATGCTATCAACCACCTCTATCTCTCTGGCAGAGCCACCCTCATTTCTTACATCCCAGCACTCCAAGCCCTCAGTTTCAGAAGCTACATAACCGTTCTAATCATATTGAGACAGGCTGCAATCACTTCTTCACCAGCTTCAGGTTAGATTTTTTCCAAAGAACTTCTTAAATCATGGCTTTGCAGGAAAAATACCCAAACACTTGCTTAATTCTTCAGAGAGTTATAAAAGCAAGAATACTTTTCTTACGATGAGTAAATGATGTATTTGAAAAATATGTTTTCTACTTACAAATATTTGATAATCAGAATTTGCTACTGTTAGTAAGCAATCTCTTTTGGAACACAGGCAGTGTTTAAACCTCAATAAAAGGTCATTTTCTTACCTGTGTTGGTTTAGCAGTTGAAGAAGAGACCTTGCTATTTAAACAATATATTTAGCATTGCAAAATCCAAGTTCTGCAATGAAGAATTTGCAGATTTAGACACCGTTTCATCATGTAGAAAAGTTCTTCCTTTTCTAACTTTCAGATGCCCTGGTTAAATAAATATCTTTTCCTTCTCTGCCAAAATTCCCCCTACCCCCACCAACAGCAAGCAAAAAAAAAAACTAAGAGAAAACTTTTTTCTTAATATTTTGACTGTGACACAGCTTCTGAAGGTTGCAGTGAGATTTCCTGAAGAGAGAAATAAATTCTAATTCCTAACATACCTAGCTGTTTCTCGTGTACTTTTAAGGGATGCATCTAACCTGCAGAGAGAATTTTGAATATCTTACTGCCCACTCTGTGCGTCTTTGGGAGCCCAACTACCATTGAATCTCTGGGTTTACAAGTTTTTCAACACAGATAACTGTATCACTATTGATCTAGCACACTGTAATTGCTACTAATTTATGAAGCAAACACACAGTACTACTACATGTAAGATGCAACACAGCACACAGGGGATCAGTAACAGAGCATGGAGTATTTGACTAACGAGCCACCAGCCAAGGCTCTTCACTCCATAATTAGTGTGAAAGAAACCCTTGTAGTAGTTCAATAATTTCTGCATCAGCTCATCACACACAGTGCAAGGCAGCTTGCTGCAGAATCGGAGCCCAGAGACCTGGGTTTTTTTCAGCCTACTGAGCCATTTGTTTCTGTGTTTTTCTTTCAGAGCTGCATGGGAAAGAATCAAACTCCTGTTTTCAGAAGAAATCTGGTCTTTCACCAAGACACTTTAAAAAAATCCAGCAAAACATTAATGAGGGTGTCACAATAGTTAACCCATTGGTAGTGTGAGGAGGGGACAATTAAAAAAAGCTTTCTTCAACCCAGGAAAGCAAATCTCCCAGGGTAGTCCTGTAGAGGGAAAACATGCTTTCTGAAGGGTGATTGAGAACAGACTCTGAAACACAGGTGACCTGACTTGCCTGCTAAAGGAGCCTGTTGATTGTAAGTCAGCTTTTCTCAAGTTCTCTGCAATCCTGACCTTTTCTGGGCTTCATTGCCTTTGTACTACTCCTGTCCCCAAAGAGGGAAAAAGCTACCACCTGTGATTGATGGCAGCACCTCCTCTCCTAGGAAGTAAGGAAGAGAGAAGCAGATGCAATTACTGAGAACAACTTAGTTCATTTTTTGCCCATCACATGGGAGCTAAGCCAATGCCTGCAATTAGAGGCTGTTAATAACAGCCTGTTAGCTGTTTCTTGGCTAGTGTAAACAGTAGTAACTAGCACTTACAGCTGCTTCCTACTCTGTTACACAGAAGAAACTGAGCTAGTAATAAATCAGCAGAATTTAGTTTTGATTTAACATTTATCTTTTCTTCTTTAGTAGCTAATATTATTTTGATCTCTTTTAAACATTCTTATCCCTTTTTTGCCACAATACTCAATTTGATAAACTGCTGCAGGCATACTAAAATTTACTTTTGAAAAATACCTTTTTTCCACAAGCCTTCTATCTGTATACCTTCACTGTATCTTGTCTATGCAGCTAATATTTAGGTAATAGTCCTATTCAATCATCAATATGTTGCTTGAAATTTTTGTTTTGCTTGTCTTTCTGTGGCAGCTCAGCTTGGGATGTGTTTGTAGTAACAACAAGTTGTAATTACTAGTTGCAGATATAAATATGTACGTCCAAACCCTGGAAGAAAGTGAGATGCTTCAGCTATTAAAGTTACCTAGCAGCGTAAACATTTGAAGACTATAATGACAGCTTATTCTCATTTTCCTGCTTGAAGAAATTGGGCTGCTTCTGACTGCTGTTAATTAGCACATTCCAACACTTTGTAGGAACGTGGCTTGCAGTGACCCCGCGTTCATGTGTCAAGATAGAAGCTGTGTGCATCTGAGTATCAGTCCCTGGCTCTCCTAAGAATGATGGCATCTTGGGTTGCTAAAACTCTCAGTCTGGCACTTCACTGAGCAATAGTTTGTAATAATAATAACAACAACAATAATAATAATAGTAATAAACATTTATAATATGCTTATAATAAATGAAATCTGCTTCTAGCTGAAGAATGTAAGGCTACACTGGAACAAGCTGGTTTACAGCTTGATCTCTTTATCCAATATCCAATACCTAAACTAAGGAGTCAAAAGTAAGTCAAAATCTCATATTTCATTTATAAAAAGCACAAATTTTTAGAATTGTTTGAAATAGAAGATGAGATATATCAATGAACTATTTACCAGTCTAAATAACTAAAGGATAAGTGATGAAATGTGGGACTAGGTGGTTTCTGCCTCTTCTTTAAGCAACTGCTTAGGTGCCTAAGAACATAGAAATGAACAATTAGACTTTACATCTTTCATGCATTTTCTCTTTTTTGTCTTTACTCTGAACATTTTCAGCAACTAAGCTTATACTTCCTATCTTACTGATTCCTTCAGAAATTCAGCTGAGGTGTTTTGATGAAGGTAGGCTGCCTCCTCTGAACATTTCTGTCACCCTCCATATTTTGGATGAGCTAGATCTAAAAAAGTTACAGGTAGCCTAAGCAACTGCCACTACAGCTGGCTTTTCTCCGTAGCTCAGATAATCTAGTGCATTGCTGTGTCATGAGATGTGACATTGCACTAGATGCTGAAAATGTATAAAGAACTACCAGCAAATACACAACTGAATTTTCCCTTTTTAGGGATTATCCTTGGCTGCTTTAAATCATCCCCATTTAAACTCACACATGAATTTAACCACAAAACAGACATGAGAAGTAGGAAAATCACTTCCATAGTAGTTAACTCCCACAATCAGGATCTTGGTATTGACTTCTCAGAGCCTCCAGTCAAACACAATGCGGCATTATCTTACATAAAGGCATTTGAGAAGGTTTGGAGCTATTTAAGTCCAGAAACATCAGCTGCATTTAAATAAGCTGTTCATTAACTGCAATCATTGGATTTATTCTTTCCCATCTGTTTTAGGGAAGTCTTTGATTTCTGAATTAAGTGAAAATAACAATCTATTTACGACCAACTTCAGTCTTACCTCCTGCTCCCTTGTTCAAAAGAAGCAAGAGTAAGTTTTCTTTCTTTTCTGCTGTTATACATTCAATGTAAATTCAATATAATTTTATACATTCAATTTTTTGAAACAAATGGGATTCTTTGAGCATCCAAAGCATTTCAGTCAGTTGACAAGATCGTTGCAATAGTTTGGACTGGATTTCAGGTTATCTGCCAGACTTAACACTCAAAATGCCACATCTTATAAAACCGTTTTAGAAAACAAGTGGCTTAATGTTGTCCTTTTTATACTTAACAACTACGGTTGCGTAGTAAAGTTTCTTTCAGTTTGATTTTATTAATTCTTGTCAATAAATGTTGAACTCATTGAGATGACAACAATTTTAATTATTTTGAAATTATTTGAAAATTCACATCACAGCAAAAATTTTTGAGAAAGGAACAGGCTTACAGAACTGGTGAAGTGGTGGAGCTAGCATGGTAACTTCTATGTCTAGAAATCTAGGTTCATTTCTTTTCAGATTTGAGTCCAGATCTCATAATCAAGTATTTTGGGTAGAGAATTTTATTTAAGCCCATAACATAAACTTGGCAAAGAGCAAGTCAGAGCATCAACCTCTTAGTTGACTCTGTTAGTACACAGGGTAACTTGCAGGACATGATTCTCCCTCCTCCTTTTTGGAGCTATGAGTCATTAGCCCAAAAGAGGATGTTCCTGAATAGTAGGAAGGACACTTAGAAGCTGTCACCCATAAAGTCTACTTACTGGTCCTGTAGATATTGGTATTGCTCAGTTTTTTCTAGGTAATGACTTGGGAACAATCATGACATTATCTGTCCTTTAGGGTCTTTGGAAAAAGCATACACAGTAATAAAATTCTATCAAGCATACAAGGAGACTAAACCTCCATATTCCACATTCTAGTTCCCAGTAACTTCACATTTTTTGTAAAAATAAAGGTGAACTTATATCACAGACAAAGTTAAAAATTTTATATCAACGAATCAAGAAGTTGCCAGAGCACACTTGCCTGTGAAAGCTAATAGTGTGCAGGGGAAAAGAGAATGAAATATTCTTTGCTTTAGACTTGTAATAAAACTTTCAGTGCTTCACAGTGCCTCTGGTAGCTCTTCATATCCTCTCTAAGGAGCTGTGACTCATCAGCTGAAGAATACTAGTCTGGATTAATGGCATTCACCCAGAGCTAACTTTTTAACTTTTTTTTTTTTTTTTAATAAGTATGTCTGAAGCTATGCTACCTTTTCCTGAGTGCTTACATCCATAGCAGAATTCGAAAATTTTATGATTCTGCATTCCTCAGCATTATTCCACATTCCTAGGAGTAAAATGACTTTGCTGGAAAGCAGGGCAGATGTGATTATGAAACACATTCTTACATTTGCAGCTAGCTATGTCTCTGTGCTACACAAATTACTCATGGTTAAAGTTTCATGTTAATGACATAGGGGAGTAGAAGGGGACAAAGCCAATGCAATGAAAGAAGCTAATAAAGCAAGGCATCTCTGGGCTTTCTGGCCCCCTGTGTTATCAGTACCATACTTTAGTCAGCAGCACATACTAAATTTTATAATAATGTAAACATGAAACCTGTAATTGGGAACACTCTGGCTAACATACAGATGAAGAAGGCTTGTGATCAAATTGAAGAAGCAAGGGAAAGCCCCATTGCACATGAGTTCTTCAGAACATTTTTAGTGGTTTTCTGGGTTGTGTGTATTTTTACCACATCTTCATGAGCCAAAACCAGTAATGTGGAACACATAGGGAAGGGAAATGTAGTCAGAAACATTCCTAAGAGTTTTAATTTGCTTTGAAGAAAAAACATGTCTTCAAAAGGTCTAGAAACTCTAAAAGATGATATTGCGATGTCAGAATGATGACAACGTTTGTGGCACTGTTGGTACCGATAAATACCAGAGTGACGCAATGTCAGTACAAGTTATCCTACTATGAAAACAAACACATCCAGAAATTTAAGACCTAATTATATTATGTGCAGAAAGGGAAGCTTGAACTAAGAGATACAAAGGAAAGGTGATTTGGTGCTGTATCAGTACATCTAAGGCCTACATCAAGTAGGCAAACAAACATAAACACTGTAAAATTTACAGTACTTAGGACCCCTTCCTCCTTTGAATACCATCCATAGCAATGACTAGCACCGATTCCCTGTCCAGACAGAATAGCGTTCACTACAGGAAGGGAGAAGGTAAAAAGAAGGTGGGTCTATATCTCCTGTCTGTCAGGCTTCTGAGACTTCCAGAGTCTCTCTGACCCAGACATAGATCAGAGCCTCATGATGTATTTCCAACTGGGGAGACCTGCTGACTTAACAGTACATTTATATGGCCAAAAAGGCTACAGAAAAATAAAGAATAAGGTTTGTTAATGTGCAGATAATTTAGGATAAGGTGAGAGTTAAGATCCCCACAAGTAATAAGAAAAGTCTTTATGCAACAGGTAGCGGATTCTGCTGAGGAAATAAGTTTCAGCCCGAAAGAGCCAATGAGACCTTTCCTCTTTAACACCAATACTCTGAAAGGACTTCAGGGCTCAGAGCTGTGTCTGTGCGGCTCACGCCCAAATCCAGCTCACACGCTCTAATTTATCCACATGCTGGCACAGAAGCTTTGCTCAGAGCCAGGTGTACAGCGTGACTGAAAAAAACAGAGGCCACAGATGGACTTGGAAGGGAATGCCAGTTCCACCTGAACTGTTACCAAGAATAGTGGGAACATGACCCAGAAGATCAGAAACCAGCTTTAAGTTTAAATGTTAACATTGTGAGAATTCAAAAGTTCATTACAAAAATGTGTGAACTGCATCATTGTTAGTGGATCAGGATCCATTTGATTTTAAGAAAAGGCAGGAGGCCTTCTGGAGTAAAAATCTAAATGTTACATACCAGAGAATCATTAAAGTAAATTAGGAAACTGTTGGAAGGAAGAGCTAAAGGGAAGACTACAAGGTGTACATTTTACCTGGTTAAGTAATTTATAGAAGCTTAATTGTGGAGTTTTCTAACTCAATAACTGAAAGAGAACTTTATAAAAGATCAGGTGATGGTTGCCAGGAATATTATGAAGCTGAACAACCAAGCTATCAGAAAGTACTTTGAGACGTTCTGCAAAGCACTGGAGAAGTAAAAAAAATTCTATACAATTGTTTTCTACCTGTGCAAACTTAATTAAGCAGAATCCAAGAATTTGTACTAAAGTAAACAGTTCAGGCCTTGGGCTCAAAATGTACAGCCAAGTTCTTACTATACTTGTATCTCCACAGTGCTCTTTTTACTTTCCCTTCCCTTCTGCCTCCTGCTATGCATCCTCAGCAACTTATAACCTGATTTTTCACTTCAAAAACTAAATTTGGGAATTTTACAAATGAAAAAGACAAAATCACACACCCTTCTACAAGAATATGCCTTGGTGCAAACCCCTACCCCCCCCACCCCCCCCCACCCTCCCCACCCCAGTTTTCTCTTATTGCCCTCCTGGGCTTCTGTTTAGTAAAATTTCCTGTTCAGGTAGACATTTTTAGAGGGGAGTTATTAAAAAAAAAAAAGGGGAGGAAAAAAAAAAAAAGAAAAAAAAAAACAAAAAAAAAAAAAAAAAAAGAGAGAGAGATCCACTAGGAAGCTGTAGGGCAGCTTCACCATATGGTATGCCCAAAGGAGACACTAGCAACACAATAAACTGCAACTCATAGTGTCATACTGCTGTATTATGCATACCTCATTGCTTCCACTTGTAGCAGAGGTCTGAATCAGAAGACATGAGATAATGCCTATATGACAGTTCTCATTCTTCAAGTAGTCCATAGCAAAATTTATTTCTAAGGTGTAAAATGAGGATGTGCAAGGTGAATAAAAACTTTCTCAAGCAGACGAAATATTGAACTTCTTGGTTTCTGAATTGTTTCCAAGTTCAGGAACACACAGGTCACTCAGTGCAGAAAGGTACGGGTACTTCCCCAGTCCCTCATTTTCTGCTTGAAGTCTCAGCTCTCCGATTCAACAGGCAATCGACTGCAATGTAACAATGCCCTGCAATGCAAGCAAGGTACAGTCCAAGTGCTAGCAAGGCCTTCACATGGCGGTACATGCACTCAGACGGTACAAGGTACCTGGTAGTCTGACCTAGAAACCATCTGTTCTGAGGCCCCTTTAAATGCTTCACTCACTCTCTTTGGAGCCCTGAATGAAAATAAAAGCTCTTAGCTTTGCTTCTTTTTTTAAAAGTCTCCACTACCGACCACTGTTAAAGTTTCACACAGTGAAGTACCTGAAAAACCTCTGCTGAAACTTTGTGATTTAGGAAAGGGGCAAAAGGAAAGAAGGAAGAAGAAAGAGAAAGACTGCTCACCTCCACTGCCTTTGAAAAAGAGGAGCAAGGTGGGATTAAAGCATCAATGATGCAGTTCAAACACAAAGCATAAGTGACAGAACAGGTTCATCATGCGCTACAGCGTTGGTGTCTTCTGGCTGATTTTTGGCAGCTGATTCTGCAAGAGCAACAACTCGCCATTGCTTTACCAGCCAATGGCTGAGAGCAGAAAGCATCCACCACTCACACGAAAAGCACCCTATTGTTCATCAGCAGGTTTTCTTGTACTACAGCTCTGCAGGGTGGAGGGTGAGTGCTCTAGCCTGTTTATTCTTAGCTAAATTGCACTATTTTCAGGTATCGTTCACAAGACAGCTGATACAGAAAAACCGTAAAGGTTTTGGTTCAGCAGTAATGAGGCCTGCGGGTAAACATTTACCATAAAGATATGTCTGTTGTTTTGTTTGTGATTTTTTTTTTTTCTTCACTTTTAAATACTTGAGTATCACTCCGTTTGCAAATTTTCAAATTACCATTGTAGCTCAAAGGTTACACCACAAGTCAAAATGGGATGCAATTATAAACCCTTAGTATCATTACAAAATTAAGTTATAATATCTTATGCAACTGCCACTAAACATACTAAATAACTGTTAAAATTACACTTTACTACTGCTAAATGGAACTGGAAACAGGACCGGGTGTTGATAGGAATCAGTTACAAGTGTGAAATTGATCACTACGTGACCAAAACTTCACAGATAATCAACCTAATAACAGCTAATCAAACAAGAGTTACAAGTTAAACAAATAAATCCTTCCCTCCTAGTCCTTCCTTTTGAGAACCTGCTAGCTCTGAAGTGTGAATCCATTCACTGGTCATTTAACAGACCAGCCATTTGTAGAGTCCATCCTTGCTCAAATTATAGACAGTCTTGAGACTGATTTCATAAACTAAAGCCTTCGGCACCAGCGACTCCTGTCACAGCACATTACCTCCTCAGTTGTACCGGCACAGCTGTCTGAGAGGCTTTGCTGTGAACCAGACCAAGGAACTGATCCAGCTGGAAGCAATCCCATAGATTTTTTTAAAATTTTTTTCCATCTCTTCAGCCCAGATCGCTTCCCCTGTCTAGCTCACAGCAGGAGTGGGAATGCGCAGGGAGGTGGAAGTTATCCCTGACCAGTCTCGCTGGTGGGTATTTCAAAAATACTAGGCCACAGCCTAGGAACTTATTTTTTGAGGCTTGTTCCTTTTAAACAGTTGCAGATTATACACGCAAAAGCAGTCATATATTCTCAACATTTAAAACATGCCCCAGAATCTCTAAAGTGAGGTGCTTAGTGCAGCCTCAAAGTTGTGCGTGACTGCACCTCCTCCCAACACTGAATTATATGACATTGATAATGTCGTGATTTCTTTTTTTTTCCCAGTTACATATTTCATCTTCCATTTTCCTCTCTATAGCACTAAGTTCAGGGCAGCTGGGTTATGCCTCCACTTCATGGAGAAGAACATGGGTACGTTCAGTTTGCTCTGCCAGCTGGAGCCTTGAACCAAAGCGCCTATGCTTGACTTGGAAAACCTGAGCTGTAACAGATTGTCCCACCACACCTCAGTCTACCCAGGATACTTGAGTGGAAGCTTACACCTATAGTTAGGGGCCAATCTTGCCCGGGTTCCCAGTGTGCAATGAACTCCAGGCTTGGGTTTGGATGAGCAATAAGTGGAAGTTGGAGGATTTATAATGTGTGGTTGTGAGGAAATCTGTCTTGAGAACATGTACTTAACTGATGGTTATAGACATGCTGAGTGTTATTCTGCTGAGAGCAGTTTGTTCCTGCAACATTCAGTTATTGCTTCAGGGGACTTTAAATATCATTACGTGTGGCCCAGATGATCGCAGGTATTCAGGCTCATAAAGAAATGTAAGCTTTCTGCAGTGCTATTTCATTGAGACACAGATGGAGCTGTATGATTTATCTGGAGTCACCCAGGGATACAACAGCAACCAACCTCACCAGGCCTATTCCCAAAAGCGCAGCCAGCCTTCATAATAGATGCTGACTAAGTACACAGTCAGCACAAGGAGTAGAAACGGATCCCTCCACTGAATTCTGTTTATTGCTATAAACAATTTACATGGATAGCAGCTTGTTGTGGGGCTGGTGATTCGTTGAGATGTCTTACTAGATCATGCTTGCAGTGAAAGGAGGAAGCCAAGAGCGTAACTCGGACTGCGGATGTGACCAGTCTCCGTGAGGCTGGCGAGGTGGCTGTATTTTGGCTAACTTGTCAGCAATTCAAACTGGGATTTCTAAACCATAACATCAGGCTCAGTGGCAGGTGGCAAAAAGCCCTGCATAGAGAGGTGGGAGTTGTGAAAAAAGGCATAAAATTGTCAACGGTGAGTTACACTCATAGTCTAGAGATGATGCCACCTCACTGAAGCCACATCTGCAGTGCTCATAGCATCTCCACTGTCTGGAATTACCTGCACTTGGTCTTTTACGTCTCACTGAAGATGGTCTCAGCCCAAGTTCTCATCTACGCAAAGATCTGTTATACAACTTGACCATTACAAAGGTCTTGTACCTTTCATTGGCACCTGATGTAAGATTGTTTTTCATTAACTGTGCAGTCTAGAAAGACCTTGAGATAAATGGGATTCAGATCCCCATTCTGCCCTGTGTACTGCAGTCTTGAACATATGTTGTGGAGTCTATAATGGTTTGCTGTAACAAGCAATTCACTGTGTAATGGGTGATGAATGAGTTATAATATTTTACTGCTCTTGGCTAAGTACATGAAGTGGCATGTGCAGTGACTATATTTCAGGATTTATTCAAATATGATCATTGAAACTCTCGTGTTCTTTGCAGGAGGCAAGAGGAAATAAAGACTGATGGTTTTTAATAAAATTGGGGCATTCTCTGAAAGGATTTTCTCTGGTTTTGTGATTTTGGAGCATTAACTACAAAGTAGTTTGGCAGCGTTATACTTAAATGATGTTCTAACATTTGCTACTATGTATAACTTGAGGGGAAGAGCATTGTTTGTGAGATTCTCCTTACAGATAGCAGCTGTGTGGGGTGCTACATGGGCCCATGTCAGGGAAGCAGGAGGAGACAGTAACCAGTGACAGAATCTGCCAAGAACTGGACAACCCTACAGGTTTCTTCTGTAGGGTTTCTCCATACACATTTGGCTTAGATCTGTGGTGTATCAGTGAGGTATCATTGCTGACACTAATATCTACTTACATTTTCTTCCCTGTTCACTCTCTGCCATTTAGTTTTCTTTCTGTTACAGAGTGGGTTTCTCTAAGGAAGGAACTGCACTATACCTGCCCTACAGTAATAAAGTTAGAGGACTATTGCTGCAATATTATGGCACTGATAATTGCAAAAATAAGCTGTGGGCTGATGCGGTGGCCACAATTTGTCCTCACATGTATCTTAAGCCAGAGGTTTTTCCTAAATCTGAACGTCTTCACTCCCAGGACTCAACTGCATTAAGAATGAAGCACTTATCTCACCTCTCTTTCAGGTTAACATCACTAGATTTCCATTAAAAGCTGCCATTTGGCTGGTTTGCACCCACAGGAGAAAGCTGTCATCACTCCTTCCTCCTTTCCAGCCCTAACGTTCACCTTCCCCTCTTCGAGTCAACATCAGGATGTTGACACTGAATGTCTTGTATTTGAATTTCATGCCAGGCTGCTCCCTGCTGGTTATCTGATTGGTACCTGACAGCAGCAAAACTCAACCTATGTGAAAGTCAAGCAACTGAGAAACTCAGCAGTTGGGGGGTGGGGGAAACAACACAAAAAAACCCACCACAACAAAACAAAACAAAAAATCCAGCCTCTTTTGTGTGTTGTATAATAACACAAGTAGTCACTTGGAGGGTATATACTTCCCCTGACATCAGATACATGAACTTTTATTGTTTTAATCAGAAAGAATACTCATCCTCGTCTAACTCAATGTGCTGACTTAGCTTTACAGGAGCTAGATGGTCATCTTTTCCTCCCACAGTCAGAGTGCTGGGAATCAGGTTTTACGCTTGAGAAGTCAGAACTTGCCATCAGCAAAAGGCTAAAGAGCAAAAGTGATTGAAACAAAGCTGCACTGTCAGCAACATTTGCTTCTTGATTCTGAATCTGCACATGATCATATAACTTTACATAATTCACACATTTTCATGAAAGAAGATTGTATGCATTGCCTAGCATGGTAAATTATAGAACACTGGCCAGTATATTCCTTCTCTGGCAACTTATCACACTGATATAATTTAAAGATTGTTTCTTCAATTTGTTTTTTCTCCATCAACAAGAAGATGAAAGCCTGAAAAAGACACCTGGCTGAGTGCTTTCCTAGTGATTTATTTTGTCTTATTAAAACCTTTTTCCTAAATACAAAGTAGGAAAACAAAGTCTAGATGACAAAAATCTGGAGTTGCAATAAGTTTTTTTCTGAAAATGATAACTCCATGCTGACTTTAGCTCTATGAAAACAAGCTTATTTTGTATAGATGTTAAATAACATTAAACCATTGGCCCACAGGTATAAAAGTTCATAAAATACCAGAGGTAACAACATGCTTTTCTCCTGTTAACCTTGTCCATGACTGCATCAATTTCCTGTGCCTACAAGAAATGTTGGAGGATCTCCTGGACAAAGTGTTGCCTATAAGCATTGTGTTAAAACCCATAGCATTAGACATTCAATTTCAGCTATTCAAGGTTTAAAAATGCAGGCTGTTTAGAGCACAGAGCAAGAATAAGGAGAATGCTGCAGGCCTGATGTTCCCAAAATCAGTGAACCGTGACAAGAAACTAGAAGATACTGCAAGAAGTTGCCTTCTGAGCAAGAGATTTCATAGAGATTGTGTGTGTCTGCCCAAGCCCAGCACGCACCAATGGGCTCTGTAGCCTCTTCCTCTGCCTCCACCAGGGCTTTGGCTGCCTGCTCCCAAGGTCAGCTCTTACTTGGCACAGCTGTGTAATCTCAGATCAGACTGCTTTTGTTTAAACACCTAAGCTGGTAGAAAAAGCTGTGAGAAGCCTTGTCTGCAGCCTCTGCACCTTGTCTCAGAAGCTGCCCTTGTCTCAGGCCATTGCTGCAGCTGTGTTGTAGCTATGGTGGTGTCTGGCCCTGTTCCCTCATGATCCTGACCTTGCATTGCTGACTTTGACTTCCTGGCTGGACCTCGGACCTGTCTTGTCACCACAGACTTGTGTGTCAGGACATGGCATCAGTGGGAGCAGCTGCCTCTGTTCCCTCAGAGACCTTGGCTCAGATGGAGCTCCTGAGGGAGGACCCAGCTGCCCAAGGGAATAATAGACCTTGAATTCATAGGAACAAACTCAGTTTGTTCAGAGACCTGATCAGCAGGATCCCATAGGAAACTGTCCCAAAGAGCAAAGGTGCCCAGGAGACCTTGTGAAGTCTTCAGGTGCAAGAACAGTCCATCCCAGTGTGCGGGACAGCAAGCAGTGTGGGGCAGCAGACCAGTGTGGCTGAATGGGAGCACCTGGCTGAGCCCATGCCACCGAAGGAAACAAACAGAGGGGGAGCAGGAGGGGCTGCCCCACAGCAGTGCAGAAGCGCTGCCCAGGCACACAGGGATGGAATCAGGAAGGACAAACACTGGCTGAAATGTAACAGTGGTGTGGGATGTGCGGGGTGGCAAGGGCTCCGACAGCTGCATGGGCAGCAGAAAGATCAGGGAAAATGCTGGGCCACTGCTAATTGGAAAGGGCTATCTAGTGATGAAGGACATAGCAAAGACTCAAAACATTCCTTGCCTTGGCCTTTCTTGGCAAGCTCTGCTCTCAGGCCTCCCACGTCTTTGTGCATAGTCACAGAGCTTGGGAGTGAGAGAAGTTCATGGTAGGTGAAGACAAATTTAGGGACCACTTAAGTAAACTGGACATACACAGGTGTATGGTAATGAATGGGGTACCTTGGAGGGTGCTGAGGCTGCTCTCTATACTATGTCTCATTAAGGTCCAAATGTGTCAAAGTTAAAACATATAAAATATTCACAAGCAACCACAAATCCATGAGACAAAGCAGAAGTCAAGAAAACCTGATAATTCAAGTATCAATCAGGAACTATTCTTACCAATGCCTTCTGCAGAGCTCCCTCTTCCCTTTCAGAGACACTTGAGGCTATTTGACCCCGTCTTGCCCCTCAGGAACGCTACTTACAAGTCAAGCCTCCGTGACTGTCCCAGCTTCCTAGAGGCCTTTCAGGACAGCTTACTAAATCCCACCCGGACTAGTTCCAGCTTGCTTTAATGGAGCATGAGAGTGCAGGGATTCAAACAATAGCAATGGGTTAGGACCGGGCACCCTACTGTGTTGTTAGGGTTGCAGTAACTGACTGTAAAATAATGATCACTTTGAGATAGGTTACTACTTCTGACACAGATGAGTGGTTTCAGCTTGGGACGTACCTTAACGTAATATTATGAATATGGGGCATTGTTTTTAGATATGAAAAGTGATGTTGTGATGTAGACATCAAAATATCAAGGTATTAACAGCCATGGAAGTTCTAGTTTCACAGTATCTGTAGTGTTCATAATGTCAAGTACCAGGAATACCAAAACCCACAGGACAGAGTTTCTAATTTGGGTCAACTTATTCTTATCACGTAGCAGAGGTATGGAAAATATTCCCCAGCAAGGTGCCACTGCACAATTTTACATCCTGGAGAGTTGTACTCAGTTCTACAGGATCCATATATGGGTAATTAATGAATCTTCTCTAACTAGCTAACCACACGTTCAGTACTGAGCTTGTGAGTCAATACTACTAATTCACAGTGACATCAGCTGGTGGTTGGGGATTGTCCCTCACAGTGTCCCACTGTTTAAATCATGTTTATGACACTAATTACACTGGCACATGCTAAATAATTCAAGATCCCTTGGTCTCACACACGGACATCAGTAAGGTTTATTCATGGCCATTAAGCATTGACCCACACAGGAAACTGGACAGTGTATGCTGTCCCAGTTTTCCACGTAGAAAAAGGTAATTCCTGATGTAGCTGAGACTTCCAGACATGTTGTTTTTCTGGACATGTCTTTTTCTCCTGATGAGAAATCTTTTCAGGGTGGCATTTGAAAACTCTGCAGTGTAAATAGTGGTGCTCAAGCATGATAGTGGATGAAGCACCCAATATGCTATATGCATGACATATCTACTCATCACCATGCTGGTGATCTGGATGCAGCAGACTTAAGGCAGACGTAAAGAGGGCAAAAGATATTTGCCATTTCTTGGATCCATTGGACATCCCCAACAGGTGCTGCACAAATGGCCTGTGCATTTACAGTAAATCTGATGTACATAAAAGCTACAAACTCGTGTGCATTTGTGAGTTACCTGAAGAGTACGTAGACACAGGCTAGGAACTGTATTTACATCTGTTAGGGTGACATACAATACAGTCTGACTGCCATTTGAAAAAAAGCAGTGGTGTTGCCATTCTGAAAACGGCTTTGCCAGAGTCAAATCACTTTCACAAGTCTTTTCAGCTACTTACTTTCTGCAAAGAGACAAAGGAAGAGGAAACTGTGACTTCAGGAGACTGCACGAGATTAATTTCATGGCTGGTATCTGAATAGAAGTACTGTTGATATGGCGAGTGACAAGGACCTTTTTCAGAGGTTGGTTTCCACTGTGGCTCACAGCAGTGGAGAAGCAAGTATTGTTAATGAGAAAACTGGACCTATTTTCATTCATCCCTGTAGCTCAGGAATGCAACAAACTAGCAGTGCTCCTAATTACCAGCCTCTGTACATTTCAAAAATACGGGTAAAACATAGGTCCAACAAAAAATGACTGAGAGACCAAAGGCCATTTCATTTCATACATTTAAAGTACTTGGTGAAGTAAGAACTTGCTAGAGCTTTGTTTAAAAAAAAAAAAAAAATCTGGTAAGTCTGCAAGACTTGAGATAGTGATCTGGAAATTACACTAAGAAAACACTATATTAGTGAAGAAATAAATTATTTGTTGAAATTTTTCTCGCAGCTATACTAATTGGTGTCATCTGTGTGTTCAGAACAAAGCAGAGATCCTTAACTCTGTGACAATTTTAGGTAAATTCCAAGACCATGAAGACAGCAGAGAGGAAATAGCTCAAAACATATTAAAGAAATTTGCCTCAGCCTTAAAGTATGCAATGATTTAATTAAGAATAGGAAAGCTAAATTTCATCCACCAGCCCACACAACCAAAATATATTACAGCAACAACTCAGGGTCTCTTAATTTTTTTGTCATAATAAAGTATTTGGTACATGGCTCCTCCACCTGTTCCACATCTTTAGTGAGAAATTCAATCTTTGCTGAAATCAAATCCCTTCTGAAATAAAATGAAATTCTGTTCACATATTCAGAACAACTAATCTTGCACAAGCCCAAAAGCAGTGTTTTTATTCAGGAAAGAGACAGCAAAAGAACAGCATAAAACTGCTGAAAGAGGTTTCACTCAGCCTGTAGGACTTTGCATCTGAATCTCAAAATGGCAGTCACCACACTACTTTCCCTGAAGCAGGGAGGAGAACAGTGCCTTTTCCATGACAGAACTGTGCATACACACAACTAAATGTCATTCCCAGTCAAGAATTTCTGTTCTGTTTCCCTTGCCTAATTTATGATTTTTTTCTTTAATTTCATGATGAATGATTTTAGACTTTGGGAGAGTTTATACTACAATGTTGTAGCCAGATGTGTGTATCAAAAGAGGCTTTTGGCATGTGCTCTTTCACATTTACACCTCTAGATTTACCATCTGCCACACGGCATTGGGAGAGAGTCACTGAAATATTTATGTTCTTCAAATATTGAAGAAGGAACTTGATTAGTAAAAGGAACATTGTATTAACCCCAAAGCTACTGTTCCTCTTTTTCCATTCACTGCAGAGTTTTGGCATAAAATCCCTCTGTGCCTGACTTTTTGCTCCAAGCCAAGATAAACAGTATACAACATCATTGCAGCACAAAGTGCACCATTACATTTACATTGCCTTTAGGCTAATAAGAAGCATGATCATTTTCTTTTTTTTATTAATCACATTACCTTCATTTGGCATGTGAAAGTTGTTTCTTCTAACTGAGTAATAGTTAATCAGTCAAAAGGTCCTTTCATTAATTCACTTAATATTTCCTCCCAGCATATTCTTAATACTTTTCTCTTTCAAATATTGCTTCATTTGTAATTTTATATCCAAAGCCTCTGATCTAAACATAAAGCCCTAGGAGGCTTTATTATTATTGCTGTTATTCTTTTCCCTGTGTTTTTCCCTATCCAGTGCTTTTTCTGAATCTAGTAATTTGATCTAGCAAATCAAATCTAGATTGTAACAAACATCTTAGAAAGCAGGCTACTGGAGCTTTTAGCACAACATGGAATTTGCAGTACAGAGTTTAAGAACACCACTGTTACGGTTTTTTTGTTGCCCTTTTAAGTATCTTTGAAGCACATTTGGGTATCCTATTTAGAGCTAGTAAGAGAGGGGTTTATTTCCAGCTATGTTGTTCTTTCAGCTTTGACTTCAACTGGAGTAGGATCAAGTCTTTAAATATGATTTTATTCTGAGAAATTAAAGATCAGAAATGAAGGGTTGCTATCTAAGACAACAACCTCAGATAATTTCATGCAGTAAACAACATACTGTGCTCCCATACTTGCATTACAGAAGCGTTTGTCATGTGTGCTGTTTCTGGCCACTGGAAATCAGTACTGTTAGTACTAGTCCATTTTACCTGTTTAATTATTTCTTTAGAATCATTACATGGCCTTTGCTAGGATTTACCAACCCAGTTTTAAATACAGTTCCAAAATCTACAATTGAATTTTTTATTATGACACATAATTCCAAACATAGTTCAGGAAAATACAGGCATTGCCTTTCAGAACAAGCCAGGCTGATGAAATATCTTCCTTCACTTGGGACATTTCCACACAGAAAATAGGTAACATATTGGAATCACCATTATCTCCAACATGCAGAAAATCCTAATTATTCTGGAAAATGAACAACCCACAAGTTTTACTCTGAAGAGTTCAGCAAGTGCTACTATTCTGTTCAGAATAAGCGTGGAGAAATAGGCACAAGCCAAACATCACACACAGTACAAAACAGAGCAAGGCAATGACTGCAGCTCTCCCTGATCCTAAATGAGCAACTCAACCTGGTGACTGTCCTCTCATACTACAGATTCAAAATGCAACTCTTGTTTTCCAGTAATATTCAAATAGTTAAGATACCTTTCCTCCTCTCAGTTCACCTTGAATATGCTTTGCAGTTTAATTCTTTCTCTTCCTCTTCGCCTAAACTGAAAAATATTATATCCCTTTTACTGGTATTCTATTTCCTTCTTCAGATAGAAAACATTGTCATTATCCTTAGCATCCTCCATTCCTCAGTCACCTTTCCTTTGTTTGGTTTGTCTGATACCTTGTTTGCTGAACTTAGTTCTCCAAGACCATGCCAAATTTCTCAGATAATATTCTCTCTGGTTTTCTGCTTCCCAAAGGTGTGAAATTTATAAGTTAACTTGAATCAAAAAATATATATCCATCCATAGAAAATGTCAAGTATTAATACAGTCCTGTTACAGGATCCAGGTAATACTGAATTATTTACAGAAAACATGCTGTATCTGAACACAAAATAATGCTTAAGTAACCTCTTGTGGATATATCAATAAAGATTTCCAGAAGTAGCAAGGGAAACAAAAGAAGAAAAAGAAAAAAAAAAAATGAAGAAGAGAAAATACAAGAAAGATTATATTTGGAAATTCAATAGGTGTAAAGTATTGCTATTTAAAAAGTCAGAATAAAATACCACATGATTTCATCAGGTTGCAGAGAGGAAAACAGATGCCTCTACTTATTCTACAAGATCAGAACAAGAAAGACAAGCAAGCAGAACTTAACTACACACATTCACATTTTTCTTCAGTTGGGAATATATAAGCTTTAGTTACTTGGTCTAAATACATATAGGAAATGTCCACAGATACCAAAAGGTGTTTAAAAATGTTAAGGCTGCAAAATCAAGTTTTGAAAAATTACAAAATTCTAGGCTTGCTCTTACGATGTCATTGCTGGTGCACACACACACATGGCAGCCCTGATGCTTTTCAGCTGTTAAGAATCTTCACAGTGCTTCATTCTGCTTCATCCCAGAAATAAAGATCAGAGTATTCAATTAAATAATTAAATCTTCCTATTTACCTTGTGAATGAAATCACAGGACAGTAAGGGTGTTGGCACCCTCTAATTCTGCCTTATGGGCCACTTCTTATGCTCAGCACATGCTGCTGCATGCCCTTCTCTGCAGTTTTGGGGGTAGGCAAGTAAATCCCCATAAAGTGCTATTAACCAGGGGCAATGTGCCCTGCTGTGCTGAGCTTGCTGTCAGAATGTGCTCGATATCCATGTAGGTAGTATAGGAGGAAAAAGTCTCAGGAAGGTCTTACTAAAAACATTTACCATTCTGATAGGAATGGTCCTCTTTCTCCCCAAGGCAAAAGCCATCCACCTACATTCTTACGGCATGATCCTACAAAGCTTTGCCTTATGGCCAATGCCGCATTCAATATACCAATGAGCACAGTGCCCTGAAACAATCCATCTTTTTGAGATGTGTGGAGATTGAGATGGCTTCTCATGTCCATTTGCATCAGATGTATACAGTTTCTGCAGTTCATTTAAAATTTGGGGATAATATTTTTGGCTTCTGAAGATCCTTAGGACTGCTCTTTTAACACCAGCATTATTTTCTATAGTACCATAATTATTAGGTAATTGCACACATAAAAAGAAAAAGTGGTACTATCATTGTGGGGGAAGGAAGGGAGGAGGCACACATATTTAAGTGCTATACTTTTACTTGCTTTTAACTTACCTGAACCTTCCTTAAAATTTTAAGAGAAATTCAACACTGTGGAAGATTAAATGTTCAGGAGAATTTTACAGAACGACAAATGATGTCAAAAAACTTACTTAGAATAAATGTGTGCAACTATTATATATTTACTTTTCATTCATTCAAGTATTTCAGGGTGACCGGATCAAATAATTTGGAACAAATTACTGGAATTTAACATCTCCATTAATAAAAAACTTGCTTGATTGAACAATGTAATCATTGTAAAAATGAAACCTTTTCAGACACTATTTCTTTCCTAAGCTTTCTATCAAATTAAAAATTGCAAGAAATGCATGATGCACTGAAGAACAATATGTGATACAAAACAGTGCAATGGAGAAAAGCAATGGTAATATGCAGGCTGTGCCACTTACCGAACAAAAGATAATAAGGTTAGTCAAAAAGATGGCAAATAAACTTTACACTTATGTGGAACATAGTGCACTTCCAAAGGGCAATTTATTCCACTCTAAAAGGTATCTGAAATAGTTGGGTTGGATTGTTTTTTAAATAATTCTATTACTTTTTATTCACTATGGAGAGAACCAAGATCATTAGTTTAGATATCTAAATTCCAGATAGCTATGGAGGTGGGATGACTCTCACCTAGAATTTCTAGGTCTTAAAGTCCAGTTATCTACCTTTAGAGCAGTATACATTTATGTTAAAAATCCCATAAAACTCTCTTGCATCTATCCCAGGCATGGATACTTAGATTTACAGGTAATTCAGGAGAAATAACCTTGAAATGCTTATGTAGGTCTTAAAAATTCTCTAAATTTCTTAAAAACACATTACTATGAATTACGCAGTACAGACAAAGGGGTGAGGTAACACTCTTCAGATGTCTGGATGTACTCATCAGTGACCACCCAGCTCTGTATTTCAAAAATTAACAGTTATATGGAATATCACAGCAGTTAAATTAGCTGTGTGGAAAAATTAAACTAAAATTAAACTAGCTGTGAGGAAAAAACCCCCACAACAGAAAATAGAAAATCTGATTTATGGGGACAGAAAAATGTGAATAAATCGACATAGTACTCAAAAGTTATAGAAAAATAATCCTGTCTCACCAGGAAAATTACAATAGATCAGTATTTTAAATTATTATATGGTGACATGAATTACATATTTATCAAATACAGTCTATCCATTCTTTAAATATCCTCTGAAGATTATCCAAAACTTGGATTTGTGCACCCAAAGCTCACATACTTTCACGTCAGAACAGACAAGTGATGAATATACAAGCTTTGACAGAATTTCTGTTTAATACTGTTTAACACAGGGAAAGCTGTACTATACAAGTTCAAAGAAGTGGGAAATTACTGACATCCAGAACAAGAGAAATCACAGAGCTGCACCCCAAAATACTGGGAGTCATGGTTTTTCTTACACAGTCCTGTGCTAATCTTTAAGGTACTTTTCACTTTCAGAACTTGATACCTCCTTGCCCAAATACAGCATATTTCCCTTTTGTGACCAGACAACATAAGGTCTAAGAGTGTGTATCTATGTGGCATGTAAAGTGGGTTTTATTATTCTTGGAGAAAACAAGATTTTGAGTTGCATTAATGAAAATCAAGTGAAATATAGGAAATGAAAATTTAAATAACAATCAGAGAAAAGTGGAAAAATCTAACAGGATTTAAAAAATAATTTTCAAACCTGTTTTATAGCTTAAGGTCAGCCAATAATGAATGATATAAGTGGTGAATGCAATTTATGTGACAAGAGAGGATGTTACATGGAAATATAAGATATACAGAAGGAGCATTTACATAGTCATTATTGAACATACATAAATTAAATGTGTATACTTAGCAATTTTTATTGTAATGTGTAAAATTCAAGCAACAGGGACCAAAATACCAAGAAACAGCTGCTTTTCAGGCTCCTCTATATTAAATGAAAGAGAAAAGCAGATTTTCAGCCTAAGCTTAAAAACCTCTTATTTGCTATTCTGTAGTTTAAATCAGCAGATTTCAATTCTGAGAACCATCCATTCTCAGATGATGTTTCATTAGACAATAAAATATCTTCAGAGATTTCATCTGATTGACAATTTAGTTATGGTTCACCTTTGCCTTGTTTAATTCCATGATCATGCAAGGGAAGATTTAATTAACACCTTTCTTCCTCTAAAGAATGATTCCGTCCAGATTCGCTGCATCATTTTTCACTAGATAATCAGGCATTTGCAAAACCTGAAGACTAAATAATTAATCAGTCATTGAGTTGAAAACATGAAAAACTAATGAGTCAAGGTTTATGTGAGAATCACAACTCCTGTACGATGGAATACATGTGGCACCAATTTATATGTTTATTTAGACTTTACCTTTATGAGTACTCAAAATAAATGTCTATAGCCATTTTAAAGGTCAACACGATTGAGTATACTGATGTTTTTTATATACCAACCTGAATTATTTTTAAGGCTGCACCTGGTGTGAATGACTTTTGAATCATTCCTTGATCTTCACTGAGATAAATCAGTTAGCAAAAGAAATTGCATTTCTCAGAAAGTCCCATGTAATGTATGGAGATTTCCATCTCTCTTAGAAAGGTTACAAGACACCTGATCATGTTAATCCTTCTGTCAAAAAATTTCTTTTTTTTAAATCAGAGAAAAACAGGCAATATTTTTCTACTAACTCTAAGTCATCTAGGATTGCTGGTACTCTGTGTCTTTGGGGATTTAACCAACTCCTATTGCAAAACGGGATGCAACACATGTATTTTATCCAAAAGTACTGCAAGGAAATGGAGATTAAAAGGACCATACATCTAGCAGAAAAAGAGCAGAAGGGAAACATGACATTGGAAGCTGAAAATGACTGTGAGGTCAGGCCAACTGCCTTGCACATGCCAACATACAAACTAATGTGCAAGAGGGTACTGTAATGCATGATATGATATGGAGAGGTTGACTATCCCACTTTGCTCTGTGCTGTGTTTCTGTCTATTCTGACAGCTCAAAGCAGAATTGTTCTTGGTAGAGACAGTCCACTCCGGCACTAGATGGCATAGATTGACCTGCAAAGGCTGAAGGCTTTTGGGGTATCTCCCCTTTTAACGCTTTGGTAAAAATGCTTTTGGGGTATTTCTAAGGGTTGTCCATGACCAAAAAAATATGGACAACTGGAGAATTCATAAACACAGATACTGTGAAGACCAGCTATCTCTGAGATGTGGTACAGGTTTTTTTTCTTCAAGAACCATGAGAAATTCTCTCACTGCTCTTTCCATGTTGCTGAACCACTTTGTCCACACAAACAAAACTGTACAACTGTACAAAAAAAAAAAAGCCAAAAGAGAAGGACAGGACCTTTTTTTTTTTTCTCCTGCCTAAGGATTGTCGTGTTAGCAATTAAAATTGTTAGCAAGGTCCCTGTGTCAACTAGAAACCTCTTAAGCAAAGCCTGGGCATGCATCAGGGTTTTGTATGGGCCAGGAATCATTTCCAACAGCCTGTTTAAATAAGACCATCCCCTTTAGGTGGGTAAGAGAATTAGTGGTATGGACATATGTCATATCATACCAGCTGGCTGCAAAAAACTGTCCTGGCCTGGGTTTTTATTGTTTTTAAACATGATAAATGTAACCATTGGATTCAGCCAGCCCAATAGCTTGTCCGTGGCAATGACAAATAGAAAATGTTTAAGGAAAGCATTTAAAAAGCAGGAAAGGCATGGAGTGATATTTCCTGTAGTGTATCCTGCTGGCTTCCAACAATCAAGAACCTAGGGATTTCATGAGTCTCAGACTACATCCAGATATATCGATTTTAATAGCTTTTTCTTCTTACTTCCAGCTGTTTTCGACTTTGCATTTTCCTTTTTCTTTAGGCTTATTTTTAGAGTGCGCTGTTGGGCGCCAAGAGGGGAATGCAACCTGCCTCTCTTCCAGGTTCTGAGACCAGCTATGCACAAGCTGCATCAGGTCACACCAGCTCCAGGAGGTGCAATGGGCTTGATCCAGACAATTAAGAATTCAGTTCTGGAAAGATCCAAGTACCTACCTGATCTGTCAGATTTCTCTTTTAGGAAGTCAGTGGCCTGCTTCAGGCTTCCATGCTGAAGTGAAACGTTCTCTCTCTATGACAAGGTGGCAGAAGTTCCATCACACAGTGGGATATTTTGGATACTTGAAGTTCAGGTGAGCAGTGTTTTATTTTATTTCAAAATGTGATAACTTTTTTCAAAATTTAATCAGCACTGTTACTTCATATGTTTTCAGGTTTTGGTGGGTTTTTCATGAGCTCTTCCAAAGCTTCCAAAGCTTGATGAACTTGTATGGATAATTAAAGGCTTTCATATGAATAGTTTATTTCAAAGTTTAATTAACATCTCGATATGGAGTTGAAAGTGCGACATCTGCCTTAAGAGAAATGTCTTTTTCCAAGTTCAGGAGCTGGTGCCATTGCACATAGAGAGGGCACGGACATTTTCAAATGCACAGAGATTAGCAGAGGAAAGCAGACAAAGGACCTTTTGAACTTCCAAG
The DNA here is from genome assembly GCA_035590275.1 of Ibycter americanus. Classification (NCBI taxonomy): domain Eukaryota; kingdom Metazoa; phylum Chordata; class Aves; order Falconiformes; family Falconidae; genus Ibycter; species Ibycter americanus. Next base: position 61,168,917 of record JAVJGI010000062.1, read on the forward strand.
GGGAGAAAGGAGTTTAGGAGAAGAGCCGAGGCTGATGGTCTGAAAGGAGAAGTAAGGTCAACACTCTCTTTCATCAATTACTCCTTGGAGAAGATGAACACGATAAGAAAAATACATTTGACTATAGTTCAACTACACTTTACATTAAGGCATTTTCTAATACCCTTTAAAACCAAGATCTGACACAGGAATTCATGACAAAAAAGGATCTAGTACAGATAAAACCCTACAGGCCCTTGAACACAAGCAGTGGCAGCAGCAGGTAACACTGCTCGTGGAGGCAGCTCCCATCTGTGTGTCTGATCATTTGGAAGGGGCTTACAAGCCACCTGTGGCATATATGCTACTGTTTAGAAATCTACGATCCAGGCCAAAACATGTTTTTTAAAAGAAAAATACAAAAAAATGTGTCTTAGCAGACTCAGGCTGTGCATAGTGGTTTTCAGTTGTATTAAAACCCATTTTTGTTCATAACAGTTTTTAAATGGCTTTCCACACATGGTGTCCCTGCTCATCTCAATGCATGAGTTCATGTCATATTTCCTAGTACAAAAGAAATCAAATTATAAGTAAAACACCTAAAGCATTAATATTACTTATAGGCTTTTTCTTCATGACAGATAAGAAACAGACCTGTTACTAGCCATATTCTAATCATAGCCTTAAAAGGATTTAGTAATATGTCTAAGATGAATATTAAATTACCTTTGCCTTGTCTTATACTATCTGGGTCAGAAAGGTTGATTGGGGTTATGGCCTAGGCTGTGAAAACTTTATTTTACTGGAAATGCTATTACTTATTTTTACTTTTTTTATTATAGAAAAAAATAATTCTATATTTTTATTTGATTTTGTTTCTAAATTAATTTTCCATCTCATCTACTAAGGATATGAGATGTGAAAACAGTGCTGTACTCTGTGTGAGCACATTAGTTGAGCAAAATACTTTGAAAGTAAGTCTAGCTAACACTGCAGCAAGGCTACATTTATCTGTTTTTCTTACCAGATTAATAAAAAAAAAACCTGTGCAAAAATTATCTTCCCTTTCCCCTTAATAAAAAAGCTTTAAATACATTAAAAAAGATAAATTTCAGTGTGGCATGTCAAGTGTGTATGAGAGTGCCCAGGAAGTCTTAAACTGTCAGTGACCCAGGAGGCTAAGCAGTACATCACTGAGATTTGGAAATGCCTCTCAGAATTTGCAAAATCCTCTGTCACATTACAAAGGCATGCCCTTTGCACACTTAAGAGGACTGGCTCACTGATCTATGTGTCACACCTGAAACAATAGGAATGTGCTTTTGACCTCACATAAATTTCACTTTACTGTAGTTGCAAAGACTCCAGCAGAGTTATTTCAGAAATACATATGTGCAGCTGAAACCAGTAGAGCACCACAGCTCTCTAATATCACTGCAAGAGCTCATCTTCATTATCTCCCACATTTCTTCTCTGCTCTCCCATAGCACTCAACAGTTGCCTCTGCATCCTTTTGTATTGCAAGCTCTCTGGGACAGGGACTACCTATTTATGACTTTCCAGTCAGGGTTTCTGGACATTTCTGTAAAGCTGATTTGAAATAATTATGGTATTCAGAGAGTGTATAGACAAGGTAGAAGCAATTACTGAGCCAAGGCCCTTCCATGATCATGCATTGCCTACAAAGTGCATAATAATAATTTGACTTTTCACTGGAATCTACTCTTGCTGTTTTTCAGTCGTGTTGCTTGTTGTCAGTTAAAAGCTGTCAGCAATCTAATCCATAGGATAATTTTGCAATTTCTTTTCATGCCCATAACATATCCAGGCAGTCCATTTCAATTAGAGCATAGCAAGTTGCAGTACCCCCTCAGTACCCTCAAAATTTATGCAGTTTGCTTTGGCTAACCATCAATCCACACTTACTGCTATCTGCACTTCCATCTGAGTATACCTGCTGGCAGTAGACAAGGAAACACTGGCATGCCTTACAGGTCATCCAGGCTGATGGATGCTTACTTTCTATATTTTGCTGCAATATCAAGTGCTTTCATTTTTCAGGATTTGTTCCAGAAAAGCAGGTCATCTTCAGATATCTCTGCATAGACTAAAGAGAAAAAAAATCAAAACTCTGTTTTGTGGTGGGATTCAAGGTTTTATGCATTTGTTCTTATTTTATATCCAGAAATCCTGAGATGCTCAACAATATTTTCAGCTTTCCCATCATCCAGGAAGACCCCAGAGATTACACCCCCCACCAGGGATAGGGAATAGCCAAGTTCATGATGTTTGAAGGCATGACTAGGAAATGGACTTTCCAAATGTTCACTTGTAGGTGGAAAAGCAGTTTAAATTTTGAATGATAACAGGCAGCAGCTACTGGGGTATATGTTTGCTGGGATGAGCATCTGAAACTGAACTTCTGAATTCTTCAGTTCTCAAGCAGAAGGCTGCCACGTGGTAGCTGCAGCTGGTGTGGGCTGGTTGCAAATTTTGGTGGCACTCAGAATGAACAAAGTGACACATCCTGAATCCTCCAGCTAATAAGAAAACATGAGGCAGAACCACCGGTTAAAAGGCTAATCACACATTGTGCTCCTGCACATGTGTTATTTGGACTGGGAAAATGAGAGGCTTGGGGGCTAAGAAAGAAAAGCTGGTGCCAAAAAAAAAAGTGCTCTCGAAATAGAGAAGGGATCCTGGAAAGCAGAAGATAAAGACCCTGGCTTCAGGAAAGATCTTGGAAGTAGGGGAAAATCATGGAGACCAGAGACCTGTGTAGAGATGAATTCTAGGGGTGTCCAGGGGCCTTGGCCAGTGATGCCAAAGGCTGGTATCCGAAGCCAGCAGATTGATGGGAAATGACCTGACTTTTGGCATGGCTGTCCTGGTGCAGCAATGACTGTGTGCGGAAGGGAAGTCAGGACCTAGGGAGCATAGCACTGTGGGGAGAGAGTGACTGAGTGTGTGAAACACTCAGGTACAGTAAAAACTTGCACCTTTTTGGTCCATAAATAAACCTCAGCATCTAGATCCACCACGGATTGTGGTTTACTCTGTCTCAGCTGTGACAACTCTCTACCACGCTGTCCTTCCTTGCTTTCATCTACTCTCTGTCTTTCCTCTTACACTTCGGGTAAGTTCTGTATTAAAAGCCTCCATTTCAAGAGTTTCCATCTTCTGCAAAGAGTTTGTCAAAAAAATCCTAACTATTTCTATGAGACAGTGAATCATTGTAAGAATACTTTCATTTCCAAATGCCTTACGAGCTGCTACCTTCTCTCTATCTGGATCTATTACTTGCTTGCTAATTGTTTTCAAGGAGCCCTAGATGACTGTGACAAAGGCAGCACTTATTTCTCTTGAGCTTTAGGCCCACACACTTCATTGTTTCAATATAATAGACTTATTACGTTATTCTTGAGAAAGGTCATACAATACCGCCTGTAAGCGATCACCTTTCAGGTGCTGCAGTTGCTATTATTTTCCTCTTTATGAGTTGAAGTGTGTGAATAATGTCAAGGGGAAAGAATCTATTCGACTTGTTAAATAAAATTAGCTAACTTGACACTTCATGAATGTAGAAGAATCTGGGGGGAAATGAAAGACCATAAGGTAGAAAAACCACAGCTTGTTAATCTGGAAAAAATCTTGCCCAGTACAAGCAAGACCTGTCAGGAGTTATACAAATTTCTGTGAAAGAATTTCAAAATTAATCCAAATAACATAAACCTGATTTCACTGTAACATTTCTTTCCAAGTGAACATTTTCTTGGAGTTACCCAGCTGTCAATCCTAGCTAGCCCTGCAAAATTTTAACTGGCAAAATACCTACCGTAAATTGAAACGTGCCAAAATTCTCAAAATCATTTTTACTGAAATTAAAAAATAAACCCTTTTCCAAGGTTTGAAATGTTGTGTAACCTGATTTGTGATGATTTGCAATGTCGTGAGATTTAATATTTTTGTGAAGTGCAAGGACTAACTGTTAAGGACTGACTACTACTAAGGACTCCTAAGGGGTCCAGGAAGGCTGGACATCCTTTAAGAAGGAAATCTCAAAGGTGCAGCAGCAGGCTGTCCCCATGTGCCAAAAGACAAGCCGGTAGGGGGGAGACTGGCCTGGCTGAACAGAGAGCTTTGGCTGGAAGTCAGGAAAAAGAGGAGAGTTTATGACCTTTGGAAGAAGAAGCAGGCAACTCAGGAAGGATGTTATGAAGTTATGCAGGAAGAAAATTGAATCTCCTTCTATGGCAAGGTAACCTGCTTAGTGGATGAGGGAAAGTCAGTGTATGTTGTCTGCCTAGACTTTAGTAAAGCCTTGGACACCATTTCCCACAACATTCTCCTGGAGAAAATGGCTGCTCATGGCTTTGACATGTGTACTGTTCGCTGCATGAAAAACTGTCTGGATGGCCGAGCCCAAAGGGTGGTGGTGAACAGAGTTAAATCCAGTTGGTGGTCGGCCACAAGTGGTGTTCCCCAGGGCTCAGTACTGGGGCCAGTCTGGTTTAATATCTGTATTGACGATCTGGGCAAGGGGATCAAGTGCACTGTCAGTAAGCTTGTACACAACACCAAGCTGTGAGGGAGTGTTGATCTGCTTGAGGGCAGGAAGGCTCTGCAGAGGGATCTGGACAGGCTGGACCAATGGACCAAGGCCAGTTGTATGAGGTTCAAAGCTGAGTGCTGGGTCCTGCACTTGGGTCGCAACAACCCCACACAGCGCTACAGGCTTGGGGAAGGGTGGCTGGAAAGCTGCCCAGAAGAAAAGGACCTGGGGGTGTTGGTCGGCAGCCAGCTGAACATGAGCCAGCAGCGTGCCCAGGTGGCCAAGAAAGCCAGCAGCATCCTGGCTTGTGTCAGAAACAGCGTGGCCAGCAGGACTAGGGAAGTGATTGTCCCCCTGTACTTGGCACTGGTGAGGCTACACCTTGAATACTGTGTTTGATTTTGGGCCCTTCACTACAAGAAAGACATTGAGGTGCTGGAGCATGTCCAGAGAAGGACAACGAAGCTGGTGAAGGGTCTAGAGAACAAGTCTTCTGAGGAGCTGTTGAGGGAACTGGGGTTGTTTAGCCTGGAGAGGAGGAGGCTCAGGGGGGATCTTACTGCTCTCCATAACTACATGAAAGGAGGTTGTAGCAAGGTGAGGGTTGGTCTCTTCTGCCAGGTCACAAGCTACAGGACAAGAGGAAATGGCCTCAAGTTGTGCCAGGAAGGTTTAGATTAGATATTAGGAAAAATTTCTTCACTGAAATGGTTGTCAAGTATTGGAACAGGCTGCCCAGAGAGGTGGTGAAATAACCATCCCTGGAGCGAATCTAAAAACGTGTAGATGTGGTGCTTAGGGACATGTTTTACTGGTGGAAGTGGCAGTCCTGGGTTAATGGTTGGACTTGATGATATTAAAGGTCTTTTCCAACCTAAACAATTCTATGCATCCATAATAACACCTGCTGGCATTTCACCTTGCTGAACCTGAAAAACCTCCAAGGACAGAAATTTCACAAAATTATCCAGGTAATCTGTTCCAGCAACTCAGTCTTTTCCAAACTTGTGGCTGTTGCCCCTTGTTATGTCATCTGCCATTGTGGAGGAGATTTTCGCTCTGCAATCTTTGTAACTCTCCACGTTTGGTCACTTCTAGCTTGTACTTCACCAAACTAAACAAGCTCATGTGCTTCAACCTCCCTTGCCAGCTTGTGTGCTCCAGACCCTTGATGAACTGAGCAGCCCTTCATTGAACCTTAGTTTCTCAATTTCCTGTTTAAATTGGGTGATCCAAAATTAGACAGTATTCTAGGTGCAGTGTCACCCAGCAGAGCTGGTCATAACACAGGTATGCAATTTGCCTTATTTGCAATGAGAGTGCACTGTTGGCTTGTATTAAGCCTGGCATGCACCATAATTGTACGTTTTTTTCCAGCAATTTTTCTCCTCAGCCAGCCAGTCCCCAGCTGGTACTGATGCACAGGGGTTATTCCTCTGAGGTGTGGGACTTAGAACTTCTCATTTAACTTCATGAGGTTTCTGCTGGCTCCATCTTCAAGTTTGTCAAGGTCCCTATGGATTGAAGTGTTACTTGTTTTGATGTGCTGTGTAAGTCATGCACCTCCACCCATGCACATATAGCGCTGTATCACACATTTGATGTTCGGGATACTCAGGAGATGCTTGGCCTGCTTCCAACCTTCATGCCAAAGTTGTTTTCTCACATGAAGTAGAAAGATTCTGCAGATATGGCTGAGACTCCCTTACCTCTGAACACAGATAGTTTATACTATGGTTATTAATGCACTTTCCTGGGAAGAGTAATCGTGGTCAAGCCCCAGGCAAAGGAGGGAATTGCAGTGCCTGATCAACAATCTCATCCCGTAATCTGGCTGTTGGTTACAGAGAGGAACACCTCTCCCTTCCCTAAAGGTTTTGTGTGTGTATTCAGCCCTGTTTTTTCCCTACCATTTCTTGTTTGTCCCTGAAAATGAAACTTTATGTTTTGGTGTCAGCAGACTGTTTTGCTTGTCCCAAAACAATATCTTTGCCTTGGTAAAGAGAATGACATTGAAAAAATATACTTTTCATTAAAATCTCATCCCAAACTGTATTTTTAAATGATGAATTGTTTGCCTAGACCCAGTTCTAATATTTTCTCTAATCCTACACTTTACCTTTCAATTCAATTCTTTTAGTTTCAAAACCACTGAAAATGGAATTCATTTGTCATAAGTATTTAAGGGATTGAATGTTAAAGCAAAAGCAAAATAATGTAAGAGTATTAATTACTTTTCTTTAAAACTACAGGGTACCTTTTCTTCTGCATCACTCTAAACAATATAGCTCTGTTATCCAAAACAGTGTGCTAATCTGTGGGCAACTTGCTTGCAATTAGTATCCTTTGGCTTAATTATTTTCTAGAAAACTTTTGCAGAGTTAAGTTCTCCTCCAAAACTGTTTCCAAACAAGTTAGTGTATGTTAACTGAGCAGGATTTTTCAGACCCAATGAGAAGACTACATTCATCCTCAGTTCCTATATTAGTTTTAAAGTTGCCTTCAGTGTCACGATTTAAAACCTCACCTTCAAGGCAGGACTCACTAAAAACCTCTAGGAAATGATTCAAGAAAGAGATGTACCCACATTTCCTTGTGTTGTTACTTCTTTCACATTTGTTACATAAAACACAACAGCAGAAACTTTTCTTCCTCCTCTTTCAGCATCATTTTTTCAGGTAATGTCCTTGACATGCTGAATCTACCTAGGGCTTGGCCTTTGTAGTTTTTGCTCTCCAAAGATTTTGTCCTCTGATGAACTGAAGTAGTCACATTACCTTCTCTAGTCTTTGCTGCTTTAAAAGCACTTTGAAATATTGAAGTCAATAGCTATGTACATTCTTTACAGATGTCTGCACACTTCAAAAAAATTAAAACTATTTTTGAAGAGGGTCTTTATTCGGCACTCCAATGAAAGCCTGGGCCCTCTTGCAACTGTTTAACAATTGCCTGTTAATTCTTAGAAAGCCCCTGTAAATATTTGTATTGTTTTGCTATGCAATTAAAATACTCTTTTATGAATTAGACTTCATCAGAAAATAAAAAAATAAATAAGAAAAGATAATTTTCTCCCATCTCACATTGTAATGAGGCTTTACACACAGTATCCTTCCCTGAATTAAATACAGAGTCTAGACGTGATTTTGCTACCCAACCCACTAAGCTTCATGATGGTTTCTATCAAACAGGAAAAAACAGTCCCACCAACCATCTTTCTTCTTTCCTTACCCAGAATGACGCTCCAGCCCAGATACATTCTATGCCTTGAAAGGCAGAGTTCTTCTTCCGAAACACTCTGGAAGCACTGATTCCACAAACAGAAGGTATGTTTTCACTTTTACATCTAAAGCCTCTCAGGCTTTGCAGGTTCTTGTTTACATGTATGATAAAATGCAAGCTGTGTATTGTATACATAGTTTATGCAGAGCCTACTTTTGCGATAGGAAAATCTCGATGGATTACTAATGAAAAGAAGTTGCACGATAATCTATGCAGCAGTAATTCTGTAAAATACACCAGCAGCTACTAAAATGGAGAATTCAAGGGTAAATGTTAAAAGTACATTGTGGTTGAGATTTTACAAGAGAAAATACATACTTTTTAAAAAATTATATGAAGTCGCAAAGCTTGGAGTGGGTTTTAAAATTTAGCACTCTAAAGGATCTACAATAAGGAACAGACATTCTAAGACATTCGTTTCTGCTTAGATCTTGAGCAGTTTGAAACTGTTGGTTTAGGATTAAATACACCGTAACAAATTCTCATGTCTTTAGTCAGTAGAAGCTTCAGATAGAATCCTTGGATGTTAGCTGATATGGATAAATAAATGAAAAACCTATTTTGCAGTTTCTTGGACTTCTTGAATCTGCATCAGAAAAATGAATACAATTAAGATACCTGGTAGGGCATCTTGCAAAAAAAGTTTTGCGACTTATAATTTTACACTGACACAAGTACTTCCAAAGAGAAATAAGTGTAAAGGTTTTAGAAGCATCTCATTAATTTACTCATCAACAGTACCTCAAAGGAAGGTATTACCTTCCAGGAAATTATTGGATTTGATCAAATCCATACCCCCGCAAGTAGTCCCCCTGCTTAGATATGTCCTTGGGAATTCAGAGTGGTTTGAAACATTAGAAAGGTTTTATTGACTGTGCCAAATAAAGGAAATAAGGAATCCACTGCACTACAACCAGAAGTCTGGTCCCGCCAGGTCTGAGAATTCAGAGCCTGAAGAAGATAAAGGAGAAATGTGTAAAGACTCTAATAAATGAGTTAGAAAATCCAAGTCTCTTTCATTTTTAAGTAAAACCATTCATCATTTTCAGAATATCTAGAACAAAATGGGCCTTTCATCCTGAATTCAGAACAACCTTTTTGCACCAGCTCCACTGAAACTATTCTCCCTCTTCTGAATAAGAGTCCTCACTGGACTAATGTTAACAGAGGAAAGCTTGTGAGAATTTCTTCCTCACTTCTATTGAGAAAGTTCTCAGCCCACATCCTAAGCAAGCTTAGAGAACATCTTGGTCCTTGCTTGCTTGCTAAAACCTCAGTTCTGATGATATCAAAGCCAGCATTCAAAGTTATAGTAGACAGGTCTGGAGTACATTAAACTGATACTTTTCATAGCTGACCTTCCTCTTTTGCACTATTCTTACTTCTTCAGTAGCATGTTATGCCTCCTCAACACATGGGTCTGTGCTCTAGTAAAGTCAGTAGACAATATTTCAGTGATATAAAGCTTTGCCACAAAAAAACAGTCATCAGCCACACACACCCCGCTTGCCAGCAAGAATCTTACACCTGCTTCAAGGTTTCCTGGTATCATAGTATACTGATGGGTCAAGAGGGTCCCCAGTGCAATGTCATAAGTGACGGATTTTGAGTGCTTACTGAACAGAGCCCATCACTTTCCAGGTTTTATGTGCTACTAAGACAAAAGCCAGTGTCAGTAGCCATAGCTGTCTACCAAGGACACCAAAGAATTCTGTCAAATATTTACAGGAAAAATTAAGCATAACTGGAGAAATTAAAAATACTTTCCTTTTAGGAAAAAAACATCAAGCCATATGCAATGCAAATATTAGATGCATATCAAAGAGGTGTGTGTAAAACAATTAAAATTCAATTAAGGAAGCAAATTACCTTTTTAGCAAATTACAGGGGTTTAGGATTTCTGTTAAAAGTGCTTTACAGGTTGTTAGCAATTAATTGATGTCATTTAGTATTGGTATGTAATTAAGTTCAAACAGTAACTTTTATCTTCAGTAAAAAAGATTTCCTGATTATGTTATGAAACTTAATTGGGTAGAGGAGCCACAAAGGCATTCTTGTCCCTCTCTTGACAAGCAGCAATCTATGTTGTCTTAGTTTAACAGGCAATGGTTTATATCTAAATAATTTTAAACTAATTACTTATCTTGTCTTTTATATTAAAAAAGCATGCTTTTAGCTGTATAACTTTTTCCAAGAAAAAATCTATCAAACTAAATTACAGGATGGAAATAGATGCATGAAACAGAACATGTAGGCGTAAGTTCTAAAACAAATACCAGGCAATTGGTATTCACATCAAAATAACAGTCTGAGCTGAACATTAAATTTAAACATTTTATTAATTTCCTGGTTCCAGCATTTTTTATATTTTCAACTGGAGAAAAAAATGTTGGTAACCAGTATACTTGTAACATCCTTTATTTTCCTACTTCCAAATGATTATTTAAAAACTGTTGCAAAAGTCCATTGCTGAGCATGGCAGAAAAGGACCTGGGGTCCTGGTGGTTAACTAGATGACCATGAGCCAGCAGTGTACTTTCCTGACAAAGACCCTCCTTCTCTCTTCAACACTGCTGAGGCTACATCTGGATGCTGTGTCAGTTTCTGGCCTCCCTAGTACAAGAGATATGGACATACTGGAGTGAGCCTGGCAAAGGCTCAGAAGGATGCTTGAGAGACTGGAGCATCTCTCATATGAGGAGATGCTTAGAAAGCTGGGACTGTTTATCTTGGAAAAGAGAAGATTTACAGGGATCTTATCTGTGTGCACAAACACAAGATGGTGGGGTGTAAAGAAGACTGAGCCAGACTTTCCTCAGTGGTGGCCAGTGAAAGACGAGAATCATAGAATTATAGAATGGTTTGGGTTTGAAGGGACCTTTAAAGGTCATCTAGTTCAACCCCCTGCAACGAGCAGGGATATCTTCAACTAGATCAGGTTGCTCAGAGACCACGTGTCCAGCCTGACCTTGAATGTTTCCAGGGATGGGGCCCCTACCAACTCTCTGGGCAAGCTGTTCCAGTTTTTCACCACCCTTCTTCATCATATCTAGTCTAAATATACCCTCTTTTAGTTTAAAACCATTACCTGTTGCCCTGTCGCTACAGGGCCTACTAAAAACTCTATTCCCATCTTTCTTATAAGCCCCCTTTAAGTATTGAATGGCCACAATAAGGTCACAGAATCACAGAATGGTCAGGACTGAAAGGACCTCTGGAGATCATCTAGTCCAACCACCCGCTAGAGCAGGTTGCAGAGTCATATCCAGGCAGGTTTTGAATGTCTCCAGAGCAGGAGACTCCACAGCCTCTCTGGGCAGCCTGTTCCAGGACTCTGTCACCCTCAGAGTAAAGGAGGTTTTCCTCTTACTCAGAAGGAAATTCCTGTGTTGCAGTTTGTGCCTATTGCCCCTTGCCCTGTTGCTGGACACCACTGATGAAAGACTGGCCCCATCCTCTTGGCACTCACCGTTAAGATATTTGTACACATTAATAAGATCTTCTCTCAGTCTTCTCTTTTCCAGGCTAAACAGGCCCAGATCTCTCAAACTGTCCTTAAAAGGGACATGCTTCACCCCCCTAATAATGTTCGTAGCCCTCTCCAGCAGTTCCCTGTCTCTTGAACTGGGGATCCCAGCACTGGACACAGCACTCCAGATGTGGGCTCAGCAGCGCAGAGCAGAGGGGGAGAAGGTACTTACCTTTTCTCCAGGAGAAGGGTCTGGGCACTCCTGGCAACCTGCTGCCTGTACTGAAGTCTCCTTCCTT
>JAVJGI010000062.1:61180502-61190754 GCA_035590275.1 Ibycter americanus
CCACCTGGGTGGAAGCATCAGACATCAGAGGGACTTTCTCTGTGAAACACTGGCTTTAACTCGGAGGTGAGCGCCCACCATCCTGGCAGAGACCGAGGGCGCTTCCCTGGGCTGTGGGCCTGCACGCGGGTGCGGGCCCCCCCCCGCGCCCTCCCTGGGAGGCGCCGTGCCCTGGCCGTAGCGCTCCCTGGGGCCCTTTAAATGTCTCATAGTCACTCCTGGCAGTGCCCAAGCCACCTCAGCCTCACTTGCAAGAGCTGCCAGCTCTGGTGGGGTTCTTGGCTCTTGCTCAGGTTTCCCTGACTCTGGAAATCCCTCTGGCTGCCTTGACCTAGCGCTCAGCCACAGAACGTACCATTGCTGCTGCTGCGTGCCTCACCAGCTGAGTGCTGCTTTCAGTTTCACTGCATTTCACAGTCTCACCAGGGCTTTCTCTTCTCCAGGCTAAACAACCCCAACTCTCTCAGCCTGTCCTCGTAGGATAGGTGTTCCAGCCCTGTCATCATTTTCATGCCCTCTGGACTTGCTCTAACAGGTCCATGTACTTATGTTGGGGGCTCCAGTACTGGACACAGTGCTACAGGTGGGGTCTCACCAGAGTGGAGCAGAGGGGCAGAATCACCTCCCTCGACCTGCTGGACATGCTTCTTTTGATGCAGCTCAGGATAGGGTTGGGTTTCTAGGCTGTGAGTGCACATTGCTGGCTTAGTCCACTTTTTCATCCACCAAGAGGCAATGGTCACAAGTCAAAACACAGAAAATTGCATCTGAACACAAGAAAAAGCTTTTTTATTTATATATATATATATATTTATATGAGGGTGATTGAACACTGGAATGGGTTACCCGGGGTGCAGTGAATTCTCCATTCTTGGAGATACTCAAAACCCAGTTGAACACGATGCTGTGCTCTGAGCAGGGGCATTGCGCCAGAGAGTCTCCAGAGGTCCCTTTCAACCTTTGCTATTCTGTGAGTCTGCAAATAAAAGTAATTTCCAGTGTCTGAGCACAACCAGTTGAGATTACTGTGATTGTTGCTATTGATTCCAAAAGGCCATGATCAGACCTAATGGATGGGTTAGTGGCCTTTTAATACCATGGGTCTGTTAATGTAGTGAATTCAAAGTTACAGAACAACACTGTGTGCTTAATTATTTTCTTGCCTTAAAGGTCAACACAAAAATAGTCTGAAATAGTGAGAAAAACACACATCAGATTGCAAATGATAGCTGTGAATTAAGAGCCATGGAGCTGACCTGTCTGAGTAAATGGAAAGATAATTATTTCTCAGAAAGTCTGTGTGTGAATTAACCTTGAAATAAAATGAATGACAGATGCCTGAATTTACAGGAAGCAGACCATCAGCTTCATGATATTCAGTTCTTGTAGCTGACTATTCTAATACCTAGTGTTCAGTTAAAGCAGTCTCTCCCCTAAAGGAAAAACTTTTTTTTCCCAAGACACTTTTCTACTCTAAAGCAAGGGGAGCTTTCAGCATGGAAACCACTATCAAAGGCTATGACTGCTAAGATCCATTTCTTTTACTTGCTTCAAACTTGCATTGCATGAAAATGAGATAGCTAAATGCAGAGGTTTACCATGTTTTATATTTTTTCTGCAGGATTCAAAGGAGACCATAAGCATATTGCAGAATGCAGCACTGACAAGTACTATCTTTTGATTCTTTACCTATTGAATTATCCTGTAAAACCTTTTTTTTACCACCTCTCCCTCTCCCCCACCTCAAAAATCTACATTAAACTCCTTTTGATCAAGGTCATGCCGATACGAATGGGTTAAGTTTTGGCATTCAACCAGGGTCAGCAGTATCACTTGGGCTGCAATATGCTTAAATTTAATATACCATATGATCCTAAGAGTGAGACTTCCGAACTGCAAACCACCTCCCTTGCTTCCGAACAGCTGACACTTCTGAACTTCGCATATATTTTGCCACCTCATTTGGTAATTTATATTTTTTTTCTACGGAAGGACCCATTCCCTCACACAGAAATTTAAGGTTGGTTTTTATCCCATGGAGGTGAATATATGCAAGCAGGTGTATTTTAAGTATTTAATCCAAGTATCTCTACCACTAGTAACAGCAAGACAGCAAGTTTTGAAGGTTTTGCAGATCACCCCCTTTAGAATAATCTTGTAACAAAGTCAATAGTACACTTTTGTAAAATTCTTATCCTGAATTACCAACAGAGTAAACCTCAGACCATTAGCACTGAGCATATCAGTATAAATCAATAACTGAGCAGAAAAAATCACTCTAGGTTACAACTGCGGCAGACTGTGAACCATACCAGCACTGGATGAAGCATTCAAATTCTGGTAGCACTGGTACTTCCCTTTCAGAAAATTGTTTTGTGACTTTCATCTCTATGGAACAAAGAGTAGCAAATTTCATTTCAAAATCTCTTAATTTACTTTCCAAAGTATTAAGTCAGGTTAGCAAGATTGATAGCAGAGCCTCTAAAGTTGTGGCTTGGTTTGTAAACTACTGTCTATGAGAAGTTTATCTTTGGTTTCTTTAGATTTCTTTTTTTTCACCTCCAAGTGCTACCAAATAGTTTGCAAGATGGTAGCACACACCAGAAAATGTGTGTAACTTGATACAGATTATAAACATTAATTCATTCTTTGCCAGTATAGTATTAGTGCTCTGTCCAATCCTAGTCATGCTAAAAATGCTGGGAGAATTTAAAAAGAACAAAACTAATTATTTGAGTTTGTACCACGAGAAGTTGCATGAAACCTCTTTTGTTTATTTATGAGGTTAAGGTCCGACCTGGTAAGAGTTTACATGTATTATTATACAATTTTTGCAAATAAAAATGCTTACACTTGGGAAAAAAAAGACAAAATATGATCTAATGAAAGAAGTGAAATTAGAAAAATGGAGACTAAAAATAAATATTCGTTGGCAACAAGGTTATTACCCTCTAGAACAATTTACTAATATTGTAGACTTCATATCACCTGATAGCTTCATTAAAAACTAAATATTTTGCTCAAGCAGAAGTTATAAGCTACAGAAAGTACCGTTAGCCAGTTTCATGGCAAATATATGCAAGATGATGGTAAGACTTTTCTGAGCCTGACATGCAACTCTGACTTGATTTGTTATTGGCAATCCTTTCTGATCACGCAGTGATATCCAAAATAGTACTTTGGCATCAGCAGTATAATTCAGAATGAATTTAAGGAACTGAAATGTGACAATAACACAAAAAAAATGGTTAGGCGATCAAGAGGACATAACTCCTTACATTTTCGCAAGAGAACTTGCTGTTACACATACCAGAGGCACTTACATCGTCTCTGAGCATGCAGGTGTCTCTGCCCCCAACACTGATTCAGTAGGTAGGCTGAACACAAGATGAACGTGCAATGATACCACTGAGTACAACACAACATATAGCACTTCTTGTTACTTACATTAAAAAAAAAAAAGGCAGCAGAAGAATGGCGTTAGTGACCTTTTATGTAATGTCCTCATGATGAGATCCCCTACCAAGCAAGTGGGAGTATTGGGTTTTCCCACTAAGCTATTCAATAGGTTGTAAAATTTGTGCATGTGAACTTTAAAACAAAAAGCTTCTAATAGCTCTTAGTTATGCTTCACTCTGAGGATTTTGAGTGACAAAACCAAGAAATTAAAACAGTAGGATGAAAATATATTTATATCAGAATGAATTATAGTGCTTCTTTTCCTGCTCCCTGACTTCATCGCACTGGGCTCAAATAGTTCTTATATCAAAGCAACGATAAGCAAGAGTGGCTGACACTGGGAGAAGAGGAGAACACAAGAGATATGAGCACTGACTGATTAGACAGCTGGCATCTGTCACTGTGCTCAGAATGCAGAAATGAAAAATGCACCTGCAGAGTATCAAAGTACCATGGTCTCCAGCCCTGTGCAGGTTCCCCAGCACTGTTCAGAGATGTGTTACATATCAACTATAGCTAGTTGATGTGTATAGTTGATACATATCAACTATAGCTAATGGTTAAAAAAGTCTGAGGAGAGTGGAGAACACATGAAAAAAGATATTACATTGTTAAAGAGGAGCCCCATACATTTAATCTTTACTCTGTATTTCCTCTCTATCCTTTTGATTGTTCCATCTCACACACAACAAGGCCTCCAGAAACAATCACTGTTTATATCCGAGATTCAAAATTTTTGCTATAAGGCTCTGTGACAGTTAGCTATAAGTGATGTAGTGCCATTACTTTACAGTTTCATATACATATGCATGTTCACATATCAACATATGACACAAGCATCAAATCTCAGAACCAGGAGCACAACATTTGTGATGTTTATAGAGTCAATTCACTAACATGGATTTAGCAATGGAAGGAAAGATCAAAGTCATTTCTTTTTCAAGTAATACAGTCAATTTTGTTTGTGCTGGTTTTGGAAGGAGGCAATCATAATGTATAGTCTTAATAAAAACTTTCTGTGCCAATTCCCTGTTGTCTTTATTGATTAAAATCTGAAATTTTTATCTGTGTTGAATTCAACAATAACTCCCTGTGGTGATACTTTATATTGTGGCTTGATGTCCATAAAATGTCTAGAAATTATATCTCTAAACACTTACTCAAATCATTATTGTCCTTGACAAGAGACAACAAAGAACAAATGACACGCAGATGAACATCTCAAAAAGAAAAATATAGATATTAGTAATTACTGGCATCCAAACCACTTTATTTTGCTATAACTAGGATTAACTACATAAAGAAAAGAAAAAGGAGGGCTCTCATTAAATAAGTACCAGTCCAGTTTCTCTCTTTCTCCTCATTTATCTTTTAGCTCCATTCACTACTTTTCACCATGCAAATACAGAAAAACAGTGATTTCTTTCTGAGCTTTTCTCTAATGGTCTCAGCAAGTAATCTTAGATCTCAGTCTTAAAACAAGGTAAGATAGTATTATTCATTTCCCTTCTTTGGGTCAACATACTATAGCTAAGGTAAGTGTCAAAAAAGGACCAGCTAGACCTCGCAGTAGAAGTACCCATTTCTCACACACAGAATGATGAGCAAGGCTATGCTGTTATGTCTGATATTGATTTCAGCATTGTCACATATAGTTGTAGAAACAAATCCCCCCACTAATGTAATGTGTAGGCACTGAAGTCACACAAGTGGTCAGCGAATGCCCTGACTGGCACAGTGAGGTTTTATGAGCAGTCTTGATGCCACAGCCAGCTCCATAAGCCTTGGAAGTTCAGTGATGGAGTCTCTCCATCCTGGCAGAGCAGAAGGGGACATCCCTCACACATCTTAGCCCCTTTAGGTCACCAGCCCTTGAGGTCGTTATGCTGTTTTAAGTCCTCAAGAGTCCTCCCAAATGTGCTTAGAGGAGTTCTCACTCTTTCACACAACAATAAACCTGACCCACACACTAACTTCCAGGAACATAACACTTGCACTCATACCTGCTTCTAGGAGTCCAGTATAAGGTTGCAAAGACCATCGCGGCAGTCAAATGCTTACTTCCTTCTGGCTAAGCCTAGACTGTGTCCTGTAACTCTTCTGATTAACCAAACTGGGCATCTGATCAGGCCACAAAATATTTTCTTCCAGGCTAGATGCCTGTTTTTCCTTCTCACTGAAGGTTCACTGAAGCAGTTAAGTTGGTCTAAACTTCAAGCCAGAGCTGACATGGGGAAATATTTTGAGGTCTACGACCTAGATGCAGATTTCTGAGCATCTGGATGTCAGTTCTTTATCAATGTCCATTTCCACTGGCAACAGAGGCAGCTAGTCAGCACTTCTGGAAGTCAGATAGCCGGTGTGGAGAGATGGGTAACCAAAAAATGAAGAGCTTAGTATTAGCAAGCATCTGTGGAAACTTTGGGTAACAGGAATACCATTACATAGAAATAATGTGGAATACTTGACAGTCTATGGTTTTGCCCATAAAAAATATTCTCTTTGCACTGTTCCCTTCAGGGGCCTTGGGTCATTCTTCAGTGAAGAGAAAATTTGGCAGAAAATGCAGTTTTAGAATGAAAAGAGTAAGAAGAGATTAAGAGAGAGAAGCATAAGAGCATATTAAACAGAATGCACCTTTACAGAATAATAGTGTATACCGCATCAAATGAAAGAAAAGAGGCTTTCAAGTATAAGCACTTCGACCCTTGATTTAAAATAGCTGTCTGCTTTTGAAATTCTCCTATATGGGGAAGGAAAAATTTAAATATGTTTGGTATGCTGATATAAAATACCTTTTTCCCTTTGTTTTCCTTTTTGCCAGACTGCAATAATAATAACCGACTTTTCCAAAACTTTTCTGTTTACCTTCTGAAGCAATAGAGGAAAAAAACAATACTGTTGAAACAATATTCACTGCTTACTCATCCACTCCTTTTTAGCATCTGCAACAAAATAGGTAGGGGCTAGAGACATCAGGCTTTTTAACTGTAAACCCTTGGTTCACAACCAAAAAAGGTCTGTACTGTACAGTTACAAGAAAAGGATTTATGTGGCTAATATAGCATATTATTAAATAATCATAGACAGTATTGTAGTGCAAATAACAGAAAGACACAGATGGGGACTGGTTAATCATAATCACAGAATCTCAGACTGGTGCTAAGATCGTGATTGTTAGCATAGCCAAGAATGAGAAACATATCTTCTCAGACAGCAGTACCATAACACCATCACCATTTCAAAGATGGAGAGGGTATGACAAGGTAGTATGTATTTATGAATATTTGTCATTAGTTTTTTTTTAAAAAAAACATCCTTGTAAATGCATCCCCTAGAACAAACTAGATCACATTCATTTGATCAGCCTCTTCATCTGTGTATAGGTACAATAATATGGAATAAACTGACTAAATTCACAGCTATGCAACTTGCCCAAAAGATGTTTTTTTTTTCACAACAGTAGTAACCATATTTTCCTGGTCTTTCTACCCAAAACATCTTAAGCAGGCTGAAGTCAGGTAAACTTTTGGTACAAAATTTGTGTATCTCTGGAATTACCACTGAAATGGCACCTCATCTGAAGGACACGCAGTGTTGTGATGCTATGCCAATGGCATTAGAGCTTTCATCAGTTTACATTTGCACATAAAATGAAGCATAGAAATAATTACCTGTTTAGAACAGGAACTGGCCTGAAACACCTTGTAGAATTTTATGTAAATGACAGGTCAGTAGGGTTTTTCTTTTAATTACCCATTCCACCCTAGAAATAGGAACATCAAAATGTGATACAAACCCTTATTACCTAAATCTAACTCATATACTGATTTAAAATTTAAACTAAGCAAACCACAATAAGGAAGTCTAGAAGGATCACAAGAGTCAATTCATCAAATTACCAGTTGCGTAATAATTACCATTCCTAATGCCCTCCCTTCTGCTTTTCCATGCTGCCGTAAAGTGCATAATCAGCCACTGCCATCTGTGCTTTCAGCAGAGCAATATCTCATTTCCTGACTGTCACAGCACCCAGCAGTAAGGGCAGAGCCACCTCCCTTCAGGCAGCAGGGTTTTTTCTTGCAGGCTGGGCACAAGGGGTTGCAGGACAGAGCTGCCCTCCCACCCACCCTACCCCTTCCCTACAAACATGGAGACACAGGCCAAAAGTGGACTTCACAGCCCTCACTGATGTCCCATTGCCCTGCCCAGCTGAAGCAGCCTTCCCATACCTTGGACCAGACCTTCTATGTATCTATGCTGTATGGAAATCTGTGTACGTGCAGGGTCTGTTTCCTCAGTACCTGCATCTGTCTAAGCAGACTAACACAAGATAAATCTTTGGCATATGTAATAGTTTGATGTAACCAGCCCCAAACAGAGATGGCCTGAAATACACTTCCTCACAGAAATTAGCCAGAGGACCTTTGTGGCTCTGCCCACATTGCAATGCTTACAGCAGCAGTTCACTTCATTTTACATTTATTGCCCAGAGAAAGAGGAATAGCACTCACAGAATAAGAGATCTTTAATTTAAGAGGCATAGTAAGGATGGAAGTTTAAATCTTCTTGTGTGTCCTGGTAGAGAGGTAAATTCAGAGCTTACAGGAAATTTTGTTGGTCCTACTCTGCCCCAGATGGATCTGTTCATAAAAGCTTGTTTCATGTTGTGTAAAATACAAGTACTTTGGAACTTTGCACTTTACTTAAGAAATGCAATGTATTCCAAATGTCTAAGGTTAACACTACATACATCTTTTCT
Source organism: Ibycter americanus (assembly GCA_035590275.1). Lineage (NCBI taxonomy): Eukaryota > Metazoa > Chordata > Aves > Falconiformes > Falconidae > Ibycter > Ibycter americanus. The sequence continues at coordinate 61,188,724 of JAVJGI010000062.1, forward strand.
AGACTGATGTATTCATCTACTCATTAAAGTGGAGAATGACAAAGGACTTATATGGTGTGTATATGCATGTGTGTAGACAGACATACATTACAGATTTTAAGAAATCTTGTTTGAAACAGGACTGGGCAACTTTGCAAAACACAACTACTGTTCATAACCATGTACAAGAAAGGTTACGAAGGAAAATGTAACTTAGCAGTAATTGTATTTGTGTATATTCTAGTTTCTGCTATATGCTGCATAGTACAAAAATTACCGGGTTATGACTACAGCCTGTAGACACACCATTCTCTTCCACTGAAAGCTGCTCTGTCAGGCACTTCCTAAGTCCCTTCATAAAATTTTCTTTCTAGAAATATCTTGCAAGGACAAAATGTATGTGGGAAGAAGAATAAGCTATCTCCCTCTACCACTAATCTAATTTGTAGTGGTATAGCCGAGCGTCAGGTAGAAAAACAAATACAGGTTTCAAACACATGAAAACTCAGTAAACAAAATCAAGACTCTCATACACACATGTAAAATAATTTCAAATTATATACACAGCACAGACATCAGTCCAGTTTGGATTATGGTGCTAATAACACTGATAACTGGGCTTACCTGCTCCCAGACTGCTCTTCCACTGAACAGTACTACCCAAAATCTCTGGAGAAATCTGACAAATGTTTTATTAACATGTTGATGTGTCAGCTTCCGCCTCTCTCACACCTTGCCATGCAAATAAAACATTTATCAAATTCACAGAGAGGTCTGAATAGTATTTGTTTGCTAAGAAATTGTGTGCTCTAGGTAAGTAGTACTTATTGAGCATTTGCCTGGTGTGTATTGTACATCTTGCAAGACACAGTTATCTTTTTGGAACCTCATGCCAGCTGTGATTGCCAATATTTTGCTCTTTCATCTGTCTTGCTATCCATGGGTCAGACTCTGTCACACCAAGATTATTTTACACCATTAAGGTAAAGTGATGAAACGACGACTGCAGGAGGGTGTACTGCACCCTTTATACTGTCAGATTAATGTAATGACAGCTTTGTACAAGTGAGAAAAGTTTGACTAACATTATTAGTGACATCACTGAATGGACAGAAAACTCTCCCTTCCTAAAAACACGTATCTTGAAATCTCTGAGAGTTTTGCAATTTGGACATCCCATGCTGTTCTAGGTCCTGTTCTCACCCTGTAAAACCAAAGAAGATTTCTAAGAACTGTTTCAGAGTGGCATGGGATATTGGAATCACAATGAGAACAGACAGATCTCACAGCACAAGTTTTCTTCTTTGTGTCAACTATTCAACAGAAAGTCCCTGGAAAGCCAGTGCTCCTAGTGTCCTGGTCTGCTTGACCTGCTCCAGCCAGTGCTGACTGCAGATGAAGAACTGAGTGTTTGGCAATGTGTAGACAAATAGAATTTGTCTAGACCTTGTCAAAACATCTAGCTGAAATATCAGAGAACATCTGCAGGAAAAGTAGTGCTGTTCAGCGTCTCATGGTGTAGTGGGAGGGTGGCACAGAGGTCTGTTTTCTTTAACTAAATAATCATTTAATCCTTCTTTTTTATTTTCTCAAAATCATTGTCTCATTCTGGTAATTTGAAGTTTTACCAATCTACATCAGACAAATACAACCATTTGTTGAGCACAGGGCTCCATATAAAAATGAAAGTACTTTTTTTTTTAAATGAAGAAAAAAAAATAATTCCCATGAGTAACAGAAGACTGAACAGCAAATTGTGGTGTTGTTTGTGGTAAATAAGCTGTAACAAGAGCTGAATTCTAACTATAAGTGGGTCAAAAATTAACCCAGAGTTAACCCAGGACACGGTTAAAAGAGTGTGCCTCTCAGAAGACATGACATGATCCCAACTAGAGCATACAGAGCATGGACTGTGGGTAAACTATATGCACATCTTAGAGAAACCAAAATACTAGGAAAGGAGGGACCTGACTGGCATTTAGAAACAGAAGAAAGAACAGCATTACTTTGCATCATCATGCAAAGATCTGCAGAGCGTGTACAACACAGTTA
>JAVJGI010000062.1:61190854-61230157 GCA_035590275.1 Ibycter americanus
CCCCCCCCCGAAAATAGAAAGTTAATTAATAGACCTGAAGGTTTACAATTGTAACCTTATCCCTACAAGGGAGTGTATTGGTCCCCTGCAGGTCCAAGACTGGAGCTGTGTCCTTCCTGTGGCACAGGATTTACCTACCTTCTAACATCTGGTGGCCAAGACTTAATTCCTGCTGGGTCCTCTAAAATTAATCCACCCAAGAGTTCATTTCCTCAGGAAAAGAAAGTCACTGTGAACAGGTTATCAGTCTGTTGTCTTTGTAAATCTCAAAGAAACTGGCATTTGAGGCTGAGAGCTACAGTTCCATAACATTGTAGATGTGTCCCATCCTTCAGTGAGATAAGTAAAATGCAGCCCAAAATACAGAAGTTAAAAGTTTAAACTGTTCCCTGGTTTTAATAACACTTGCCTGGATCTAGCTGAGATATCTTTACTTGAGAAATCTGATTGGTTTCTCAACTGACAAAGAGTAGAAGATAATTATTTTTCACATTTACATTAATTTTTTCCAAGGCAATGCAAAAGGAAAGACTCTTACCTCTTGTTGCAAGCAATAGTGAAGATGCCTTCTATATCAGCTCTTCTACTTAATCAATGATTTTCCAGGCAAAGAGCTCTTCCTTTAACTTTTATTTTAGGGTACAGAAAATTATTTGAATGTAAACTATGGTGATAATCTTTCAGCTCCCTTTTTTATGTTCTTTTGAGAATTCCTTCACTATTAGGGAAGAAGATGGCCTCAGATTCTTCCTTATCTATTTTAAACCTCAGCCTTCCAGTGACTGCTTTCTCCTGAGGGAGAGCAGTGGCTCGATGAGCTTTCATTCCTATAATAGCAACATTTCTCACCGGTGCTATTACGTATTTTTGTCATTTCCCATTTATTTTTGTTTTCACGCGTTCAGTTCACACACTCCTCTATAGGGATAAGGTTACAATTGTAAACTTTCAGGTCTATTAATTAACTTTCTATTTTCGGGGGGTGGGTGGGTGGGTGTGTAGGTGTGTCTCTTTGTGCTATTGTCTGTAAAACTGCAAATAGAGGGCTTTGTGCATTCTGTGTTTTGAGCTGAGTATGGCTGAACAATGCAAGACCTATCCATCTGCAGAGGCATTACTCTTCTCAGTTGCAACACCAGCCGTGGAGGCTTTAAAGAAATCTGTTTGGCTAAACATGCTGTTGTCATCTTAACTGTGTTGTACACGCTCTGCAGATCTTTGCATGATGATGCAAAGTAATGCTGTTCTTTCTTCTGTTTCTAAATGTCAGTCAGGTCCCTCCTTTCCCATCCCAGCAAACAATACTGCTTGCATACTAGGTCCAGTACTGTGGCAAGTGGACGCTACAGTATATTGGCACTGGCACAGGCCTTTGCTTGTAAAGTACATAATCTGCCCAGCCAGAAAGGCAATTAATGGTTAGACATATCCATTTGAGGGGGAAACAACACAACAGAAACAGAAGAAAAATATTTGGGGGAAAAAAGGGCACAAAAAGAAGGAATCTGAATAGTTCTAAAAAGCCTTTCTGGATAAAAATAAGTAACATGTAAATCCCATGTAATGAAAATGCCATATGATGTTCTCTTTCTGGAGAAAAAGTAAAAGTATCTATGTGGTATGCTTAGACAGAAGTACCCAAACATCCTTTGAGCATTGTCTGTCTACCATGGCTGCCCAAATAAACAACATAAGAATCAAAAGCATGCAACTGAAATGGGATTATTCAATATAGTAAAGAATATGCAAACTAGTCCAAGATTTACGTAGCAATGACACAATCTTTAGATACTCTAAAAAAGACCAAAGTTGTTCACAAGTATTTCAACGAATCAAAACAAAGCAATTTCTACCAGTGCAAAAATGTAATTTTCCTCTGTTCCTCTCCAGTGCGCTGTACATTACAGCTCTTAGTTTTCCTGCGTTCAGTTCCTCATGCAATAATAGAGCGGAGAAGGGAGGTGTCTCACACATAACATCAAGTAAGAGAACAGGTGATATCAGAAGACAAAAGCAGCAAAAGAAGTCATTTAAAAGAAGCTGATTTTGCCATCAAAAGAAATGTTTTTTACAAGTAGTCTTTAAGATCAGCATTTTTATGCACTGCCAAGACATATGACTCATGAGTAAGAGAAAATCAAGCTGAGGACACTGAAGTGCTTAAGGGACAGAGACCACAATGTATGAGGGGAGGCCACAGAGAAGAGAAACTAAGGAAAAGTGTAATTGTTACTTTCTACAATGCAGAAGGAAACTATGGAGAAGATGAAGCCAGACTCATCTCAGAGGTGCACAGCAAATGTACATAAGTTACAACAAGGTAAACTCAGTCTTGCTGTGAGGAAAACTCTCCTCAGGGAGCATGGTTAAGCCCTGGAATGGATTTCCATCCCTGAACATTTTCAAAATTCAGATGGACAAACTCCTGAACAACCTTATCTAAACTTTGAAATTAACCTTGCTTTGAGCAGTAGGTTGGACTAGATGACATCCAAACATCCCTTAAAATCTATTTTTCTATAATTTTGATTATTTTCAAATTTTTTTTGATGAATCTGTGACTGTAAGTAGAATTTAACAAGCAAGTTGAGTATTAAGAGCCAAATTTTGGAATGTGAGTACAACCAGGTGAAAGCAAACCCCAGTATTACAAATTACTGAAAAGAGTTGCAGACTAACAATATTTTACTTTATGATGCACCTGAGAATCTCATTTCAGTTTCATCTTGTAACAGAATCTTGTAATAAAAACCAAATATACCAACATCTAAATTATGCAACTATAATTTCAGGAACAACTTTAGACAGATCTTAACTTTGTAAATTTTGGAATGTTCTGTAGGTCTTAATGTTGCTGTTGCAATAAAAACAGCACATAAAAATGAACCACAAGTGACTACTCCTTATCTATCAAAAGAGTACCTGGCATTCCTCATACTTCTGAAGGATTATTCTTCTACTAAATGTGCTATTTGATAAAACTCCCTGAATACAATGAAAGACTGATTGTGAGGGTCCTCTTTATTCATGATGAAATATTCCATTATGATTGGAGGGGTGATTGCTATCATATGCTCTTAATTTTACATATGAATCCATGCATGGAATTCTTACACTTCAGAGCACGAAGATGCTGAGAGATGGTTGCATATGCTTTAGTACAGTTATACTGTTGCCACAGGATTTACAATAGACTGTCACTACTCTCTGTGGAACAAATATACATAACCCTGTTGATTTTATTTCTGTTTTTCAGTATACCACACTACTAAAACTCCAGGTTCAGCAGGGTGTAATGGAAGGCAGGTTGACAATATTCCTACACGCTTTGGCCTGGGTATGGACTTTCTTTGTGTCCACTGAGGAGAGAAGATTGAGCAGTGAGACTGTGCAGACTGGGATGTTTTACATCTATTGCAGGGCTGAACTTTCCAGACAGAGGGAATTTCAGTGTGAATTTTTTTTCTGTTCAATCCTGTTACAAAGAGCCACTGTCTTTTTAGCACTAGCTACCAGCAAATATCTGTGAATTACAACAGCCACATAACAGAGGCAGCGTGCGTCTATCTCCCCACAAACACAGATGCTGGGACCAGCTTCTTATTGCACACAATTACCTGTAAGAGAATGGTAAATGGGACCTAACTAGCACCTACCACATAAATAGTTAACCTTGGCTCTTATGTTAAAAAAGCTCCATATGTTTGGTGCCCGCAAGCACAACCTACCCCTTCTGCTGCAGGGAAAATACGTACAGCTCTCTCTGAGGGTACAAAATTCCCTATGTTAGGTGGCAGCCAGAAAAGTGTTAGCAAAGCACAAGCTGATTCTCATGAAAACACAGGGTAACATGAAGCAACAAGCGCCCTTAAGGAACACCAGCTCCTGCTGGCAGGGCAGTAATCTTGACAATGCCACTAGTTCCTGCCACACATTTCCTTGTCTCCAGGAAAAAGTTGAATGTTGCAGAGGTATTCCAACAATTCATGCAACTGACTGATATTCACAACTGGATAAATCACATATATGTAACAGATTGCAGGATAAAGAGCGGCTATGACAAGCTATATAGCATAAGCACCAACCAACAAAACAGCAAGAGGGATATTTAATTGGTTTTCATAGAATCATAGAAGCATAGAATGGTTTGGGTTGGAAGGGACCTTTAAAGGTCATCTAGTCCAACCCCCTCTGCAATGAACAAGGACATCTTCAAATAAATCAGGTTGCTCAGAGACCTGTCCAACTTGGCCTTGAATGTTTCTAGGGATGGCGCATTTACAGCCTGTCTAGGCAACGTGTTTAGATGTTTCACTACCTCATCATAAAAAATTCCTTCCTTATACCTAGTCTGAATCTACCTTCTTTTAGTTTGAAAACCATTACCCTTTGTCCTATCAATACAAGCACTGTTAAAAAGCTTGTCCCCATCTTACAAGCTCCCTTTAAGTATTGAAAGGCCACAACAAGGACTCCCCCAAGCTTTCTCTTCTCCAGATCAAACAACCCCAACTCTCTCAGCCTGTCCTTATAGGATAGGTGTTCCATCCCTCTGATCACTTTTGTGGCCCCCTGTAGTGGGTCTGCATAGCAAGGTTTTGGTAGTGAGGGGGCTACAGAGGTGGCTTCTGTGAAAAGATGCCAGAAGCTTTCCCCATGTCCAATGGAGCCAATGTCAGCCAGTTTCAGGATGGACCCACCACTGGCCAAGGCCAAGTTAATCAGTGATAGTGGTAGCACCTCTGTGATAGCATATTAAGGAAAAAAAATAAAAAAATATCTGCACCAGCAAGAGAGAGGAGTGAGACTGTATGAAAGCAACAACTCTGCAGACACACAGGTCAGTGCAGAAGGAGGGACAGGAGATGCTCCAGGCACCAGAGCAGAGACGCCCTTGCAGCCTGTGGTGAAGCCCATGGTGAGGCAGGCTGTCCCCCTGCAGCCCATGGAGGGTAACGCTGGCGCAGACAGCCGCCTGCAGCCCATGGAGGACTCCGCACTGGAGCAGGTGGATGCCCCAAGGAGGCTGTGACCCCGTGTGAAGCCTGCACTGAAGCTTCTTTGCTGGTAGGACCTGTGGACCCACAGAGAAAAGAGACCACACTGGAGCAGGTTTGCTGGCAGGACTTGTGACCCCACGGGGGACCCACACTGGAGCAGTCTGTGCCTGAAGGACTGTGCCCTGCGGAAGGGACCCACACTGGGACAGTGTGTGAAGAACTGTAGCCCATGGGAAGGACTCACATTGGAGCAGTTCATGGAGAACTGTCTCCCACGGGAGGGACCCCGTGCTGGAGCAGGGGAAATGTGTGAGGAGGAAGGGGCGGCAGGAACGTGTGATGAACTGACTGTAGCTCCCATTCCCCATCCCCCTGTGCCACTCAGAGGGAGGATGTCAAGAAATTGGGGGTAAAGTTAAGCCCAGGAAGAAGGGAGGGGTTGGGGGAAGGTGGTTTTCTGATTTGAATGGTAATAAATTAAACTAATTTTTCCCAAGTAGAGTCTGTTTTGCCCATGACACTAATTGCTGAGTGATCTCCCTGTCCTTATCTCAACCAATGAGCCTTTCCTTATATTTTCTTTCTCCTGTCCAGCTGAGGAGGGGAGTGATAAAGCAGCTTTGGTGGGCACCTGCCATCCAGCCAGAGTCAACCCACCACACCCTTCTCTGGACCTGCTCCAACAGGTCCATGTCTTTCCTATGCTGAGGGGTCCAGAGCTGGATGCAATACTGCAGATGGAGCCTCACCAGAGCAGAGTAGAGGAGGAGAACCACCTCCCTCAGCTTGCTGGCCATGCTTCTTTTGATGCAGTTCCAGACACAGTCAGCTTTCTGGGCTGTGAGTGCACATTGCTAGCTCATGTGCGTCTTTTCACCCACCAGTACCCCCAGGTCCTTCTTGGCAGGTCTTTGTTTTCTTTCATTTTAGAGCACTTCACTATTCATCTCTGGGTCTCTTTTTACTCAAGACCTAAGCAAACTGTTTCAGAATATCTTAGCATTTCCCCTCTCTACCTAGTCAAAACACACAAAACAAATGAATACATAAGAAACATTTATTTGCCTGTAATGTAATTATCAAATACCACATGCTCTTTTTATGAAAAGCGTATTACTTTCTCCTTTATATTCACCATCTAAGCTTTCAGTTCATCTAGGTTTTGCTTTATTAAAATAAAAAAATCCCTTCTTATCAACCTTTTTAAGTAATTAAAATTGAAACCTCCACATGAATTAAAAACTCATCAGGCCATACTAATGCCAGTAAGTGAAAGAAAAATGTCTCCTTTTGCCTCGTAACCCCTGAATTAAAATATCCATGAAGAAAATAGTTCATCTACAACCTAAATTATGTGCCATACAGAGATGTCTGGCAATCTTCACAATAGTACCTCAGGAAGTGTTAACACAGTAACTTGCTCAGGAAATTTTGCTGGTCTCTTTGCTTTCTTCTGTGTCACCTTCATAAGACCATGCCTGTCTCTCTGAAGAGAAGGTAAGGATTTAGTTAAAAATGATTGAGGATGCATACTAAGAAACTTGTTTGCTGAAATTGCAGGACCGTATTTAATCTGTCTCCTTCCAAAGGCGGAGAAAAGGCTTCAGCAATCACATCTAATGTTCAAAGTTATTGCTCTGATACACTCCCCAGACTTACTTTCCTTTCATGTTGTTTTGTAACAGTGATACAGTACTAGCCATTGCTACAAAGGGGCTGAAACTTTGCAATGTGTTTCTATCTTCCGTTTGGATGGGAAAGCACATGGGGATGAACCTCTGTGGAAGAAACATCTATGGTTGTTTTTACTGGTTCAACAGAGCACAGCAGAGAAACAGCAACCACTTTTTCATATTTGTGACAACAGCTGGACTTTTCAAGGTCATAGGCTTTTTTTCTCCACCCTTTAAAAAAAGCCTCAATAATAGAGATGCTTCAATAACTTAGGGATAAGTGAAACAAACACAGGTAAGGTCATGAATGAAATATGAAATAAAAGCCTGCTCTCATAGTTTCATTCATTGGTTTCTATACAGTGTCCCCAAGAGCACGCTTCCAAATCACCCTACCAGGAAAACAGAACTTTTTGACAAAGGCAAATGTTGATCAAAGACATAACCATAATTATAATAGCCACACTAAAACTAATAAAATAATATTTAAATTCTGAATCCCTGAAGTAACTCAGAGTTCTAGTTTGTGCAGCTATCAAGGATTAAAACTGCAAGATTGCCAGCATTCTTAAGAACTGGTAACTACAAGAGTACTGAAGCACAAAGTGGCAATTACACTTTCTTTATGAGTAGCATATAGTCATACCACTCCAATAAGACAAAAGCTAAATAATGGTGGACTGAGAGAACACTGGGAAAATGCATAAGAAAAAGAGGTTTTGCCATTAGTAACCAACTGCTGATATAATCCAAAGCTTTAGTTTTAAGGGAGAAAATATTTCATTGCTGTTGTCAATTTGAGACAAATGTTTGCTGATACACTGGACAACACAAACAACAAAATTCAGTTTTTCACTGAAGCAGAACATCTCCAAGGAACAGGTAGGCACACTCATGACACTTTATTGGGACAGCCAGCAGACAAACTTTCAGCAGATGCACACTGCTTGTCACTGTTGACAGATTCATGAGAAGATGACCGATATAGCTATTACGTCTGCTGAAGGAAGCGTCAGGTGGAAAGAATAACCCTGACACTGCAAAGACTGAAAATACAAAAAATGAAGTGTTAGTAAAAAAATTGCTCTTAGTTTGGTGGGTATATTTTGCAATTTTTATCACTTTGCCTAGCGTTGAAAATCCCCAGAGAGACTAAGGTGACAATGTAATTTTAGGTAGTAGCCAGGTATCATGTGTAGTGACACCCCATAAATTTAACAAATTGCAAGTTTCTTCCTAGGAAATGCCTCAGTGTCCCTTCAGACCCCAGCACAGTGTTAGCGGTGACTGGAAGCTTGACGGATGACCTGTTACACATCTTCATTTTTGCATCAGTACAAAACCCCTCCCAGCCAGGAAAGATCATGAATGGTTTTTTGTTTGTTTTTTGTTTTGATTAAAAAAGTTTCTATGAGGACTAACATAGGAGGCTAAACAATGCCCTTTCTTTAGGAAATGTTTCCTTTCACACTGCTAACCTGTTCTCTGAAAGCTGAGCTGGACTTTGCAGAGGAAGCTGCAAGTGGAGAAGACCCAACAGCTCTGACACATGGTGTTCTTCAACACCATGGGTTTCAGAAGTGTATTTCTGAAGATAGATATGTAAAACATTTGTATGTCCCCCAGAAGGATCACTGAGAACTGCAAGGAAGGCAGCCAACACCTGTGATCTGGACTGAAATGTCTGTCAGTCTCTAATCCAAAAATAAGTAACTAACTCTCCTGGTCTTCCTGCATGAACTGAGCAAACTTACAGAGGTACCTGTAATGAATTTAGGGACACAATTTTATGACAGCAGTGAGGAAAGAAAGGAAAAATATAATCTATTTTCCTTCATATTTATAGAATTTATTCTTCTTCTCCAATTGTCTCTCTCACACAGAAACCAATCCTTCACAGACGATATGGTGAAGAGAACTATGGATCCAAGTCAGCTGAAAACTAACTTTTCTTTTTCTACATTGCTTTTAACCAGACTCAGCTGCCTGAGCAGATTGCCACCTGATGACACTAATGCCTGTGGAGGCACAGGGACACAGCATGAGGGTGGAAATGAGAAATGGTAGTATAAGATCATGTCTTTCAAAAGCAGCATCAATGCATACCCACTTCAGTAGATCACAAGGTCACTGCTTGAATGCATCTAGCCACTACTACTACACTCATGGGATCTTCTTAAATCTTATGCGGATCAAGTTTTGATATTTTTCCAACAATTCTGTCTACCCTGAATGAAAGCTACTTATCCCATTTTGTACTTATAATCAAACTATCTGCTTTAGTCAACTATAGCTTTAGTCAGAGGGAGGGTTTAAGTTCAAGATTCCTCAGTTTATTACAAGGTAGAAAGACTATTTTCATTAATGACTCTGAAAAAACATCCCCCATCACTTAGGTTTCAGTGGTAGATTCAGGCAACCTGAAACTTCTTGGATTCGGACAGATTTGTTGTCTGAATGCAAAGCTTAGATGTGATTTTCTCTCATTAACTTTGACACAAAGCAGTTATGTGCACGTGGGCAGTTCTGAGGTTAAAAGGAGGCAGGAACATCTCCTTCACTTAACTCTCATGTGGCAAGATGCTGGCAAAGTGTTCTGTAAACCTGCCCTCCCTGTTCCATCAAGTCATATTTCTTTCTCATTCCTTTAATGCCATATAAAAATAGTGTTTACCAGCTTCCAGTTGTGCAAATGAGTATGTGACCATGTTCGTGCCAGTCCTCGACAAATTTCTGATAGGTTTGTGAAACCTTGTTTCCCCGTGGTACCTAATACTCCAGCCTACAAAAATACAGAGCTTTCACATGACCATAAGAACTTGAGAATCACCCAGTAACATCCACAGTATTATGAGATTGTAACAATAGATTGTAAGAATTATTTGACTGTGATTTTTTAGTATTTATACTGAGAACTGGATAGGCATATCAAGGTGGTTAAATATAGACAAATGAACAGCCATTATTTTAGCAACTATTCTAAGTCAATATCAGCATCAACCCTAATTGCCACAAAACCACTGGCTAGAAGGTCTTTAAAGCAGGATCGATCTTTGTATTCTCACACTGGGATGCGTTACATTTGAGAACTGGAATTTCCATAGAAAGCTCCTAAGTGCATGTGAAAATCGTCAAACTAGATCTGTTGTTTCATTTGTAAGGAAGGGGGATATACCAGATACTGTATTGTCATGGGTTAGTTTCCTTGTCCGGAATGAGAAAAAATAGCAACAATCAAGGAAATATTTCCTAAAGGAGCAAGAACATCGGGGAAACACATTTCTTTAAATTCCAAACAAAATGCTTGGACAGGATAATCTTTTATGAAGTAGGATGCTGTTTCCCAAGTGTCTAGCTGCCAAGCCATTATCTGAACAGAGAAATCAGAAGCAAATTTATGGCACCCCAAACCTAGTTCCAGTTTTTAAAAGGGTATGGCCAGGCATATCTTCACCTTTTGAGCAAAGCTGAATTCTGAGACACTTGTATTCGCAGCATGTGCTGGGCTAATGCAGCTATCAGACATGAACATACCCGAATTCCCTCTCTCATGATGAGAACAAGTCTCGCAAAGCCAAGAGCTCTAACATTTAATGCAAGACAAGTCACCAACTCCTGTGTGATCTAGAAAGTGTGTCCTTTGGGCCTCAGCTAAAACAGAAAGCAGCTCTAAGCTTGGTAAGATACCGCTGGTGGGACAGATAGTGTCCTGTCAGAAAAAACCTGCAGTTATTTGCAAATGAAAACATTTCACAAGGATGTGCCCAATTTCATTATGTTTTGGGGGAGAAGTGTCAAAACAAATCATTTCTGCTTACTTTTTTCAATAACGTGGATAAGACTGAAGTCTTTTTTTTAGATATAGTGGAAACACTCTAACTTTTGTAATACTAATGTTAATCTAAAAATGTACAGATACTAGATTAATAAATTTTACTTTATGGGAAAAGTGTTGACGTTTTTGAACACCATGATTTAATGTTTATTAAATTCTTTCAAAATTTTATTTTGATGCAGAATTTTAACACTACTGGAAATAACCACAATTGAGTTTTGAAAAATAAATTTTGCAAAGCATGACAGCCCTTTCTTATCTAGTTTTTGCATCAGATGGCTTTCACAAATAACCTGCTTAGTTTAAATATTTGCCACTAATACAGTGCTTTGAGATCCTCAGATGCAAAATGCTGCAAAACAGCAAAGCTGATCAGACATTGCATTGTACGATATACCTAACTTACAGTAACATCTAGAACAGTTGCATCCCACCAGAATTGCTCTGCAGGCATTATCTGCGATAATAAAATCCTATTTTTTTTCCGTAACTATGTTATCCCCGACATCTGGATCACTCTTGTAGATGACAGCTGTCTGAAGAAGTAGCTTTACTTTGAACAGCCTCCTACAGTGCTTAGCACCATTAGTCTGGGGAAAAAAATCCTCCCTTTGGCAACCAATATGCTTTGTTTTATTGAATTTGTTATCTAATCACAGGCACATTCTGTGCAGCTTACGAAGGAGAAAAGGTTTTACTACCTGACAAAAAATGAAATGATTCTTATGACTTTCTGCTCTCACTTCATCATTATTACAATCCTCAGGCATAAAGATGGGAAGAAGAGAGGGGAAAAATGAGACAGGGGTGTAAAAGAAGCCTACTGGAAATAATGAAAGGAAATTATTAAATGATAGTCCTCGAATATCAATTCCATTTTTATTCAATAAGACATTTATCTATATTAGTTAAAAACAAATTATTAAAAACCCATCTGCCAAGACTGGGAAATGAAAGACTACATACCAACACCATGTTAATTAGTTTTCAATTGCCATGTGTTAGTAATCAATTAGTATTTAATATGAAATAATTGTTCTAGTGGAGTCTGGGCTTTTATTGGGTTGCAAATAAATAACATTTAAATATCAATTACATGAATTAATATTTCCCCTAGCATTTCACTGAATCTGGATTACTCTGATTTTGACTAATTTCTTTAGGAACCTATGCAGCAATAGGATGTTATTCATTATTGTCTGTTTTGAAATCCCTTCCTTAAATCCATTGGTTTATGTTCAATGAACTGTAGATGGTGACTTCTTTTAGGGGTGCTGCTTTGAAGGTAGTTTACTATTCTTGTGTCCCTTGAGATATCTCTTTTAAAGAATACTTAAATTTTGTTTCTTCAGTCTTCCCATATCTTACCTGCTTATCTCTGCTATGTCCTTTCTGGTGTCAGCCCTACATCGTGTACAAACCAGAACTTTACAGTTCTTCTATTTGTACTTAATCTACTAATAATTAATATTATGCTACATTTCCCTTTCAATAAAGCAGATAGGTAAGGGAATGGTCAGTGCGTGAAGAACCTGAAGTTTAGATTTGATGCATTGCAGCAACACAAGTAGGAGAGATTTGAGGGAACTCAAAATAGGCAGACAAAAGACCTTTCATCAACTATTACATGTTCCTCTAGATATCTTACAGAAATGGAAAATCCTTTCTTTCCTGAGGAGGTTTAGTGGATAATCAGGTCCTATTAAAAAGTGCATGTGAAGTTACACAGCCTTCTGGTGCATTACCAGCTGACTGTAATTCTTGCATCTTTTAAGTTTCACGTTCTAGAACAATATGCATGATTAAAAAGATGACCTGTATTGTTAGCCTCAAAGAAATGATTGTGTAATTCATTTGAAAGATATTATTTTGAATATGACTTTCAAAATTTTATCAAATGAAATTGAACAGAATTAACTCCCACTGATATCAAATGTTTGGAGACAGGAATATTGTCGTGATCTAAAATACTGCTTGACAACTCTCTTCTAGATGGAAAAAAAAAAGCCTTGATTGTGGCCATGCCTGAACACAAGGGTGCTGGAAATCCACCAGGCTCTGTGAAGTATACTTCCTACATGTTTCACCATGGCACCCAGTTCAGAAGAGGCTCAAAACTTCTGGAGCTAAGCAATGTATTTCAGCTCATCCAGCCTCCAGCTCCACACTATCAGTGAAACCAATGCAGTGATGTATCTGTAAAAGCACTACCATTTCAACTGTACCATTGGCATCAGTAGGACTAGACATGCGGATAGATATTAACTTTTGAAGTACCCTATCTTTAAAAATCTTTTGCAGAACAGGTTTCAAGCTTTCTGCTTTATAGACAAGTATAACTGCTTCACATCAAGCCACATCACATCACAAGTATAACTGCTTCACATCACATCTTCAGCCATTGCATCACAGAGATGAAGAAGTCACCATGAGGGTCAGAATTTTAGCTAACCTGATCTACTGCAGTCAAGTCCAATACTGAGATATATTTCAATCTTCTTTTAGTGGGACAATAGGAAAACATAAAACATAATGCAAGTGGTTCCAGGAAAAAAAATACTTAAAGGGGATAGGTTCATTCTTATTCTGGGTGGCTGGAAGCAACTAGTTCATCAAGGTGGAATTTCAAAATAGTAGGGACAAAGGAAAAATCAGTACTAAGGAAAGATGGAAGCATAACAGGACAAATACACTAGAACTTACATAAGAGGGTGCCAGCAAACCTTCTTCATTTGTTTCATGGTTCGTTATTTTGGCTGGCTGGTAGGTTTCATGCTGCTCAACATCATTTAAAAACAATGTTTGGATGTGGATAAAGGTTTAATTTATACATTTACTTCCTCTGGCAACCCACGCAAACAAGATGCTTCACATAACACAATTACTGAATTTGCATGGATCTGATGGCTTCGGTATGCAATACTGCATAATGTTAGCCCATTTTCCAACAAGATCTGGCTGCAGTAAGCTCTGCTGAACTAGCTGAACGCATTACACAAGTAAAGGAGTTGACAGCTCTGCTTTAGCATGGTACTGCCCTGCAAAGTTTTGTATATGTCATAAAAGGGGAAAATGTACTGTGTAATGTACTTCCAATGTACTTCCTAAAAAGTCAAAATCTTAAAAGGGTTCTGCAGAAGGCAAAAGGTTCCTTGTTTTAAAGAAATCAGTCCTTCCTGATACAAAGTGAGCTCAAATGAAAGCTTAACCATCTTCCTCTCCATCTATGCAAATTTTAGGGTGTCCACTAATATTTAAGGTTTCACTGATATTCTTTCAGTGGTGGCAATTTATTTGTTTTTTCCTCCAGAAAATCCTAGGGATCTCAGATGTCTTTGAGAACATTCTTCACGTGTCTTATATTCTTGAAAATGGTCAAAAGGATTCAAAGGTTATTAAATGAGACATGGAAAAACTAGACAGGCAAAAAACTTTGCCCAGAGTTCATTTTCTCAGCAGTCTGGGGTAAGGAAGAACAGGCTAGAGGTGTGTTCACATTCTGCTGCACCCAGACGAACAGGGCAGGCCATGCAGCATGGCAGCTGGAGACAAACCAGCTCAGCTCTGAGAATCCCATAACTGCATTAGCATGGCGTGGGACCTGAGCTAGTATAGTCCATTTAAGTAGAGCTGGGCATCACGATACAGAACCATAACAATGTGATGGTACAAACTAGGCTGACCCAGCCTTGCAAAGCCATGGCACAAATCTGTACTCTCACTTGCTGTCCCAGCCTGGTGGAACAACACTGCATTTATGGCGCTGTAGCTACCTAATATACGTTTGCGACCAAAAAAAAGAGACAGTATTTTATAGGCAGAAAGACCTTTCTTCAGGAGAACCATCTGTCACTGAGGCAAGAAGAATTTCTTTTTGTCTGACAGATTTTGGCAACAGATTATCAACACCAGGCAGTGGTAGGCATGAATTGAACTGTTGATGAATGGGATAGTTCAATGAAGCCATCACTTCTGAGTGTTTAAACTAGCAATGAGACATTTCTGTGGATTAAAAGGAATGAAAGGTACTCTGAATAAAACATCATAATGACACTACACTGCTCCTATAAAGAGCAAAGTGTGCTTTCATCCCAATTGGAAATCAAAACAAACGCGAGAAGGAAATGGTTTCTAAATGTCTCCAAATTGATTGCCCCATTTTCTAGATTGAAAAAAAAAAAAAAAAAAAAAATCTAAGGGGATACCTAGTGATGCACAGAAAGTTTATCAGGATATTCAAAATTATGTAGGAAACCAACAGAAATATTTTCAGGAAAATCACAGGGAAACTGATTACTCCTTCTATGTTTTAAAATATCAAAGAAAAGCCATTGGACTGCAGCTAAAGTGAAGGAAATCTGGGACCATGCAAAGGAATTATTTCTTTACAAGTCACATGTACCTATCCAATCTATGCTACAAACAGTCAGTGAGACAAAATTTTGATTGCCTGTAAAAAGGGGTTGGACATTCATTACAAATATTAATTGTATTTGTGAATATTGTCACTAGTAATGCTAAGGGATAACCAAACTATATACATCAGAGATAGCATAAGTTGATCAAAACACGTCATGTTTAATTGCCAATGATTTCATGAAAAGAAACTATCACATAAGCTCACAGCTCTTCGGCTATTTAATTTCACTAGGCAGTTGAGGATTTTTCATGCCAGATAAAACTAATTCATCATTTCAAAAGTAGCTCAGCAATCTTTGGTATTCTTCTTTATAAAGAATATCTTTTATCTTCAAGCAAGTCCCAGCACTGCCAATGGTTTGACGATTTTCATGGTGTGAATAAGCAGCTGACCACTACTAGATTTATAATGCACCAACCCACCATACTTAAATGCAAAGATGAATTTCCTTTGCATTTAAGAAGGTTTACAACTGGATTTTGGTTTGATTCTATTGTTAACATGGGCTGATCATAGATCTCAGTTCAAGATGTGAAAAAACACATATTTAGAGGTCTTCTAATGTGTTTAGCATCTGGATCATCTCTACATGCAACTGAGGCCGGCTGTAGCATGCAGATACCTTCTGTATTAGCATCTGCTCTGTCCGGATGCCTCAGCTCTAGCTTTTGTGACAGGCTTCTTCAGATTTTGCCTGTTCATTCCTCCTCATCCCCGCCTTTTCTTCCTTCTCTGTTTCTTTCAATGATGCTTCTTCATTTGGGCAAGCTCATTAAGTCGGTTTCTGTTTCCTTATTTTTCTACCAAAAGAGGAAAAGTAAGACTGGATGTGAGCTGAGTCCATCATTTTCAACATCCTAATGGTCAGAAGATTCCAAAGGAGGTTTTAGATGCTTCTATTTTATGTAGGTGTACAGGACAAGTCTGCCACGGGCAAGTTTCTTCCAAATACCCTGTAGGTTTAAAAAAAAGTAAATCCTAAATCACAGTAGTTTCAAATGGGATAGCATTTACTGTTAAGGCTCACAAACCTTTCTTATGTACCAAAGAAACTGATTTCATTTTTAATTTCAGTATCTTCTTAATTCTGTGTCACATAACGAAAATATTTCTGCTTACTAAGCTGAATCCACCACATTCAACCGCTTTGCCTGGTTTTTGTCTCAGCGGAAAGTAACCCTCCCTAGCAGAATACATGACAGCCCCATAAAAACAAAAAATGTCTCTTATATCTGTAGTTCTTTAAAATAGAGGTAGCAACATATTCAAAGGTATTCAAAGATTTAAATCACAAGTCAAATATCAATCCTCGACTGAAATGAATATAGCAGCTTCAAAATTGCTTTCAAGTGTATCTAATGCTTTTATGTTCTGGTTACTAGTTGCCCTAGAGGAAAAAGAAAAAAAAAAAGAGCTAACTAAAACTAACAGAGTTAATATACTAATGTTTAATCAAATATATATGAGGTCAGTAAGATGCTGTGAAGAGCAGGACTTACTCTTTGTGAGAAAAGATGCTAAACACAGAAAATATTTTGAGAGATCAGGTCCCTTGTTTTATGTGTTGTCTTGAGTGTTTATGTCTGTGCATGCCTAGGAATGTCTCTAGTAAACAGTTATATTTGTGGCCTGCAGAACGGTTAATGCTATAGAGGAGGGGGAAAAGTGACATTGAGTGGCTTTTCCCCCTCTCAGCTACTTTAATTGGCCTTAGCAATCACATTCAGCATCGCTGCAGACAGCATCTCATTACTGAGCATGGCAACTCCAACAGCTCTTTCACTGCCATTATTGCTTTGCTGCTTTGATAAATTCTAGGTCAGAAGTAGACATTTCCACACACAGAGCACAAAGCTGCTAGTGTTTCTTTCATAGTCCAAATCCTCAACTATCCATAAGGAGGGAACAGCAATCCCAAGGAGATGAAAACCAACCTGAACTTCATTTCCTCAGCCAGCAAGATAAAAAGTGGAGGGGGGCAGGACCTGATCTGTGGTTGGCTTTGTTTTGTTCTCCCACTCTGAATTATCCCAGGTCTCTTTTGGCTTATACGTTTCTTTAAATGAAACTTTCTTCTGGCGGCTGCTGATAAAATTCTGGACCCTGCTCTGTCTATAGGCATGTTTGTTTTCCTTGCAGAGGGAGGAAGATTTAGGAAATGGGAAAGCGGAAGATGCTTCCTCTTACAATCACACCCCATGTAAATCAATGGGTCAACACGTGCACAACACTGAGCCTTTGACCTACTCCATCAGAAAAACTTCAGAATAGGACCGGGCACCCAAAAGCCAACTCTCTAAAGTAAATTGACTATCTGAACCCTCGTAATGGCCTTACCTGCCAACTGCATAGATAGGCTACATCAACGGGGTCACGTCAGAGTGTCCTGCTGCTTCTGGCAGCAGAAAGCCCAGGGCAGGAGAAGGGTTCTTGCAGGGAGAAGCCATGGCCCCTTTCCAGCCAGGCACTGCAGAGCCCCGGGGCTGGCAGCTGGGACTGCACCTCTGCGCAGGCTGTGTGGGTGAGAAGCTGCTCTGGAGATCAGAGGAAAGGAATCCCATCCAAGTAGCAACTGTCCCCACTCTCAGCCTCACAGGAGGGGCAAGCGTGACCCTCTCTGGCTAGTTAACTAAATACCAGCCAGGAGGCAGCAGATTTAGTTTTACTTACCACTCTGAGAAGCTCAGTTTGCTGTGTGTACAGCAGGCAACACACCCTGCTGTGCATGGGCCTGAGTGACTTGCTGTGTCTAATGCTCATTTTACCTGAGGTTACTTCAGGCTTTCAAAGTATCTTCCCGGTTTTGTTCACTTATAAGAGCTTTCTGCTTTTGTGAAAAAGTACTATATACATAAGGTATTACCCCCTAAAGGATACAATATGATTTATCTGGCTGCCTCATCTTTTATTTCTAACATAGCTATTTCTTTTATAACAGTTAATCTGTCATTGATTTGCTTCAAAACAGAGACAGACAGACAGAGAGCATAAGACTTGCTACTGATATCACACTGCTTTGCACCATTCATCCCAGGTCCACACAGCACAGGAAGAGCTGTCTCCTGGGGGCTCACGGCAGGCTTGCTCACCTCCCGCCCGTGCAGCTGCTGCAGCCCCCCACCAGCCAAGCTGCCTGGTGGGTGCCAAGGGGGCCTCCCACATTCAGGGTTTCACTCACCACAAGCTCTCGAAGGCAACCGTTGCCCTCCCCTAGGCCTGTGCCCACACGTTCGTTGCACGAGTGGACTGCAAGGCTGGACTTGCCTGGCATCCGCTTTTGCAAGACGCCGTGGGTGTCACCGGCACTCACACCACAAGCAGTTACAATACCAGCAGCCTGTTTCTGTCAAAAAGACAGCCCCATCAACCCTAACCTCTTACAATGTCAACGTTTCCTCAAGTAGCCGAGTATAGGGATTTGGTGGATGTTTGGGTATGCAAGATTTCGCCTGTGTTGTTAGGAGCCCAGAGCTGCAGGAAACACCGTTAGCCCTTCTTGGCCCTAGGTGGCTGAATAAAACCTGAGAAGAGTTTGGCAGACACTAATGCGTTGTCCTGACATGATAGTGGAAAAAACTTCAAAGCCAGCTTAAATCTGGTAAAAACAAGACACTTCCCCATTAGCACAACTCAATACATCCTCCCCTCAGAACAAAAGCAAGCGGAAAGAAGTGCAGCCCAACAAGCCTGTCCATTCCCAGGCATGAATTCAGGCTGCTGGAGGAGAACTTTGGATGAGATGGAGGAGGAATGATTACGGGTTGGCTAAGATGGCATGTTTCCAGATATACCATTGGGTTAGGAAATCATGAAATGTCTGCTTGCTGCTTGAAAACATGAAAAATGTCCTTCAGAGGGTTAAAGGAAAATGGGTTGCAGCTGATATATGCTATCATTTAAAAAATGACATTTCCATGTCTATGTCTGCAGCATGGGAGGATGAGCTGCCAGAGCTCGGTATCTGTTCAGCAAGGTAGCCTTGTCCAAGCAGAGCAGAGCAAAAATGCAGGGCTTGTGCTGCCAGGAACCAAATGGCATTCCTAGAATTGCTGACTCCCCAAATCACTTCTGTTTCTTTCTTTCTTGCGGGAAGCATAAATGCTCCATCCTCAGCTCTTCACACATTTCTGTCAACTGCTCTTTAGAATTACAGGATGACCCTGATGAAACATGAATTCAATAAAACGTGATTTATCATGTAAATAGCTAAGAACTAATGTGCCCCAATATTAGACACATTCAGAGAGACTAGGGATTTGTATCAATATGAAGAGGCTGAAATAGCTATTTGAAGACAATAGTTTTAGACTCTGCCAGCTATAAATATTTGGGATTGTATGTTCTTTGCTATATATTACATCTTGCCCACAAAACGAATATACAGCACTGGGAACAGTATTTTTTTTTATTTTTATTATTATTATCTTCAACATGTGGCAATACAGGTGTGCAGGGGAACCCAGTGGGTGTCAGCTGCCGTGACTGTATTGCAGAGATTGCCACACTGTCTCATCAGATTGTTCTCCAAACAGACATGCTTCAAGCAGAACAGATCTTAGCTTACAGAAGGGAGGCACAAAGGGTACTGAATTCACCATTTCAATAGAAGACACAGCTTTGCTTTGGCAAGTATTAATTAAACTAACCAAGCCCTAGGAAATTACTAAAGGTAAATTGCAAGACTTTCTTTTCACCCCAAAAAACATAGTTATAAGTCAAAATAGGAATTCTGGTGGAAACTAACAGGACAGAAATCCTGGGTGAAGAAATGACAAGGGAAATCTCCACCTCCGAAGAGCAGGTGGTCTCTTGCTGAGACATGTATTTAGAACTTTAGTGTCCTGTCTTCAAGGCCCTAATTTTCTAGGCACAGTTGAGAGTGACTCCAAAATGCCAAGTATGCATGACCTTCCTTTCCCATGAAAATATTTAAAACCTGCCATCTTGATATAATATTTGAGGCTCAAACACTGTGACACAGGTGTGGTCTTGCTCCAGTCTAGTCACTGCAGAAAAAATGAGTAAGACTGATACTTGAAAAAGTCCAAGCAATGATGCAGAATCCCATGGATTTTAAAAAAATAAATAAATAAATTTACTGTATCTGGATAACAGATTTGTTGTAAGTATTTGAGATCATGTGTTGTTTGTTAAGTGGTATTAAGTTTTGGCAGGGAAAGAAGAGGCAGCCCTGGGAACTGTACCTTTAAATGCCTTAGGTTCACAAGCACAAAAACTACAGGCAGGGGCAGTGCAGAAATGAATGTTTATTAAACAGAGCTGACTGGAGATGGATACTGAAAAAAGAGGAATGAGTTTCAAGCACTTGAATGCATCTGTGCTCCTGGTGGGAATCAATGGCAGAGCTGCAAATAGATTCTAGGCATCTTGCCTCTCCATTACCAGTTCTAATGTTGGACTCATTCACTCCTAACCAAACATGCTGCTTGAAAGGCTTGTGCTTCAGTGAGTCCAAAATTCACTTCTTCCCAAACTACGTCAGACTGTGGGATTGCAGTTATTTTATTAAGAGAGAATGTGCTCCCCATGGGTAAAAAGGCCAGCAGCTGATTCCATTAGTTATGCAGCTGGCTTCAGAGGATCCACTGATATGAGATGCAGACTGGTTTTTACTCATTTGCAGAGCATTTCTTTTTCCTTAAGCTGACCGCTAAATTACAGGATTTGAGATGCTTTCTGGAAAGAGTCAAATCCATTACCACTGAGGCATATACTTGCTATAAAAGCTAAAATTACAGTCTTCATGTTTAAACATCTGGTCACAACCCAGGAGGGATGTATTCCTGCTGGCCATGAAAAAGTAAATCTTAAATAAGTATAAGTTAATTGCCTGTAGTAACATGGAATCTTTGTAGCCATTTATGTTCATGCATATGAGTGAGTATTCATTAAACTGTATTTTCAGGCATTTACGGGGATTATTTAACACATACATTACCAAAAATATTAGCTGCAAATTGGAGAAAATGTGTCCTGCACACTGGAACTGTCATTTTATTCCACTCAGTTTCACTGAATCAAGGGGATAGATAATATATTCACAGATCAACATGACAGGAGGAGGAGATACACAGATTGAGCTTCTATGTATGTCTCTATTCATCTGAGCACACACTCTGCATCTACCCCTGTCTAATGGGTTACTACCTTGACCTTTTCCAGCACACAAGACACAGTGGGGTTTGAGATCTGACCTGTCCCCTTTTTCTGTCTTCTGGGAATTTTAGTACATGACTCAGGGGAAAAGAAAAGAAAGAGGAAAAAAAAAAAGAAAAAAAAGGAAAGAGAACATTCCAGGGCTCCTCTTCAGATTTCTAATTTCTTATTGTACTTCCTTAGTCCCTGGACACTTCTCCCATGTTTCCATTTGCAGAAAAATGCAGGTGAGAACCTACACTGAAAAGGGATCAAGGAGGTTACAGGGAGTCAACATTAGCAGCGCAGTCAACGGGAGGGCTGCAAGGAGAGCAGAGTGATAAAGATTTCTTCATACTCCTGACAAGCCTGGGACACCAGAAATGTTACTTTGCCCATGTTTTTATTTACCGGTACATCATTGATCAATGGATGTTAAGTACTAGACCTTTGCAAGTTTCCACATCTTAACTGTCAGCAGTGGAATCAAGCCACCTTGTTGCCAAACTTGCTACAGAAACTGAATGTCCTAGGCATCAGTGGAGAATATTTTAGAGGTTCAGTCACACTAGTATAAGATGATGCAAACTCAGCCACCAACCATAACCTAGAAATACACAGCTTTGTTCCGAATCAGTTACAATGTTTTGTACATCTTTCCAAAAACAAGCCTGCAGAAAGATATAAGCTTTGAAGTGTGACCTAAAGTTCAAGATACCAGACAAAGCAGGCGGTGACTTCTAATGAAAGCTGTCTTCCCAGCATTTTGCTGTGTTTTTTCCCTGTGGGGTTCTGTAACTTGAATACCTCTATCAACGATAATTTGCAGTAAGATCTGCACAATGGAAAACAGCGTTTAATATAATAGGCCCTAAACCAAATAATTCTAGATAAATGAAGAAAAATAGCTAACCATTTTTTAAAAAGAGAGATATATTTTTAAATGTGTCTACATGCAAAACATGGTCGTGGCAGAAATAGAGGACAAGCTGCAACATGCTGGGTTACAAAAAAGAAAAAATGATGTATCCTAGCACTTGAAATTTTCCAGCAAATTATATGTGGAAAATAAGGATCCAATGGGGAGTTTCGTATGGTAGATGGACTTTCAAAGTTGTTGTCAAAGAGAAGCAGAAAGCTTCAAGAAGCAATCTGAAGAAATGTTTTTCAGATTCTAAAATTCAGAGGTGTTCCCTCAGATTACAGATGTGCAATTGTTGTGCACAATAGTCTTTGGTATCATGGGGTAACATTGGGTCATAGCCACACGAGTCTTGGAAAACAAAGGATAATTTACCATGCATGTTTGTATACTATGAAATAAATGTAAGAGTAAGCCCAAAGTAGGTCTACACTGCTATAGGTAGCCAAGCGTAGGATCTCCAATAAATACAGGAAACAATGTAAAAAAGTCATCTAGCTATAAAGCTCCCAGTTTAGCTTTGCTCCTGGGTTGATCTGGGACATAGGGCTACTTTGTGTGGGTATTATCATCACTGTTAAAACAATAAAACCAAATACATCAATTAGGAATAGCATAGGTAGGCTAGCATAATACCTAGCTCGCTCACCACAAGATTAATTCCAAATATTAAACCTTGACTAGCTCATTTCACGTAATCTGTTCAGTGTCTCTTGTCAGACAATTCCAAAAGGTTAAACAGTAAAAAGTCAGTAAAAATATAAAAACAGTAAGTTCAAGGCGTTCTTTCTTACTAGTCTAATAATTTCATATGTTGTGCTTTACAAGATTTAAAACATACTACCACTTTACAGATGTGGATAGAAGGGTGGTTCTAAGTAGCAGTAATGGCTATTAATTGCCAATCAATCGTCTACAGTGCAGTTCTGGTCCCGCCCCCAAAATATATGCCAGCAGAGCAAAAGAGAAGACAGACAAGGTAATCCACCAGTTCTTTGTGAAAAAAACATTGCAGGTAGCCTCAGCATCGATAATACTTCCTTCTCACCAAGTCCAGACATCATATTCACCTGTGATATGCACATCAGCAGAAGAAATTTTAAAAGTCAAGAAGAAACCCACCAGAGCACAGTTTTATCATTTCTTGAAGATATCTTTGGTGCTGCCCACTGCTCCTGTATCTGTCAAACAATGAAAACTGCCAGGAGAAATGCAAAAATCCTAGGTGCCAGATCCTCCTCCCTGATCAAAAAGCCAAATGGATTCTTTAGGTGTGCTTTATATCATACAAAAGAGCAAGGGAGCAAAGGACTCCCAAGTCACTTGGGCCAGAACTACTTGTACGGCTACACAGTTTATTCATTTTTCTGGAGTGGTGTTGTGTGCTAACACACACACAGCATTGCCAGGATTGGTCCCATGAGCCCACAGTAAAATTGGATCTATTGAATTTATCTTACTGTTCTGCAAAGATTCAACAGTCTTGTCACGTGCCAGGGGAAAGACCAGGGCATTTCATTCCTTCCAGTCTTTAAATAAAGGCAAGGGACTGCCTACCGATAAAAAGGCCAAATACAAACCTGATTTTCAATGTTTTTGGATTTCATTTTTTAAAAGTCAAAATACAATTCCACAAAAGTCCCTGTGATTATCTTTCCCATGGGCTGGCAGACTTCAGCCTACCTTTAATTCATAGTTCTTAAAATCACCCTCCTTTCTGCTTTGCAATTGTGTATCACCTGGTTAGCAATTATTAAAACTGTATATATTAAATTAGCATTAGGGAACCATTTAAAATATTCTATAATCCTTTAAGATAACTCATCAAGAGTTCAGAAGGACCTGACTATAAAGACTACTAGCCCTTCACAGAACAGCAAGAGGCACCTCTTTAGCAACCCAGTTTGTGAACTACTCTGGCAGTGAAATCATTTTTTCAAGGACGATAGATTATATCTTCACTTATAAAGCAACAGATATGTAAAAGAATACATCATGGACTTTCAATGCATAGCTTGAACTGTATGAATACTGAAATCTATAAATACGAGATTAAACATTATCTAATTAGAGCCTATAAGGCAATGGTACTTTTAAGTTTAAAAAGCGATGCAATAGTTTGAAAAATTGCTCTAAAAAAGATTTTTATTTTCTCACAATAATTCAATTTCAAATATGTTCTTGTAATAGAGAAGATTCTTTGCCCCCTCCAATTTATCTAAGAATATGAAGAATGAATTGTTTCTAGCCCATCAACCCGTGCCTGGAAAATAAATCAAACAAAGGTAATGCAACCAATAGAAAAGGATCAGGCATGTTTTCTCTGTCTGCAGTGTTTTCACATGGCTGACATGAGTAACTCTGACCACCCAAAACACTTGAGCTGAGAGTGATCAGGCTGTGCAGAATCCAGCCAGGTAAGACAGCAGGATTTGAATGCGACAGACCTTCTGATGGAGATCTGGTTCATATAGAGACAAAATAAATCAATGAACCACAAAAATTACATTTAGCTGTCTAAAGTTAAATATTGAAATACATGTTCTGACAGTTGCTCTTTTCAGAGCTGCTGCAACTATAGCTGGGAATAACCAGGGGTACCTGAAATCCCCATTCAATTTTGTGTTAACTGCAGATACTTAAAACTCAGACCAAATATCTTCAGCTTCTGATTATGGAGTAAAATGACTAATTTAAAACACGTAAATCTGAGATTTTTGGCTTGAGCCTGCAGATGCACTTGAACCTCTGACTGCTTCTTCCACTTCTGTGCATCATAAAACTACTTAGTCTGAATGTGTTTGAGGTCAGCTTCCCAACTGAAGCATTAACAAATTGCGAGATGGGCAATAAGAGCAGATATAGCTTTTTCTGAGCTGAGTCCAAATTACTTTTTCCATTGTCTGTCTGAAAGTTGTCAATAGTGTTGCATGAAGCAACATAAGTCCAGTGGCTTTTGTGTAAATCGATACAGAATATTTTAAGTCTTTTAAGATCTCATACGAGTTCAGCTGAGTTTTCTGAATGCTTCTGTGTGCAGGATTTTATAAAGCAACTCCTTAGAGGACATTTCTGAAATCCCACTAGTTCTCAGCAAATAAATTCCATGATACCCATGTGATTTAAAGGTAACATACTGAGAAGACGTGGGACATGAAAAATACACTTAATTATAGTATTTAGGTGAAGTTTAATGCATAGAGAATGGCTGGCAGTCAAAAGAAAGCTTAAGGATTTTCACTTCACCTGTAAAAGGACTGATATGTGCTTGCAGTATTACAAAAAGCAGCTGAAGCCTGCCAGCCAGACAATAGAGTGAAACCCAGTGCATGCTAACTAACGAAGATGCCTGGTGTGAAGGGATTGTATTAACGGCAAGAACACTTATTATACAGGTGTATTTTCTTCCAGGGCAAGAAAAAAAACATTGCTACACTGTTCTTGGGATTGGAATAAAACCCTAATCAGCCAGGAAAAGAGTCCCAGTTCCCGAAGGAGCCTGTTAGTTTTCCAAAAGAAAGTTCTTTTTCTATGGAGTCATTTTCGGTGATCAGAAACTTTCCCACTGCTGGAAAGGAATAGGGGATAGAAAAGTTGGCATCTTTTTTTCTTTGTATCAGTACTGTCTACACAGTATCTTCTAACCCACAAGTTTAATACATTCACTAAATACACTAAGCTATAGAATGACTTCAGGTAGCAGCAGGGATGTATTTTTCAAATTGTGAAACGCCGCACAAAATACGTGTCAAGATTTACAATGATTCAGCTATCACAACAACCTGCCCAGTAAAATGTTCTGTGTCAAATGAAGCTCTCTATTATTCTAGTCAACTTTTTCAAGCCTTCTTAAACTCTGAAATACACAATATCTGAATTTTGGGGGTTTTCTCTTTGTTTTCTATATGCTTGACCATCAGAAGGAGCTCAGTTGTGGTTGCAAACATGTACTACCATTTTGGTGTGCTTGCACGTTCATGTGGTGCTTGCCCTTATGCACAGATTGGTCTGGAGAGGAGTCAACCCTAAGATTCAGGACTTCTTTAACAGATATGCAGAGATAAATACAATATATAAGTATTGTGGTGGTATTCCTGCGTTACAATGAAGTAAAGCACTCTGCACCGGCAGGGAAAGGGCTGCAGCGCTTCCTTTCTTGCAACAGTTCTTTCCCATCTCCAAAACTATTTAAAAGGAGTACAACATATCTGAAATAGTTTAGCCAACGCTGTAGCAGTTACTTCCCTTTTTCTTTTTTCACCAAGGAAAATGCTAGAATTTGCCGGTTGTTAGGCTAAATCCCAAAAGGAGTACTTTGAAGAGAACGTTGATTGCATCCAGTTTGCTACAATATTTACCTTACTTGAAACCAAGAAGATGAGGATAGAGTACTTAAGCACAGAAGACAAGCTGCAGCCATTGAACAGGGAAGTTATAGCCACATTGCCACGTTGTCCCTTTGTATTCACCATCAATAACCACTTTGACATAATCTGCCTCTGCATCCAGCAGCTGCTGTACTTAAAATAGTACCTTGCACAATGAAATCCCAACCAAAAGTAAAGTATTGGTTTTTAAAGAGCTACAAATAGAGAGACCAAAATTACAAGTATGATTAGAAAAAGATTGAGGGCCTTATGCTTTTAAGCATTGAAGTGTCTTTTCTTCTTTTCTTTGGAAAACATAAAAAATGCAAATTCTGAAAAAGCTGTCAAGAGAGCATCCAGAGGCCAAAATGCTTCACATGCTCATGAGTATGTAATGATCCTTCTTCCCGAGGACTAGAGATTGAGCCCTGAAGCTACAACACTTTGCAAGTAATGTCTTTTTTTTACCCTTATTCTGTCTCATATTAGTGATAGCTGCAGGCAAGGTTTGTTTTCCCTCACTCATTTGCTTCAGTTGTGTCACACATCATGGTTAGCTTTTTTAATGGAATGGTTGCAGATGAGGTTGTAAAAATCATTAGCCACGGTCGGCAGATGCTAGGTACTGCTAGGATGCTGTTCCAATAACTTCTTTTCTTTAATTAAAATTCTAAATAAATCATGAGGTTTTGCAAACACAAGCCTACAGTACTTGCATAAGATGAAAGCTGTGCTGACTGCTGGCAGTCTTGATGCAACTCTTTAGCCTCCTATTTCTTCCATTATTTGTTTTGTTGGTTTTTTTTTTTCTTTTTTCTTGGCCTTCACATAAAATCCCCATATGCACTTCTTCAGTGCTTAAAAATCATTATTGCTGAAGATCAATAACAAGAAAACATCTGTGGCTCTTCTTGGTGCACGAACAGATTTACTCTGGGGTTTGTTTTGTTGTGTTGTGTTCTGTTTTTTACAGCAAATGCAACTAAAACTCCATGTAAAGAGTAAAGGCAATACCCTATATTCAGTTGCCTGTTGTTCGTGATATTCTTGTGAAACATAGACGTGGGAGCATTAAATATGCACAGCAGAATATTTGTTTGCCATAAAACCTGAATAAATTGAATCCTTTTCTCCTTGTTTCTATGGGAACAAGTTCTATTGAATAAACAGTCTTTGAATAATATTTTATTATTTCTAATTTTATTAATTATAATTCAATATGTCACATTAAAATAATTTCAATTGTAATGAGAAACTTTAATACTGATGCAAGCTTAAAAAAACAGGCCAGTTGAGCTTGAAGTAATTTATGCTGCCTGTAATTCTTAGTTTCCATTGATACTGGAGCTAATTATTGAATGTTTGCATTTGAAATCTTAATGGGGTGATGTTTTATCATGGTAGTAAGAAAAGATACAAAATAGCAGTGTTAAAAAGAGCAAAAGTTGTAGAAAAATAGTTTTACACGTGCAATGTGTCACTAGGGAGCTTTTCTTGGTCACAAAATCCCTGCATTTTCCTATTTTCTGTATAACTATTATCTACCCTTTTTTTCTTTTTTTCTACTGAAGTAGCTGGCAAACATCTGAAATATGACTTTTAACACAAATTAAAAGGAGACTGGTATTGCAGTGTAGTCTATTGGTTAGCCTCTTATGCCTACATAAAATCAGTGGAGTCCCTCATGGATCAGCTCAGATGGGTCAGCATGCAGAAATGGATTAAAAAAAATTTTTTTAAGTAAAATTTAAAGTAAAACTATTTTGAAGTGAATACACCAGTGTTTAATGAAAACTAAATTTGGAAAACCCAGACTAACCAATATAAACAACAATAAAATCAACCACAAAACAAAAACAACCCAAAACAAAACAAAACAAAAAAGGTGTTTAAGTGAAAGAAGACCTTAGCATCATCCTGCAGAAATTAAAACCAACATTAAAAGTTCACTGGCCCTCTCTTGTGTTGCTACATTGTTGTTGATCATTTTACTGTAATTGTCATCACAGGTAACTATTTATACACAAAATATCAAAAGTCAGGCAAAACTGTTTTTAAAAAGTGAAAATCACTTGTAACCTTATTCTTCATTAGCCAGCCTTTTCTTGACTATTCTATACCAATATCAAAATCCTTTCCTGTTGAGTTCCTTTTCATATCAGAAAGTCACCCAAATGTTGTGTACAATATAAGTTAAAGATTAAATGATGAGTCAGAAAAATAAGCAAATTCCTAGCACAATGTGCATCTGTTGTATTAAAATAGCAAAAAGAAATATGAACATTAAGTGAAAATGACATATTATTACTTTATCAAAGGCAACTTATCTATTTAATCATTCTCATGACTGCATTTGTTTAAAAAACACTGACCAGCAAAATTCTGCTCCTGTTCTCCAGTGGTAGGACTCACAATCACAGAAATAGAAATCTGCTTTCAGATTTTTCATCTGCCACCACTCAACTCTCATAAACCTGTCAGAATTGATCATCTACATTAGAAATATTTTGATAAGTTGTAAAAAGCCATTGCAGAGATTTTCATTTAACAGCTGGAATACCTAATGAATTTGAATAATGGTTTTATAACTGTGACGTGCTAAAGGATTAGGAGCCATTTTTATTTCTTACTAAAAGGAATTATTACCCATAAATATTTAAAATACACATACGTGAGAATGCAATATTTTGCATTTGGCAACATGTTGTGTAAACAAGATGAGTCCACAGAGGAAAAATTCTTATTACAAGCGTCTTTGTTCTGCTTTATTGTTGCTTGTGATCTGTGATACAGTCTGAAATGGCAGGATTTTTTTTAAAGTTGAATGACAATAATTCTTTTCCAATATAGCCCTGGGTTTGAGAGAGCAGAGTCATTCTTCTTACTACAGAAGAGATAGCTCTTCTTGTAATACAGACTAGTCCACATTTTGTCCCAAAAATAAGTGATGAAAAGATTTTTGATGCCATTTTGCAGACCTGGCACATTTAATTCAATGAGGTTACTAGAAGCTGTGTTTGTAGTTTGTTCCAGGATCATGTAACTAAAACAATTACTTATCAGTAAATAACTTTTTCAGAAAAAAATAAATAAATCTGCAGTTAATCCTAATGGACAGAAATGATCCTACAAATCAAAGTTTTATCTTCAGTGAAGTTTGTAACTGAGGAGGACATGCAAAAAGGAGAAAAGCCACTTAAGGCATTCATTTTGAAACAATTGAATGAGGCACTTGTCACCACAGCAGGAAAGAAACAGAAAAGCACTTAAACCACTGCCTGTACAAGTAATTTATTTTAGCAATCATCTCCAGAGTTATACAGGAAACAAAATGCAAAGGAAATAACTAATGAGAGTTCATTAATCTAAACTCCAGCAGTCACTAATTTATAGGAATGGGGTATGTATTAAAAGTTCCCACAATGCAAATGATATAGAATGAACGTATCAGATGTTTTTTAAAGTCAGCTAAAAATAACTTATGTAAGCACCTTAGCTAGGGTGAAAACTTCAGGAAGTACAATCCAGAAGATGCATATGCCCAAGAATTCAAAGTGTTTTTGTCACTGCCACAAAAGTTGAGGGTTTTACCAAAAAACTAGTTGTTATTTTAGAAGTTCCGGAGGACTTAGAAAATGTTCAATATACTTTCCATCTCTAAAAACAAAAGAACCTGTTTCTGGTAATTACCACTAATTAAATTTATCTTCTGTCTAGTAAAATGCAAACACAACTAAGAGAGAACATTATGTGATATTTTAGAAAGTTGTAATGAGGAATAGAACTACAGGAAAAGTAACAAGGAATAATAAAATTCTCAACAGGCATTCGAGAGAAGCACTAGGGGACTAAGGTCAAATGGACAAACAATAGGGTAAGTGGTCAGATGAAGAGTAGGTAGTATTGAGGAAGCAAAGACAAACAATGAAAGGATAGGAAGCAATGAAATAAGGAGTAGAGGGACAGAGTAGCAATGGGTTGGAGATGGCACATTTTTTCCTGAGTAGGTTTTTGTTGTTATAGGTCTGAAGACAGAAATTGAAAAGCATACAGAATTCTGTATGCACTTTTGGTGTGGGCCAGAATAAGAAAAAATGGGAGGGGAAATCAGTGGGTAAATTCCTTATTTCCAGGTAACAGAACTGCGCTGCAAGCTTTTTCATTGCAGCAAGAGCATGTGGCCAGGACCACCACCACAGAGTTCACATGTTCCTAGGCTTCACTTCCAGAGACACAATGCAGAGGTGCATCTGTATCTGTATTAGAGTGCATTCTTATTTCAGACTGGGACGACACTTTTGAAGCAAACTTCATCTTCTGCCATGCTTCATTTTGTACTGGAATTGGTCTTGCACTGCACAAATGGGGCCCCTTTCAGATGAAACCAGAAGATATAGGTCTGGGGCCCTCCTAACAAGCCCTAACTGCTAATAGATCCATGAGACCCAGCTGAAGCTGGTGTGAAGTAAAACCTCTGACTTCTTACACATAAGTTGGATGTCATGTCTGCAATATCAACATTTTAGCTCTTCAGTTTCACTCCTACTGTTTTGCTTTACCAGCTCACATAGATATAGCTCCAGCAGCACTTGCAGAAACACAACCTGCAACCCAGTCTCAAACCTGCTGCCCATGCCTTTGAAACTTAGGAACATTTTCCTTGATTTTGCCTGACTTTGCTTCCTTCGCTTGACTTCATAAACCCTCCAGGTTGCAACTTGGTTAAAATTCATAAATCATTTGTTTCAGTGGGTCAGACATTTTGAACACCAAAAAGAAAAATCCTTTTTGAAACTGCTGCTTGAAGATTGACCAACTGTTTTTAAAAGTAGGGTAATGCTGGAGTATTTGATCAGGCAACAAAGATGTCTTCATAAGACACTCAAGAATGTCTGATTGTTAAGAGTGAGATAGCATCTGTATTCACTAGAGGTCACATTGGAAGAACATTTTTAAGTTGATGGTGTAATCACTTAGCCATACACATTAAAGAAATAATGAATGTATAAAATAAACTACACATGCAAAGTTTTCAGTAGGATTAGTTTTATTTCTTTGTGAAGAATAGTCAGATAAAAATTAGGAATATAAGCAGTTTCACCAATTACTTTGAAGAATAGTTTAAAACTAAAATTTTTAACAAAAAAGGCAAAAGTAATTCAAACTTTGTCTCAATTTTTCAAGAGCAATGCACAAAATTATAAATTTGCTGAATTTAATAGCTGGATTGTTAGTATCTGAAATTTCATATTCACAATACAAATACTTATTCATATTTCACTGGGTATAAGTACTGAGTTAAAAAAAGAGAGAAAAAGACACAACAAGCAATTAAGGTTACAGGACAAAAAATTACTTTCAGCAGATAATGAAAACAGTTCTCTTTTCAGGCCATAGTGTCAGGACCAAGGCAGACAGAGGACAGCAGAACTAGACAAAAGCTTACACAGTTTTGAACATCACAAGATAATGACTAAATGTAATCAAATATCATGTTAAGCATCTCAGGAAAATGGTAACATTTCAGATATCCAATTTTTTACATATTTAAAAATTAATCTACAGGCTTTAGAAACTCTTCCCCTTCCTCATCCCAAACAGCCAATTTTATTTTTGTGCTATAAACTATACATTATTCAAACTGTTCCCCTGTAATATAAAGTTTGTTAAAGTGACTTTACTAGCCCTATTTAAACTCAGGGTCACAGCAAAATTATTTTATTTTAAAGGTTAAATTATAGGGGGTTTATAATATAAGAATCACCAAATGGCAATACATGATCTATTAAAAAAAACCAACTGACAGACATAGCAGGCAGAAATGGGATAACTTCTTTGATACTCAGCAATGATTTTCAGTTGCTACTGGTTGTGAGTCACCGACACAATCAACAATTTCAATTATTATTACTAATCTAAAACACAAATAAAACCAAAAATGAATTCCTCATTTCTATTTTACTGAACACTGCCCATGTTGAAGACCAAATTAGTAACTTATGAAGTAGACTAACTAAATGACCAACAAGGAAATATCATATTAATAAATTAAGAGAAGCTATTAGTTCTTCACTTTGTAGTTCCTCTCACCTCTTTATTTAATGCCGTCTTTTCATCTTTGCTGTACCAGACCCGTATCAGAGGTTGACCAATAGACTGGACACAAGCTACATAAAATTC
The DNA here is from genome assembly GCA_035590275.1 of Ibycter americanus. Taxonomy (NCBI): domain Eukaryota; kingdom Metazoa; phylum Chordata; class Aves; order Falconiformes; family Falconidae; genus Ibycter; species Ibycter americanus. Next base: position 61,223,408 of record JAVJGI010000062.1, read on the forward strand.
TTCATTGTTTTCACTGTCATAAACAAAGAAACATTTTAATCTATTGTTTTTATCCTGGCAACATCCCATTACACCTAAAGTTCTTCGCAAAAGCAAGCTTGCAGCTGATGGCATATTCCCAGAATCTAGTTTTGGTATATTTGGGGGGTATATATTTTGTGTTGGCATAAATAAATTTTGAAGAAGACATTGAAATATCCATTTTAACCATCCTCTTAGAAACAACACATTAAAGAAAGATTTGATTAACATTCAAAAACATAACAAAGAAAAAGTCCAAGTTTAAAAAACATAGGTCTGGGATTGAAGACTTCTGCAAAAGATACCATACTTGTGGCTTGCTACAGTTTTCTGCAGACTCTGGAATACACACTCTCATTTAGTGTCTTTCCACTTTTCCTTGTGCAAAATGAAGATATTGATTCCTCATAGTGTCGCTAGAATGTTTAACTCATCTTATGAAGTACTTTGGAGGGTTATTCTAATGCAAAAATGCTAAATTAAATGCAAGGTCTCTCTCTCTCACACACACACAAAGACTGATCATCTTATATTTAGTTAGTTACAGTTTGATCTGACTATTTCATGATGAAACCACAAGAACCATTTTGCCTTAAGGTAATGTGGGTTTAAACAGCATACGGCAAGGAACAGAAATTATTCCCTATTTTTTCACCCTGATTACCTTTCACCATGACTCTTCTGCATTCATGAGAGTGCTTTGTCAATTTTTTACTCTCCAGTCTTAACACCTAACATGTTGATTTCAGGTTTTAAAGTGGGGTTTTTTTTTATTCCATGATCCATACACTATCATAACTTTTACCCTTCTCCCTGTCAACATCAAGTGGAAAAGAAAGGGGGAGGTAATGAATATGCATATAGCAAAAACAGCTTCACCAATAAATGTGAAGAATAGACATTTCATTAATTTGTATGTTTTACTTTATGTCTCATTTTTAAATGTTTTGTTTTACAAATAACATCAGCTTACATATCAAAAAACTGAACACAGTAAGATGCATTTGATGCCTGTCTAAATGTGAGTCTTGTATCTATACTTCAGCTTGACTCCTGCAGTGAAAAATGAAAACAACATTAATAAATGTGCACTGATAACAAACCGTATCTTATTAAGTTTTCTCAGATTACACTGAAATATGACTTTGTCTGTCCTTTGTTATACTCCACTCTGGTGTCTGCTGAGGGAAAAGAGTGCAACATTAGGGCCTGAGGTAAGAAGAAAAGAAAGACTTCTCTGGTGTTCAAGCCTATGCAGACTTTGATATGTGTATACTGAAAAAAAATAAAGTTCTTCAGATTCACACACTTTGTTTCAATATGATGTTACTAAAGAAGGCTTCTGGCAGTACCATACTGGAATCCACGTTCTTTTAGGAAAGGTTTAAGACAAATTTTGTTTCCTTAACTGTAAAAAATGCTCTCTGACAAAGGCAAATCAGATCCTGGGCTGCATCCGCTATTAGCAGAGATAAAGATGTGACAATTTCAGTCTACTCAGCACTTGCTAGGCCACACCTGAAGTATTTTGTCCAGTTTTGGTCCCTAAAATTCAAAACGGACATGGACAGACTGGAGAGGGTCCAAATGAGGACCACAAAGACAACCTGGGGAACCTGCCCTATGAAGGAGTTAGGTCTTTCCGTCCTGGAGAAGAGGTTCAGGGATGACCTCATCACAGTTTTCCAGTACTTAAAGAGCAGCTACAAAGAGGATGGAGGCTCTCTTTTCACAAGGAGCCACATGGATAAGACAAGGGGCAACAGGTACAAATTGCATTGGAAGTGGTTTCATCTTGATATAAGAAGGGAATTTTTTGCGGTAAGAGCAATCATTCACTGGAAGAAACTCCCCAGGGATGTGGTGGAGACTCCATCACTGTAGGTTTTCAAGATGCAACTGGACAAGGTGCTAGATAGTCTTGCCTAGGTTCCCTTTCCCACAAAAGGTGTGACCAGCTTATCTTTCAAGGTCCCTTCCAGCCTGGGTTGTTCTATGATTCCATGATTCTATGATTCTATTCTACAGAAAAGAAAACAATCTCTTCCCAGCAAAAGCATAATGAGGAGACAAAAACAGGCAGGCTTCTCTCCAAGTAGCCAGACAATTAACTTTCTTCTGCACATTTCTTCAGAGCTAACATTTTCATACATGATCTCAAGCTCATGGTAAATTCATTTAGAAGCTTGTGCCTCCTACTTATAAATCATCAATCTCAAATCTAGATAGATCACGGAATAAGCAAAACTGTATTTCCTGAGTAGGAATATTTAATTAATTTTTTTCATGTCCTGTATTTCCAGTATTTCTTCTGCAAACAAATTGACAAAGCACAGACAAAATAATTTAATTTGTTCATGTCTTTCCACCTCCACAACAGTTAAACCAAACGACAAAGCACTCTGTAGCACATCCAGCCACAGATGTATAATCAGAGACCTAGATACATTGCATCTTGTCATGCAATCTGTTCTCTGGAAGGAAATCCTGTCCATGAGCAAGGAGGGAACTTTGGTGAGTTCTATTGGTCTGAGTAATGAAGAGACCTGGGCCAGAATACAACCCACTGAAGACATCTGCCCCTTGCACAGACGCAGTTCGTGAGCTATCAGACAGAGCAGGCTTTCAATGACATTTTTGCAGTCAGTTCTTTGCACCACTCCAGACTCAGTCAGGCAGAATTCAAGTCAAACTGAAGATACCTAAATATGTGTTTCTGCACATAAACTTATGTAGGCCCTAGTGCCCATTGCAGTCAATTGAGATTTAGCCAATTGTCAATGAAATTTATGACTTTCTGCTGGCCAGCCGGCAGCTACCTACTTTGAACCATCTAATCATAGAATGGTTTGGATTGGAAAAGAACTTTAAAGACCATCTAGTCCACCCACCTGCCATGGGCAGGGACATCTTTCACTAGAACAGGTTGCTTGAAGTCCTGTCTGATCTCACTTCAAACTCTTCCAATGATGGAGCATCCACAACTTCTCTGGGCAATCTGTTTCAGTGTCCCACGACCCTCATCATAAAAAATTTGTTCCTTATGTCCAGTCTAAATATACCCTCTCTCAGTTTAAAACCATTGTCTCTTGTCCTGTCACTACAGGCCCTGGTAAAAAGTCTTTCTACATATCTTTCTTATAAGCCTCCTTAATATAATGAAAGTCCACAATACAGTCTCCCCAGAGCCTTCTCTTCTCCAGGCTAAACAACTCCAGTTCTCTCAGCATTTCTTCACAGGAGAGGTGTTCCAGCCCTCATCACGTTCATGGCCCTCCTTTGGATCTGCTACAACAGGTCCATGTCTGTCTTGTTCTGGGGACCCCAGAGTTGGATGCAGCACTCCAGGTGGAGTCTCACGGGATCAGCGTAGAGGGGGAAAATCACCTCCCTCAACCTTCTGGCCATGCTTCTTTTTATGCGGCCCATCTGTAAGGTTGAGGTTAATGATCCTTTAGCTTCCATTACTTTACAGACAAGTGCTGCATTTACTATCGTAGGAGTCCGAACACCTTGCTTACACATAGACCTGTGTTTAGATATTTCAGCCTCTAACTGAATCCTACCATGTAGGCACATAACATCGGGTGTCACCTAATGCCCACCTGCCTGGCCTGATCTGGCCTCCAGCTTCTCTTTCAGAAGGCCACAGAACCCAGATCATATCTGTCAATCCTATGCAGATGTCTCATCTACCCTAGGGCATTTCAATATATCAACCAAACAGAGACCACAGTGTCAACTCAGTATGCATACATTTGATTGTAAGCCTCCTTACAATAAATGGAAACAGCATAGTTAATATCCCTGAAAACACCTTAGCCCTGAACTGCAGAGTCATAAATATCAGAATGTCTTACAGTGTAAATAAATACTTTTGATCTGCTTGCAGTCCTTTGACATAATACGTCCAAAGGGGTTACAAAAGAAATAAGGACTAAATATTTGTACATTACGTCTACAGAGATTTCAAGACTCTCCTATATATTCCTATAATGAGTGGGAGTAACTCATCACGCTTCTGTGAAGTAACTAAAATAAATTCCCGGTAATGCATTATATCAGACTTGTATGGAACAAATACAACAAAGCTAACAGAATGTGTTAGGAACAACTAAAATTCTATCACATAATATGATAGTTTTCTGAGTTATTTTATGTCTAGACAGAAAGATAGATGGATAGAAGATAGATTGATAGATAAACAATTTGGTTCACTTATGAGCCTGAGGGATTGACACATTTCCTTTCACAATTCTGTCCCTTTACACATGCCATAGATGCATATATTTGGCAGAAAAAGAATACAGTGCTTTGTCCTGTGTACATTAACTTGGATATTTTAGTCCTGTTCTTGGCCATGCAAAAAAAAACCCCCATATATATATATATATATATATATATATAGCTTCACTTACTTTTACCAAAGAGACTTCTGATTAAGTCAGGCCATAGAAGAGTAGTTTCAGACATGATAACCTATACTCTTCAGTTCAAGTGGTTCTGGTGATAACTGGAAGGTATTTGTTTAACTGTCAATTTATTAATGTATTTATTACAAAGTTTAAAACTTTCTGTAAAGTGCAAGATTATTCAGTGAATTAAAACATACATGCCTGTAACTCACAACATACAACAGACTCAAATGCTTTTCTATCCAAACCAAAATTTAACTGCCTAGAACCCAAGATTTTATTTCCTTTGGGATCTTGTAGAAAACCAACTTGGTATGAATTCTCATGTTTAAAAGCCTTACAAGTTAAAGAACAGATTAAAGTACAGGGTGAAAGGAAGGGAACACGTAAATAAAAGTAAAATCAGAAGGATTCATGAATCCCCTAATTATCTTGGTCTACACTTTCTTTAAAAGCTGAACAATTAAAAAGCATACAGAAAATAGGTTCACACTAAAAGAAACAGGTTTGTGCCATTTCTCTTTTTCTCCCTCTTTCACTTTTTTTTAAGAGACAGTTTGTCAATAATGTAATTAATGCTGTGTCTGGCCTTTCAGTCAGTCCGTTCCCTGTCAAGGATGCCAGAGCACTGAAAAGGTGCTAGTGTGTCATGGGATCCATGCTCAGAGCTTTACTTTTCTCCCAGATGTAGGCCCGTCATGTTGAACTGACATTGTGCATCACTCAGCATGGTGATGCCAAAACAGCTAGCACCCAGAAGCAGCACGTATAGCAGCTTGTCACCACGCTGGTCTAGCCCTGACTTAGGCCAGTTTCCATCAGTGCCAAGTGTCCCCTTGGCCTGGTGAGAGAGAAAGAAACAACAGGGACACTGTGGGAGAGCAGTAGGACAGGCTATTCTGCCAAACTTTACATTTCAGATTGAAAGCTGCTTTCAAGCCTGTGTGTCCACTTGATTTTTCGTGCATTTGAGTTGCCAAGACTGTGCCTGTGAAAAGCAAATAAAAACTTTAGCACACAGTATCTACCAGGACTGTTGTTTATATAGGGTAGGAGTATGCTCTGCAAACCAGGAGGAGACTGACTCCTGGACACTGACATCCAAAGCTTTGCACAATCCCTTAGCCACTGTCACACTACAGCAAGACCCCTCAGAAATTACCTGTCTTGTTCTAGCTTCCCATTTGCCTTTTACTGCTGAACCTCCTTTGGCTGAACTTGCTGGAGTTTGATGGCTCAAACACAGAAAAAGTACGAGATGTACATTGCTGCTAGAGACTACCAGGTGATTGCTGATGCTGTTAGATTGCTAAAGTGAAACAAGGCTCTGAAAATAATGCTTGCCTTACATAGTCAGGGCAGCAGTATTGTATGGATACAAATGATGCCTGGGTCAGAAAACTCATCAACAGGTCTCAGAGCATCTCTTTTAGGACAATGACTTTTCACACTGATTTTCATAACATTTGTTCTTGACTTGTACATTTTAAGACCTACTTCTTTGGTAGTACTGATTAGAAAGTTTGTTGTTGCATTTCACATTTGAGTACATTCAGGAAGCAAGTATCATTCATACCCACATATTATAAGACCAGCCCAGATAATTCATTCTTGACATCTTTGGTTTTTTAACAAAGCTTCTAAATTACCCACATTATTTTACAAGGGCATAGGCATATTTCTGTTATCTGCCACAGAAATATTTTTCTTATGCCACAGAAGGCTTTCAAATAGTCTACCAGGATTAGGGTGAGTGATGGCTGCCATTCATTTCTTTTTTCACCTTTGTTATATAGAATAGAAATTGAACAATGCAGGAATACATGTGATGAAATTAAACTCATTTGAGTTTGAGGTCAATGGCATTGTGGAGTCTTCCCATTTTTCAAAAAGGTATCAGGAGATTTTATTTTTGTTTTTAAAAGGATACTTTCTGACTGCGAACTGGTCCAGCTAATAACAAGTGATCTCTGCTTTATGCTGCAGATGGAAGCATGAACAGAATGATGAAGACAGGTCTTTCAAATGGGTGTGCTCTAAAAAAGGGATGTTTTCTGTGTACAGACACGCTTAAGGGCCTCCTTAGTGCCTTGAATCTGAGACCAGACCATTTCCAGATCAGTTATTTACTCAGGCAGCGTAAGCGGTAATTTTGAGTTATGCTTACCATGGTTCTGGGGGAGATTCCTTCTCTGGCACTTGGCGGTCCATTGTAGAGGAACTGTAGAGGGTTAATTAACATTGATAATATACAGTTGTGGGCTTGCTTCTGAGGTGGTGGGTTGGCTGATGTGGATAATGTACAGCTGTGGCT
>JAVJGI010000062.1:61230257-61279609 GCA_035590275.1 Ibycter americanus
ACTGGCCTGAAAAGGATGAAGAAACAGCACGGACAGTAGATGAACTTTTGGAACCTTGTGTGGGAAAGCCTTGTTGCAGTGTAATAGTTTTGTAGTGCTGCAACAGTGCATCAATGATTTCTGCAGTTATTGTATATTATACTTAGGTTTTAGTTTGTAGGCTTGTTTGTGGACATCTGGGTTGAGTTCTTTCCTCCAAAGCCTGTTTTATCAAAGCTGACCTTTTCTATGAAGCAGAGGTCTCTCTAAAACACATTGTAAATGTCCCATGCCTCCATTTGCTTGTGCTTTTGTGGGGAGGGAAGAAGAAACAAAATTTTGAATGTATGTTTTATTGGTAACACTGTAGCTGCAAAGAAAACCAAGTAGAGGCTTTTTGGTTTAGAATAGCTTTCTTCTATTCTTTTTGGTTGTTCGTGATTACTAGGCCTGACTTTCAATATATATTTGTTTTTCCTTGTTGACAATTTTACTACTGCTTTTACTTTGAGGGTTTTTTCTTTCCATTAACATTAAATGATGTCTAGGTCTGTCTGCTTCTGTTCGCAGTAGCTTTGCACATTGTGCTGATGAACTATTTCTCCCTCTTATCCAAACCATGTCTAGATATATTGCCAATTATATCTCTGAGAGTTTCTCCAAGTTTCCTCTCTTACCAGAGCTGGAATCCTACAAACAAGATGGAAAAGCGGTGAGAGCAGAAGTTTAAACTCATCTCTGCTTTGATGATAGAGGATACATCTGGAAATAAACATTCTTTGAAAGTACTTTTAAAATAAAAATTTCATGACGTAGCACACAAGTCATGGTCATTTTCTACATTGGTTTCTCTGATGTATAAATGTCCAAAAGAATGAAAGAAACTGCTTGCTTGGTTCCTGCCTGTTTATGAATTACATTGTGGGTTAAACAACCACCCTCACACACAAAATAAGAGAGAGAGAGATGATTTATTGGCAGTAATTCAAAAACTGGTCATCCCTGCTATTACATCCACAAATCCTTCATATGCGGGTGGTGCTCTGTAGCTCATGATTGTCTATCCCATGACACTGAGGGTGACAGATCGAAAGGTAAGGTAGAAACTTACAGATTTCTTTGTCTTCATATTAACCATTTTAAAAGCAAACTGTAGGATGACAATCAGATTCATACAGTGGATGTGGACTTTGGAAAATACTAGTCTCAGTCTAGCATGGCTTTGAGTCATGTCACTCATGACCATAATAATTCCTATTCTTCCAACCAGGAAACTCCAAGGTAATTTATCAGCCTCTGGTCCTGGGTTCAGCTTATCTGTGTCCAGGAAAGAACTTGATCACTCATATCCCAGTTCAGGCCATGCACAAGCATTCAGCTTCATTTTGTCAATGTTAAGAGACTACAGGTCTCTCTACTCAAGTAATCAGTGTGCTTGGCTTATCATATCTTCATGAGCTATTCTTAAAATAACAGACCATGTATTCCCCAAGCTCCTCATAAAAAATCAGTCCCAGAAGCAATTAAATAAAACATATAAGCCTCAACCTGCACTTTCTACAGCACACCTCTGTAGCCTGTAGACAGTAGCCTGGGTGAGAAGTTTTCAACAAAATATGTTTTCACTGGAATTTGTCAAATCTACAATTTCTTGTTTTCAGAAACACATCTCCTTTGTTAAGAAATTTTCCCAGCATCAAGATGGGCTTATGTGTTGGCTGTAACCTCAGAGACAATATTTTCAGGGTTGTAGGAAAACTTCCATGCGAGTTTTAGACCCTTTCTCCACTGAGCACCTTACCCATTGCAATAACTTGTTATTCCCTTTCTGTTTGCATCCAACACAGAAGCCTCAAAGCTCTAAGGAATGAGGAACATTAAAACATTTCTCATTTCGCTCTTTCAATATTTCAGGTAAGCATGCTAGAAAACATTAAACCATGCAGACAGACAATAAATCTTGCAGTAGCCTGATTTTTCTTACAATAATGCCTCAGGCAAATCAACCGTGGCAGAGAAAGAGAAAGAATTAAAGCTATGTAAAATTCCCTAATTTACTTATCTTCTACATCTTCTCATAACTACTCCTCCTCCCAAGGGCTTCAAAAGTCCTAGTGTTGGCCAGTTCTTCTACCAGCCACTGGGAAGAAATGTTTAATGATGTTTATCAGACCAATTCTGACAAATCACTCAGGAGTTTCAAAGCAAGTAATTATTACTTTTAACAAAAATATAATAAAGATAACATATAAGTTGTAGAAAATATTGGCCATTTAGTTCTTTTCATGGACCCCTCGCACTCACTGAAAAATCTTTATTTCCTCTTTCAACAGGAAGTGTATCAGCTCTGATGAATCCCTGTTGAAATTCATCTGGCTTGGCTAGCTACTACCCTTTCTATTCCTCAGGAATTTCAGAGAAGTGCTTTTAAAGTTCATGTAGCCATTATCAGTAATTTTGATGCTGTACATACCACACCCAGAACTAAAAACACATTAGCCGTGTTATTGACTATCCCACAGACAGAAGGTTAATGCTTATTCTTATACTGCTGGCATCTCATCAAGAGACAGAAGTGTGCCATCTGAGGTACTTCATACTTCGTACAGCATTCTGCTCCATTAGCTTTCATAGCCTGAGCTGCTCTACACTTCTATTTTGTTTGTGGTTGCTTTGATAAAGACCTATTCTCTTGAGGTGAGAATTCACAATTCTTCCAAAGCAAGCACACTTAATGAGAGAAAGTAAGAAATTCAAATTTTAGACTTCTCACACACAGAGATCCACAAGGATCGTTCATCTCTGACTATTTAGAGACCCGATGAGACACTACAGGCTCAAATTTGAATATGTTTGCTAATGATACATAGTTCTGTCTACTCTTCACATCATACAGCTATATCACCCTCACTAAATTAATCTACTTTTTTATGAAGATGAGATCATGGAGGAAGAAAAGCTGTTTGAAGATTAATCAGATCAAAATTAAGATTACACTGTGAGGTAGGAGAAAGCACACAGTCTGCAAAAATGCATGTTCTCATCTATTTGATGAAGTGTAATCACAACTAGTCCATTCTTAACACAAGCTACTTAAGAGTTTTTGATTCCTCACTGAAGGGAACTTTTCATCATACAATAATATCCATGGAGAAGTAATTCATTTTGGCTAGGACACTCCATTATATTTTCCCTTAAATAACCTGACTCTATGTTCCTTGGATATATTTAGAAGGACTATAACAACATAGTCTTGGAAGTAGACACAAAACAGAACTCCAGAAACTACAAGCCATTTCAGCCAAGGCTGAAATGCAACAGAAAACTTTGTAACTTACCATAAGGACCATAAGTCACTCAGGTTTGCCTTTTAGTCTCCCTGCAGAATTTTCCATCATGATCAAGATTTTGGGTCACCTTTCAGGGTGGGTGTCTTTAAAAAAACAAACAAAAACCAAACCAAACAAAAAAATAAAAACTGATTTTCCTTGGAAAACCATCATGGCTAACAAGCAAAATGCTGCCTATTGCCAGGTGAATAAAGGCTTTTTCTTGGACAAAACATTGCTTGGATCTGGTCCAAAACTGTTAACAACCTTCTCAGAAGACCTAAGAACCAATGCAAGCCCTGCTAACCTTAACCTCTGTCTGCTAAACCAACTTCCTTGACCTTCACTCTTCTAATAATCACCTACCAGAACATATGCAAATGTGAAAAATATTTTGCTTTTTTTCATCTACAGACAATTATCCCCCAGGAGAAGGCAGAGGGAAAGAAGAAAATAACCTGTATATATTAACAGCTCTGAATTATTCATTTTTGTGAGTATTAATAATATTTTCATATGAAATAACGATTCCCTGTCCTGCACATTTGAAATAACCCATGAGGTTTTATTGTTCAGGAATGACAGGACTGACTGCCCCCAAATAATATATTTTTATTGTTTGTCGTTCAAACATACCAGAGGTATCAAAGTTTGACTTTGTAGATAGTGCTGTTTCTGCCATGTACAATTCATGGTGTTTTAAAATAAACTAATATTTCACTTCTAAATTATAGGAGCAACTTCTGATTTCTATTAACAGGAAGCAGGAAGCTGACTCCTATTCATATCTTCTGTATTTTTTGCTCACATCATAAGGCTTGGTGTGATTTTGTTACTCATTTTCAACATCCAAGACTCGCATATATTTACAGAAAAATGAGTCAGTGATAATGGTTTTCAAAGCAAAGTTAATTAAATATGAATGTTATTAAGTAATATGCTTTCATGAACTGAAAAAATGAAATAATTGAAACTACTAGTAATGGTCTATCTCTAAAATAATGAAAAAATGAGGCTCCTTATATCTGTTGATTCATTTTGAGCTATCACACCAAAAAAATTCAGCCCAGTAACGTCAAGATCCAGTAATAACACAGAGTATTCTATTTGTCTCCAATCATATTGCACCCTGGATGCACTAAACTCCTTTTAAATTTCTGCCTCTGCAGGCAACCAGTTCCATTGCTGGCTCAGGCTGGAGGCAGAGAAAGCTCTGCCATCTCTCTCACTCAGCATTCAGCACCAAAAGTGATAAGAGACAGGACAACAGAGGTACAATGTCAAGTTTCTTTAGGAACCTGAGTTTTAACTGGCTGTGCTACAGATGTGTAGCATAGGTAAGATAGGCTTCTTCTGACCTTCCTACCTTAGGCAGCTACCCACATACCACATAGCATATGGCTTCAAACAAGAAAATTAAAAGTGCTGTGTTTCCTTGAACAAAGAAAAAATAAGAGAAAATGCTGAGGAATACAGAAACTGCTCAGATAACGAGTAGTGTTAATCCTACCAAAAATCATTATTGTTGATATTAAGAAATATATCATTACTTTTGAAGAACAGATTCAATACAGTGCTAGTTTGCAAGGCATAGGAATAGCTCAAAATACATGGAAGTGGCTTGTTACTATCATGAAATAAACTTCTCTGAAAAAAACTAAAATCTTCTCTGCAACATGTAAAATACAAATGTAATATCTAGTTGGTATGTTACATCAATCTTTCATCTTCAAGCTAAACTACAATCTATGTTCAGGAAAGAACAGAATTGCCTTCAAAATGTGTACTTGCAGGCTGAACTGGCCTGTTGCAGGACTTGTAACAAATTACGCATTTAATACATTCAGTTTGGTCTTTAATAACCAGAAAACAGAAAACCCAGTTAAGTGGACACCAATCTTGTGTGACAACACAGAGAATTATACTGATTTCATTCTGACTGACAGGCTCTGCATTACCCAGAAGACTGTAGAATAAAACCACTTCAACTCAGGACCTGCCTGCTGGGATATATCATTTAACAAAACATTAAGCAGAAAGGAACTAAATTGTTCAGCATGAAAACTTCAGAATGAGCTAAGACAAGTTCAAGATAGAATTTAGTCATGGGATGAAAGTGGTAAGACATTAAGTGTTACTAACTAATTGAATTTTTCTGCATTAAATAAAAATGAAGATCTGGTTGCTGTTGTAAATGTCGCTCATCAAGTTAAGAAATTACTAAAGTTACATTCTCTCAGAAAATATTCTATTTTATTGAAATGGAAGCTGAAGTTACAAATCTGAAATATAAGTCTTAATATCCTCTCAGAGGCATTATATTTCTCAAAAAGATCAACCAGAAAGAAGTTCAACCACTGTGCTACAGAACAGATTTCTTTTTTTTCAGAAATTACAGTGATGCAGAAGGTAGGACCACAGAGAGAATAGCCAGTGGGAACAGAGGCAAAGGAATGGAAAGGTATGGAGGGGCCATCATGTAACATTGCCTCGAAAAAGTAGCTTTCAAGAAATTTTCTCGTTGACTAATTTGCTCAGTATTTTAGTATTTATATTATTTCATTGCTTTCATCAATTTCTTTAACACAAAAATTGTGACTAAGTTAAGAAACTGGCCAACATCACAAAGCCAGGAGGATAATCCATTCAAGGGATAACTGAAATAACACCTGGGAAGAAGCAGATGACCTTGAAACATGAAGAAACAGAAAAGTAATGGTAAAATAGAATACAACTGAAGAAACAACAGGAATTTCTATGAGAAGTTGTAAAGCACATCAGCTGGAACTGAAGGAGAAGGAGAGAAACTTCGGTAACTTAGCTGATCACAGCAAGACCAATAACCAGCAAAAGAGAAGTGGTTACAAAATATATGATTAAAAGGTGTTTCAGTCAAGCTGTTTCTAGTTGAACTAGGTAAATGTAAATGTCATGTGTGCATCACATTATGAAGCCTAATTTAAAATACAGCTTCCACCACACACATTTAGATACAAGGAACTCGGACTAGAACAGACGTAGAGAATAAGTACTGGGATGCTCTGAGCAATGACTAGCCCATCATATTGAGGTGAAGTTAGATAAAACTGGCTTGTTTTCAGTCAAGTGAAATGAAGACCAGGAGGAATTTGTTATCTATAAATATGGGGTAAGCAACCGAGTTGCTTTAATTTAGAGTATAAAAAACCATGCAATAAGATGTAAACTGTTATTAAGAGTTTATCAAGAGATCAGAAAGATTCTAGTTTCTAGCCTGTCAGGTCATGAAATCTGGAACAACCTTTTTAGAGTCTTCTCATCCATCATATGCTTATTATCCTTCCATTTTGATTAAGTTAAATTCAATTAATCTGTACTACTATTATTAAATTATAGCAAACTGTGACCTTACAGAGATCAAGAGGAAGTTGACTTTATTGGTAGAAGTCGTTGTTTCTTTTTTGCCATTAGTCAGCCTGGCAGAAGCAAGATGGCATGAGTCCTTAGTGTTTTGCTAGAGCGTACCTCTGACATTTCAGTCTCCAGGTGATTTTCTCCTCTAAGGCAAGTGTCCTGATGCCATTTATATAAAGTAAAATTGATCACAGCAAATGTATTTTCATGTGCAACAATTAAAACGTATTGTCCCACCTACAGTTGTTAAAAATGTAAACACCCAAAAAATTCCGGTTATGTGTAGAGAACTCATGAGAAGCAGAATGCCATTTATGGAGTCAAAGGAGCAAGCAAAACAGGAGCACATCCCAGCTTGAGTGGTGAGTCAGTATTTACTTATATAATGGCTCCCAGAGTGAAGGATGTGTATGGAGAAACTCTGCTTCACCATGCAGCTCAGCGGGATTGCCAGAAATTGGGCTGCATGCACAATGAGATCTGGACATCACTCTAGCTCAGGCTGTGCAAGGTAACTTCTCCTAGTTTCCATAGATGAAGTGCTTTTCTCTGGTACTAAGAGTCTGGTCTGTTCAAATTAGTCCCACTTGCAACAACAGACATTACCTGGGACACAGTTTTACAGGAACATCCTTCCCCCCTGTATTTTATCTACTTGTCATACAATTTCATTATCATCTCTTAGCCATATCAATTAACATTAAGATACATCTTTTCTTAGCTACACGTATCTATTTTGTCATCTTTATAGCAATGCTTACTATCATATTACTATGCCTGCATTTTTATTACATTTCAATATCCTACTTCATTATTACTGAAAAGCAACTTGAGTAAACAATCTAAATCGTTATGGCTTTATTTTCTTTTTTACTCAACAAACCAGACCACTCCTTGTTCAGGTGAGTGGGTTAACATCTATGTATCCAAATAGCTACAGTATAATTATTTTAGAGTAAGCAGACTTTTTAAGCTTTATTTTTTACATATTTCTTTACATATTTCTGCAAAGCTGGGGCAATAGGATCATTGCTGCACAGTGCTGAAGAATATATACATTCTCCCTGAAAGTGTTCTCATATATTAAAGTTTGTCTCATACCCTGAAGCTATTATAGCAATTTTTGCCGCTGCCACCTAGGGCTACCATGAGTGGTGACAGAAACAGAAGCATTGGTACAGCAGTAGTTATTGGAACTAATTAATTTTACTCATTTACAAAGATGCACCTGTGACACGCAGAAGGAATTACATCCACCAGGTTTAAGACGCAGCTTGTGAATATAATTCCCTATGAAAGGCATTATAAGACATAGCCTTTTGACACATCAGAGGTTTAGCATAAAAGGTTTCTATCCGTCCTTGTATTTACCAAACAGAAACAACAATGCTGGAAGATCATTGCTGCTTCAGAAATAGAACAACCCTGTGAAGTACAAAACAAAAAGACCCTGGACAAAGGACACCTTTACCTGCATTAAGTACTTCTAAGTGTCTGTCAGGGAAGTAGCATGTAGATGCAAATATTGCAATTTAGTATGAAGAATTTACAACATCCTCATGATCCACTTGCAGACAGTAGAAAAAAAATAAGTGACATAAAGTTAAAAGCATGAAAACTTGTAAAGCCTGAACATTTTCTTATTTTTTTTACACTTTCTTAGCATCATATCCAGTATTCAGATGAGGTATTCAGAAAGACCTTGGAAGAAATAGAACACAGGATCACATGCAGAACACTAAAACTGTGTTTGAAAATATAATCACTGACTTAGGAATACCTAAATGGCAATAAGGTATATCTGAACTTATTAAAGTGATGTGGAGCACTGACAAACTGAAAAGGGTTCAGTGAGCAGCCAACAAGTGCTACACATTGATACAGCTGTTCAGCTACTGCACTTGGGCACTCATTTGCATTTCTTACCTCCAAAAGTACAGAAGTGGAAATTTTATCCATCCTGAAATCATGTAGTGACACTTCGTTGGAAAGAATCATTAAATTTAGATAGGTTAAAAAAATAAGGAGCACAGGCTCAAAGAATATTTTGCAGATGAATGTGATTGCCTTAGGACGCACAAAAGCAGTTATTGGAGAAATTATACAAGAAACAATACGTTTTGAAGCTAGTGAGCATTTGATCTATTTCAGTATCTAGAAAAGTTGATTCATGTGGACTTGGATAGTGATAATGTCGTATGAATTAAAATAGCTAAAAGACCATGACAAATAGGAATATAAAAAGAAATATATCAATTTGTGATAGCTCAGCCTCAGTCCTCACATAGATAAGATTAGATCAGTATATGAGACTGAAACACAGAAATATTCAAACCATCAAAGGGAGAGGCAGTTGGTAACAATGGAATATTTTTACCAGCACAACATCAATTGAACAAATCAGTGTCCTAACCTGGCTTATGAGTAGAGCCCAGACAATCTAGAACTACCCACAACAGGTCCTTCCACTTGAACTGACATCTATATCTGTGTCAGATTCCCAGAAGAACATGATCTAGGGCACCTCAAACAGTCCTGACCTTGAACGGAGAGGATACAAAACCAGGCTGTTTCAGTGAGTCTTCAGTCTTAATAGAATTCTACATAACTTTGGCAATAGAGAAAGAAGTTAATGTTGGTCATGAAAGGTTGCCGATCATTAAAAAAAAAAATCTTACAGGAGGAGTAACATATGAATTGAAGTAAATTTGACCCTTTTTTTTTTTTTTTTCACTTTCTGATTAGATGAAGATAAGGTTTCTTACTTATACATCAACAATCATACGTTGTGTTCTGCTGAGTTTGGTAATAGCTATGTAGAAAGTATATAATATAGCAATATAATACAATATAAGATTAACTTTACAATTATTTTTTTTTCCCCCTAATGCTTCTCTTATATTTTCGTTAGTGTTACTCTCTTGCAATCTTCTATGGACCATGAAAGTTTGTTGGTGGAGATGGACAAGTGGGGCAGCTATTTAGATGAAATAGTAGAAGATATAAACCATAGAATTCAGACCCCTTTGGTGCCAAAGATTACATGCTATCAACACAAAAAGAGTCATTCTCCACCAGTATCATCAAATATTCTTCTCAAATGTCCTTGTGTAACCAACTGAGATACCCACTGGAGTCCATTCTGCTGGTGACAGAGCATTTCCAGAAACAGCACCTTCAATGTCTTTTTCTCTATAGCCAGACTGATGCTACTGCTGCTAATGCTGAATATCTCCTTACTAATTTAAATAGCCACACTGGTATAGAGAATACTATCCCCAGGAAGGAAGGATACTCCAGGAAAGGTCTGTCTAATACCTAGGGGCAATATAGATTAGAAATCAAACTGAAAGGAAACACATCTTTAAGCTTCCCAAATTACCTTTGTTTGTTAAGTTTCAGATTCTTTTGTGTACCTGTCCTAAAAATATCAGATATCCTTTCTCAGGTGAAATTTACAGAGTAGGGAGTAGCAACAGGGCTCTGGCTGACTAAGCCCAGCCTGGTGCAGCACTTGCTAGGTCTTGTGTCTTCCAGCAAGGAGAAATTTTACTGCAAAAAACCAAAAACACTACAACTACTTCCTCTTATATTTTGAAAAGTATGTCAATATACTGAATCTCCTTTGCAAAACATGCAACACAAAAGCAAATTCAGTTGCTGTACTATCAAACTTTCACACAATGGCTGTCCCTTTTCCTACCTACCTACCTGCTTTGTGCATTATTCATTCTCAAAAAAACCCCTTTGAAATATGAAGACTCCTATCTTCACAAAGCATTTGAGTAATGTGATGACAGGAAGTCACAGGGGAAGAACTAAGTAATTCTGAAGTATTGTGCTTTAGAGGAAGATCTTGCTAGAATGTGAAATTCTAGTCCTATAAAAACAAAACTTTAAGTTTTTCAGTTTACTCCAACTTTTATGAGATCAGATTGATATATTATGTTTAGACAAAAAAAAAAAAAAAAAAACAACCCAAAAAAACAACCAGTATTTTGTAGTGATTTAACTGCTTTTTTGACAAAGTTTTGACTGAACTTTGTCCGTGCAACTTCAATAAAACCCAACGTAACGCATACTACCATGTATGTTAAGTAAAATATAATTATCAAAGCATATAGTTGTGCTGTACATACTGTGATGGGAAAATACAAGTTAAAAATAGGCAACAATAGTTTAGAAACTTGTTAAAATATAATCAAAACTATCACCAGTTAAAACGTTACGGAGAGCTAGCAAAGCTTCTAACAGTGAGAAATCCAAGATTTTGCAAGTCTCAATAGTCCTTTTACATTTGGCTATCTGGTGGGAGAAGCCATTCACTCCTCTCACCTGCAAGGTGTATTTATTGATTCTGACAAAATCCACCTCTTATAACAGAAAATCTGTCTATCAGGTCAAGTAAAAAGCAGACCCAGTGTTTGATATAACCTGAAAACACTCCAAAATTAGAAACACTGAGACATTGAAAGAAACAAAACCTCCTTGTATTTAGACTATTTAGAAGACACATTTCCAATTCGCATATACTATTAGTAGATGTGTTCTGAGTGTGTTCTGCTTTCTGACTATGAATGCAGAAGAAAGAACTGGATGATTAATATTGTGCAAGGGCATTCTATATGATTCATCAATTAGCTAAAAAAAAACCTAATCTGAGAATTTTCATGGGTGAAAAACAATTTCTGGAAAGCAGAATAATTTTTACTTTTTGCTATGTGCAATATTAAAGTTTACTTTTATATCAAATACATAATATTCTAGGTATTTAGAAAAATCACCTACAAAGAAACTATACTAATGGCAATACAGCCAGCCTCATTTGTTGTAATTTATGCCGCATCAGTAAACCCAGTAAACCATAAAAGACCATGACTGTAGCCTAACAGGAATTTTGGTACAGAAAACATTATTCTTGTCCTTCCCAGTCTCACTCATACCTTCATTACTGCCTTTGTTCTCCAACAGCGAAACGTTGCCTTTGAGATCATGTTTGTCACTTTCCCAGACTTACCTATGAAGAAATGACAGATCATTGACAGATCAGTTTGATCCTTACTAGGTTTAAGCCTACCGCTAGCCTGCTCTGATGGGTCTGAGGACCCACCAATGGAAATCCAATAGCATTATTAAAACCCTAAGAGTCTCCACTGTGTCTCTTTTTCTCCTTTCTTTTTGTGGTCAAGACTTCTTTTGCAAGAAATGTTTTCTTATTGGAGGGCTGGTTTCCTGGGAAAGAGCCTTGTTGCTTATAGATAAAGTGTGAGGGCTCCCTCTATCATCGAGATAGAGAGACAGACACATCCAAAGTTGATCTTCCCCATCTGAACATAGGCTGGAATGGAATCACCATGTGAAAGTGCTGCTCTTCTCACTGACTATTAGAGTTTATCCAGCCAGCTTTGACTGGCAGCTAAGATTAGGTGAGACACACATCATCCTTAATGTCTGTACTACTCTATATCCAGTGCCTGTACACGGGGTAACAACACCTACAAGTTCATAGGTACACTGCAGTTGTAATTTTTGTGATGCTTTGCTAATGAGAAAACACACGGAGTGTTTCCTAACAGTGGTCAGAGTCCATATTCACATCTGGAAAATTGCTGTAAAAACCTATTTACACAAGCAAGAACCAAGAATAAAGTAGATTAATTTGTCTCAGCAACTTTGTACTTCTCCAGGAGGAAATGACAACTCAAAAATCAAAGAAGGAATACAATTTCCCCAAGTTATTATTTAAATTATTGTGGATAACATTTATACTTCTGCCAGCTTTCTTCTCTCCTGTGAAAGAGAGCTCTCTAGCTAACAGAAAAACTTCAAAAACTGTTTCATTTATTTTCCGTTTAGATAAGCATACTGAATTTCAAATAATCTTTTCAATAATTTATCCAACCTTTTGAAGGCTGGATTTAGATCTCACACTGATTTGACCTTGTGTCACACCTACTGAATTCAGTACTTGTGACTTAGGTTGGAATCAGTGAGATTCAGGCCTCTGAGGTCAACAAATGGGAGTAGATTCAATAAAAGAATGGCTTGTTTTTCAAGATTCTCTACACTTCTGAGTCCAGCTGGAAATTTCCCAACAGCAGCATCTCTCAAGGTATCTTGGCACTTCCAGTGTTGGCCAGGTCCCAAAAATTCAAAGGCTATAAAAATGAGAAACAGAAAAATGCATTGAAACATTTCTGAACCTCCATAAAGTCTGTATCACATCTGGAAATTGGACCATTTTTGCAACACCTACAGATAAGACTGAGTGAACAGAGCTGTTTATATTCCCGACTGATTCTCTGTCCCCATTTCTATGCTCATACTCGTTTCCCTTCAGTCTATTGCTGAGTGCAAAATGATGTTTCAAGACACACAGTGATTCAATGACCAGAGTTTAGCTCCTTGCTTTCAAAAGTGCTTTTAAGCAATGGAGAAATGAATAGTACTAAAATAAATACATGTTATATTCTTTAAATCTGTCCACTTACATTATGCTGAGAACTTGACCAGTCCTCCACATAAAGTCTAAGAGATGACAGCATTAAGTTCCCACTGTGCATCACAGAACTCTGAAGAAGCTCAGTTGTGTTATATTTCCCAGCAGATTCAGAGTTAGATTCTTGTGGAGTATTTATGTAAAAGATAAAACATCAGCTCTTGATAATGAACCAAATTTTTGCATACAATTTTTTCCAGACAATTATCTCTGGTAAACAGATGAAGTTTACTTCTCTCTTTTTTTTTTTCCCATTGACATTTTCAGTGTAAAAGCAGCTTATTATAACTGCAGAAGCAAAAGGGAAAAAAAAATGTTTTCACCAAGTTTGTATGAAACTCATGATTAACTAATTCAATTTTCATTGACTTTCCTTGCATACTTTCCATTCTTTGTCACTGAACTATGAAATCTGTCCCAGACTTTAATGGTTTAGAAACATGTTTGTTGGAGAAAGCACTATCTT
The DNA here is from genome assembly GCA_035590275.1 of Ibycter americanus. NCBI lineage: Eukaryota > Metazoa > Chordata > Aves > Falconiformes > Falconidae > Ibycter > Ibycter americanus. The sequence continues at coordinate 61,243,924 of JAVJGI010000062.1, forward strand.
ACCAGTGAAAACAGCTTGAATAATATACCTATTCTACATATAGGTATATTTTACATATGTATTCTACATGTATCTTATATACTTGGAAGCAATAATTACAGAATTTGTTCCACTGCCTTAAATTGCAGGTCTAAAGCGTCTTCCAAGCCAAGGTAATGTTTTGCCTGCCCTTTCATTTCCTGATGGACATTTCCCCATCCTTCTTTTGATTTGTCACTGGAGATCATCTGATCACATGGCCAGTCAGTTCAAGGTTTGGCTGGAAAACAACAACAACAACAACAATAATAAAATATCAATAATAATAATAACAACAAGAAGTAATAATTCGTAACAATAATAAATAGTAATAACAGTAACAATAATGTATGTATCTATTCAAACCAGATCAGCCATAAAATGCAACACAAATTGTGAAAACAAATTTTATTTGAAACATTCTTTCAGCTTAAATTAACTACAAAGCTACTTAACTAACTTAACCTTGGTATCACTAGAAAAATGAAGAAAAACCATTGTTTCCTATGCTGCATTTTAAAAGGAATTATTTAATGGAGCGAAAAATATCGTTCTCCCAGCCTTCTGCTTAGATCTAGAAGAAAAAAATAGAAAGAGATGCACTTTCACCCTGCCCTAGGGACTTATCATCCCTCATCTTCACCCCCAAAATTCAGATTCTTAATCTGGTCTCTGGGTATAGGGTTGCAAGCTTTTCTCCAAAACCAGGACAGTAAGAGAACTAATGCTACATAGCAAAAAGAAATTCAATATGTAATCACATACAGAAAAAGCTATAAGAAAAATCAACATTTCTCACACACACTAGCACCGTTATACCACTTGACTCCCCAGTGATAACTCTTTTGTCAGCACAAGTATCATGTCTTCTACTGCATGGAAAGGAAACTTTTAAAGCCTTTTTGCCAAAACACTCTTCTCTGAGCTTTGCAGCATCTGAGGGTTGTAAGCCTTAGCCCCAGAAAGAAAAGTTAGAAGATAACTAAGGGTTGTTAGCCAAAGGCTACAGAAAGCAGAGTGGATTGGATTTCAACTCACAGAGAAGTGGTTAGACAATCTGTTGTCAGGTCGGGTTGCACAGTTGGGTGGTTTTTTAGCTTACCTAAGACACAGATGATGAAATCAGCTCACACAGAGTTAAAAGAAAATTAGAAACGTTTCTACCCTTCCAGTTCTAGGAATTTTACTCTTTTGCCCTCTTATCCAAGAGTGTAGTCAAAATTCTCATTTACTTTGAGGACAGCAAAATAACCGCATTCAAGTGCAAAAATTAAGTTGGCATGAAATTGTCATAAGTATTCTGTACAAAAGCTCTTTGCTCGTGCTTCCTGTTGTAATTGAGGAAAATATTTAAATTTTTGACTTATCAAAACAGCTACTTGATTTGGTTGAATGAGCAAGTGGAATTTTGCCTATATGTGTTAAAAAATCCGTTTCACTGCCCCAATCCTTTTTCTGCTTTCCAGCCGAAAAATAACAGAAAGAGACCAACTGTTCCAATTGGCATGTTCTGTGTGGACAATTTTTCATGAGAGGAGACATCCCAAACACTGGACTAACTCTCATGTTCCAAGTATAATTTTGAACTGTTTACCTAAATGCAAATATCTCCAGATTGAAATGTGACCTCTGTTTTATCTCCTGGATTTTCAAAATGTGGAAATTATTTTGCTTCTGAAGCTAGCTTGTGGTGGCACCTTAGTGAAGCCACCCACTTCTCTACCTCTGATTTTCCATTAACTTTTCCATTTTCCCATTAGGAAATATAATTGTGAAGTCTACCTCTACAGCTATTCATTTTTGCACGGTTCTTAACCTCCATCCTTCAGGTCTTTCCAGCATAATGTCACTCCTTATCTTTTATGTGAACTATACCAACTTCTCACTCCCTGTGACAAACTGAAGTTCTCAGCATCTTTTGCACAGCTCAGATCCTGTCTATATTTCATCTTGATTTTCATGACATAAGCCTCAAGTCACACACCAGCAATTATCTCACAATATGGTTTCTTTGCCATGTGACTCTGACTTTCTTTTAAGCCTTGTAAAGCTGTCAGACCCTCTGGGAAGCAGATACAGCCTATAGAAGTCTGGTGTGAGGACACGAGGAGGGGACATGGGATCATTGAAGAACATCTTCTTTCAGGCCTGCAGAGCAATTAGCATTCAACAGCTTTGAAGGCAACACATTAACAAGAAATGTTATTAAACTGCAAAACTTCTAAAAAGAAGAAAGGGCTAATGACTGCAACAAACCCTCAGCTTCTTCCTTCCCCCAGGTCAGACTCAAGCAACTCTTTTCTTTCATTAATATTTCTCTTGCTCCCCCTGACAGCCTCCCCTTCTTCCAAAACAGAGTTTGCATCCTATTCCCAGTGCTGACGGTCCAGATCTAGTGAATATCCATTCCAGCACTTTCAGTCCTTCACTCATCTTACCTTTCTGGACATGTGACCTCATGAAGGCTTGGGGACTTCTCCCTGTGTAACTGACAGAAGCAAAGTCTGCTGTGTATATTAACATGGCTTTATGAGGACTAGGCAAAGGGGGACCCAGACCATCCATAGGTCATTAGTGCTTCTGCAGCCAGGAGACAGAAAATGTAGTTAAACCAGGGGGTAAGGAGGGACTAAGGTAAACCTGCATGGTTTTGAGGGAAAGAGGGATATTTTATCACCTTATCTCAAGTTTTGAGCCCATTAGAGGAAGTGCAGGCACAAGCCTTGTGTCATTCTCCTTTTAAAGCAAAAGCAACATCGCTGCATCTACGAAAGCTTCACAGTTCAATCACAGGGAATGGTTTCACATTTATCTTATTTCTTTAACTAAGCAATGCTTGCTAAAGCCCCTCTGATTTCAAAATTTCAATGAGAAGAACTGCTTGGCTGCTTCAGTAAACTAAACCGACAATGGATGGATGAATGAAAAGTCTCATGCCAATTATGGATTTAAACATAAACAAGCATGGTGGTACACAGAACAATCATGTTAAAACATAGTTTTTCACTTAAGCCGTGACTGACAGGAGATGCCAGTCACTCCCTGTCACAATGTGAAATGTCACACTCCAACCCAGAACAATATTTCCCCATACCTTCTGGCAGTTTAAAGGGCAACAGATCCCCAGCTGCTTTCCTAACCATGAAAAGAGTGTGGTGATGTCCCTGTCTGACTCTAATTGATTGCTTCAGCTTTATAAAAGTGTCTCAATATTTTATGTGTCTTATCTAAAACCCTAGCTCAAGGATCTGTTCTTTTCACCTCCCACAGTCACAGAAAAGTCTCATAATGTAAACTTTATATGTTCCTAGTTTTAAAAGATATTTTTTTTAAATAAAACAAAAATCATGGTTTTAAGAAGTGTCAGGATGCTGACAGCTCTTGAGCACTTCCAGCTGGTGATACTAATGCTACCCTCCCCCTTTTCAGTTGAATCTATCAGCATTAGCTCTAAGCAGTCCATTTGTTTGCAGCTTTGTGACTTTGTTATGGTTAGGGGTAGGGCAGTGATCCTTAGGTGTCCTGCTCCTTTCCTCCTACATTGCCATCACCAGCCACCTAGAGAAACAACTACTGATAAGTAGCAACAGCTTTGGGCATAAGCCAAATAGGTAGTTGCCTTGTACTGTAAACAAAAAGGCTTTGCTGTAACCTTTGAGTAGGTGTTGTCTTGTCTAAATGTTGAACTAGCAGAATTGAGGGAGGGAGTCACATGAGGTAGTTGCCCCTGTATTAACCCGTCCTTTGCAACAACGTACTATAAAGTAGCAGTGGACAGGCTTCAAGGAAGAAGGAATAAGAAAGGACATTTCTCCTTACCACTCCTTACCTCCCTAGCAAAAATTTCAAATCTATCGATTTCATACTTCCCCACCACCTTATTTTGCCTACAAAGCTGGCAAGTCTTGAGTCAACTCTTCTAACAGTTTGAAATACATTTATATAGTATCTTAATCTATGGAAGAGTAAAAAAATACTGCAATAAAAATTAACAAGCAAAACTGAATAGATGATCAGTTGGTGGTCCCAGTGAGAGCAGCACATTGAGCTTCTGTTAGAAAGGAAAAAGAATATGTCAGATTTATCCCAGCCGATGGCAGGTTTCTACAAAACAATTCTCATTGCTGGCACTAAAACTCTGGTGGATTTTAGGGCACATTCCTGACCAGAAGCACAATATTCTTCAACTCCCAGCACAAAACTAAACAGTCATACATGCTGGACTTTTGTTTCACCATTGGCTGATACAGCCATTTATTTATTTATTTATTTCAATATTAACCTACCAATAAAATAAAAACAAATAAATAAAAGGAAAGAAAATATTATCCTAGTGCATATTCTATAAAGTTTGACAAATCAGCTTGCCATTTTCAAAAAATAAAAATTTCTGTGGCAAAATATTTCTTGGTAATAAATCCATAAAAAAACCTATAAAAATACCAGCTGTTCCTGACAAAACCTTGAAGCAAAATTAACACTTCAGTACAATTTTAGCAGCTGCAACCTCTAGGCAGTAGCTGGGCTGATGACCAAAAATAGCTGTTATGCACATTTGATATTAACTGAAACAGGAAGGCTTCTGGCACTATACTTGCAGTCTGAATGGAAAGTAAGATGACACACAAAGGTCAGCTCTTCTGAAGACATGAATCACAGAATCCAGAACAGTTGAAGCTAGAAGCGACCTCTGGAAGTCATCTGGCCCAACTCCCCTGCTCAAGCAAGGACACCTACATCCAGTTGCCTAGGACCATGTCTGGACAGTTTTTTAATATCTCTATGGATGGAGACTCCACAACATCCCTGGGCATCTTTTTCCAGTGCTCAGTCACCCTTACAGTAAAGAAGTGTTTCCTGATGTTCAAATGGAATCTCCTGTATTTCAGTGTGCTGGTTGCCTCTGGTCCTGTCACTGAACACCTCTGAAAAGACCCTGGCCCTGTCCTCTTTGCACCCTCGCTTCAGGTATTTATACACATTGATATGTACCTGAAAGGAAGGCAAGGCAAGTAAGCATTCTGGAAGTTAGTCACTGAAGGACTTGGAACTAAACATAGAACCAGCAGTTCCACTTCTCAGCAACCCCTATTTTTAAATTGGCATCTACATTCAGAATAAGGTACACTGTGCTTGCTTGTGTCCATTCTGGAGTTCAGGCAAAATCTGCTTTCACACTAGGTTCCTGTAATGAAGAGTTCTCATCAACATACACTTTTGACGGCACTGGAGCACTGGCAACCATAACAAGTAGCAAGGGATGGGTTTATTGAGCTGTCTAGGCTTTCTTCTAAACGAAGCACAAACTTCAGCTGAAATTCCCATTTAGAGGCATACTGAAATTTCCTTTCCATAGAGAATTGAAATTTAGTTATGTGTACACTTTTGGAAGATACTTATTTTTCTTTCTCTTCTTCTGGCTCAACAAATGACACAGTAATCAGCTGAATGGGTTAGTTTTTCACATAAAATCTGCATTGCCATTCTGCTAACAGCTCTCTAACTGCAGCTCATATCCAACTCCCTGAAAGTATGGTACCAAGTCAGATACAGACTGCACCTCCAAGCCACAGGACCAGGAGAATACCAAGGTGAATTTTACACCCTCTCACAGACCCCCAAATATCATTCTTTGCTACCACCCTCTCCTTCCCTTGCCAACCAAACCTATGGCTAATAAAATGTCAGGGTATCGCGACAGAACTAAAACTGCTAAACTAAATCTAAAATTTTCCACAAAACTAAACTGCTCATGTGCATAGGTTTCCATATGGCTGCAGGTATATAACCTCTACTACATGCAACAGGGGGAATTTTCATATAACAGAATTTATTTGGAGCCACGAAAATGTCAGCAACCAGAACTGCCTTTCAGCTTTTTCCTTTTACTAAGAGCAGGATCCAGAAAAAAGGAAGCAGTGAGTTAACCTGGTAGCAAAGGACTGCATTATCAATTGTCTCATTTAATTTAGAGGAAATCAACCAGTACCTCTTCCCTCAAGCTTTCTTGTCATCATTTCTCCTTCCAACTCAGCCTGCTTCATTTTATCCCTCTCTAGAACTCCATTCAGTTATGGAGTACTAGATCCTCACGTTTATTCAGATTCTCAGTTTCCCATGAAAACAAATGGCAAGCTGGTACTTAATATATCTGAGGGGTTGGCTCTTAAAGTCTGAATGTCCATTTGCTAACAAAGAAAAGATGTGTAAGAAAGCATCCCAATGGAAACTAGCAAATATTTGGCAGAAAACAAAAGAAAGATTAACTTTTACTAAGATTTCTCTGGGTGTTTATTTTTCAGTTTACAATAGCAAAATACCCTTTTTTATCATAATGAATTCATCTATCCAAGCATCCATTTATAGACAGATAGCTTTAGGAGGGAAAAGGGCCTGAAATTCTTTGAAAAGCTAAGCGAAAGACAATGTCCTTGGTGCAAAACAGCTTAGTTATTTTTCTTAGGCTTTTTAATATGCAGCACATAAAGCAATTCTTGCACCAATTTTACTGGAACTATTCTAGAAAACATTCAACAAATAAAGCAGTTTTATCGTTCAGATCCTATAATAACAGCTCAGTGAGATATCAGTGAAAGAGAACCTGGACCCTATCTCTGGTCTGCTAAAGCTGTCTCAAAACAATAAGCAAGGAAGGATGAAAACCTAAGTTTATGAACCATTTTTAATACAAACATACATTGTTGTGTGATTTGTAAATTTTCAACGTTCCACAAAGAAATGTCAAAGTTCCACAAAATCAACAAATTTTACAACACAAATAGGCCACACTTGCTTGGAAGGGATAATTCTGACATGGCTACCAAAGTGACCCAAAGAATTTGCTAGCAAGGAATGGGCTTAACTGAAAGTCCTGCAAACTGACAACAAAAGCCTTACAGATGGCTTTTACAATTAGTTTAGGCAGACACTCATACTTAACTAGATGTTAATTAAACACACTATCAAATAATATCCATCTAGGTATGTTCCTGCGTTACTCTGAACACTAACAATATTACAGAGGAAGCTTCCATTCCCTGTTTTGTTACTTCACATTTTATTCAAGCAAACACATGCTGGGGCAGTTACATCTGTAAATTTATATACCACCTAGCAATCAATACCATTATTGAAAGATTAGATACCAAAAACCACAGTAATTTTATCAATTTGTTGCTGGGCTTTGCAGGCACACCACATTCACCTGACGGCATATTTGGGAGAGAAAAATATATATTTAATCACCCCACAAAATGATTCACAGGAAATAACTACAAATAAAAAACATCCTACACCTACAGCATTTGAAATAAGAAATGCCAAGATCATGGTGCATTTAATGTCCCAAAGGTTGCTGGAATAGCAAAAGCCATGCATGAATAAAGAGGGAAGCGTGCTACAGGGAAAAGCAATAAGTTCTTTTTGTCCTTAGGCCAGTGGAATCTAATCAAGAGTCCATGCTACTTTTGCACATTTTGGAGAACATCACCAGAGAATTTGGGTTGTAAGAGGTCTGCATAGCACAGGAAAGAAATTAAATATAAGTTGCTATCATGCTCATGGCTAAATAAATGACTTCTCTGCCAGGCTTGACAAAGGGATAGTATAAATAACTTCCAAGGATAATTTGCTAGCAATTGGCTAGTTGGCTTGATTCAGCAATTGGCACTGATAACCCAGTCTGATTCTCAGAAGAGCAATGGCATTGTTTAATTCTTAATTCCCACTGCAGAAAATTGCAACCTATTGTAAGAGCCAGTGATTTACCATAGTAACATATATCACCAATGTACACATTGCAGTCTCACAGTGGCTATCTGTATCATTGTCTCAGAATGTGTAGACCTGTATAAAAAATATACAGTGGAGGAAACGCAGCCAAAATGTCAGTCCAAAACATCCCCAAAGAAAGCAAAACCAGAAAATGAATCTTTTTTATAAATCTTAATTATAGCTTTCATGGACTTACAGATAGCCTGATGCTGGAATCTAACTGAAATCAACTATATGGACAGACCCTTGCTGGTTGCCCTCTTACTTCTCATTATGTGTGTTAAAACAGCAGCTCAGTCATGGAAAAAAAGTCCTTCTGCATGTGAAAGCATGAAGATTACTACTGCTGCAACTTTGGTAACAACTCGCCTGTCCAAAGGAGATTGCTGTCACGCAGCATCAGCTTCAAGTACTTTATACACTTATGGTCACGTGTTTGATTTCTGCCATACTATCTCTAGACATTTGTCGTTCTCCCCATTTTGAAATCTAAATCTTCCCCAGATGCTGTTGTAGCTGCTTTATTTAACATAGCCAGTAAAATGGAGAGTGATAAATAGCACCCTGATGGCTGGGCATGCCCCAGGGAGAAGAAAGACCTGAACAAAGGGAATCAGACTTATTTAGTGCCCTTCTTGTTGACAACTGCCAATTCGAACGTCTCATGTTCATATTCATTGCTGACTACCTCGAAGCAACTCTTCCTTGACTACACACTAGCTGAACCACACCCTCTCAAAGGTATTAAACAGCAGCAGATATAAATACTTCTATCAATACAGGATTTTCCCGGAGAAAGAGTTTATGTTATTCAAGAACTGCAAACAGAATACAAAAAATCAACCGTCTGTTGTACAATAGCCATTTCTCCCCCCTATTCAGACTGAAGAGAAGGGTAGACCTAAAAGCAGAAAAACAGAAGCATAAGCCCAGCATGTGACCCCACAAAGGTCCCTCACCATCACTGGTAGCAAGAGAACCATTTTGCAGCATCCTCTGCAAGGTTTAAGGTCTCAACTACTTAAGTGTGGCAAAGACTTTGAAGTAATGAGGAATAGATGCGGTGACTCAGTCCAAAGAGTCACATCAGGACTGTCTCCATCCTAACTAACTGATGCAACATATAAAAAAGGCAGGCAGGGGTGACCTTTGAACAGAGTTGCTAAAACCTCTGATTCATGCATAGTCCTCATTGTTGAATGTACTTTAGGGGATAAAACAACTTGAATTTCATTTTTCAAAACTGAAAAGCACAGTCGTATGTAAAGAAGTTTTGATGGGTAGCAAGAAGCTCCATTTTATTCTCCTTTTAGAATCTGTCTTTCTTCCTTCTCCTAATGCTAAGGAGTTTTAAGGAGGGTGATCCCTCAGTTGTTTCAGGAATAACTTGTCAGCACTACCATGAACAAGGAAAGAGAAATGAACTATACATTTTTTGTATATATACATGTGTGTATCTATAAACAAATATGTATATAATAATAAAACCTTTACCCAAGGAATATACTATACCTCACATGGTATTCACCCCATGAAAAAACAGTGGAAGAAAAAATGAAAAATAACAGATGCTAGATACTCACCCTCTAAGATAATGAAGGTAGTGAAAAGTCTGTGTAGAATAAAAAAGCATAGAACAGCAGAAGTTTGTGACGTGGAATGAGAAGCAGCCACCTATGAAAACAACCAGACCTTGATGAAATAGATGGTGGATCTGTTACTGATGCTAAACTTAACCCATATTAGGTGTAAAATCTAGGACTACTGTTTTTACAATTCTCAAAAGCATGTTGGATGTTTTCCAGGGCAAACCAAAAGATGTGGACCGTGACCTGAATAGTTTTCAGAGACTTGACATGAGAATTGAAGATCACCAATGGCATCAAGGGGATAAATTAAAGAATGTTAATGGCATATTACAGCTGGCATGGTAGGCATCACAAAAGGCAAGATATTTAAGATCTTATCTTTCTACAGCAACATTAGCTTTGCTGTGTTACACAGCCTATGTACACTACATAAACCACAACACACTAGTTCCCAAAGAAAAAAGAAACTCAGATGCAGCTTTTGCCCAATGTAGCAAAACAAAGCGATTTTTTAAACTCAGTGGAATTGAGATTAAAAACCTCTTGTAGAAATGCATGTATTGGCATGTTCCATACAAACAGATATGAGAAAATAGATCTGGTAGCAGAACTTCATTTGCAAAGACAAAACTTAGTGGAAATCAACAGACACTAAATGAAATTCTATTGATAGGTTGAACACTATTTTTTAGGGCTCCTCAAATTCTTTCTTGAACCCATCATGGCCATTTACATGATTTTCTTTTTTTTAGGTTTCTACATAAGGTGAAATTCTCTAGGAACATCTTCATGAACAAAAAATATGTTGGATAAACACTTCAGCAGGTAATGAGAAGACAGACTTGATGTCAGACGAGAGTATTCAGCCACTACCTACCAACCTGGCCAAAATAAAACACATCTAAAATGAAATGAAAGGCCTCAGTTACCAATCTCTTGAGTGCTGGCTACTGGAGGTAACTTTAAATAAGCATGGGACAGTCAAACCTACAAACTAGCAGCAGTAGAACCTAAGTCTATTGTTTCGATCATATATAATACCAATGGCATGAAGGATTTAAACTTCAGTAATGTCTTCATGACAATGCTGACAACATGACATCCTGCACAGATTGCTTCAGACAAACAGCAGTCATTAATATTTCAGAAATTCAAGGGAAGAGTAACTCTATCACAAGGACAAAGCACCAAAATAATAAGGTTATTAAAGAAAGGCTGCAATTACAGGGATAAACAAAGTACAGCTGACTGAAACAAGTTCAAGAGCTAATACAAAGGCATTAGCAGAAATTCTGCCATAATCTGACTATAAAGGCTGGTTAAAAATTTACAAAAGTATTTGAATACCATAAATTCCACCTAAAGGGGATTATTGCTGTGCTATTGTAGTTACAGAAGGAGCTGGCTTTTCAAATAAGCCCACAGAAACCTATTTCACAGGTAAACAGAGTTATATGAAAGCCTTTCAAGCTATGAGGATATAAAACTTTATAAGCAAAATACAAAGATAAGAGGGAGAAGATGGAATTGAGAACAGAAGGAAAAAAAGCCAAATTTAGTCTCTGCCATTGGAAATAACAAGGAGATCCAGGTACTGTACAAAATAGCAGAACTGCAATTTGCATAAGTAAATAACCATTTCTTGCCGGCTCCCTCCTTTTGTTTTATTCACAACCTCCAGTTCACCTGACCTCTATTTGCTTCAACTGCACTTAAATTCAAACCCACTTCCTTACAAATTATCTTCCCCATTACAGCGTTCCTGAGCACATTTATGCACTTGTAGAAAATCTGTACATCAAAGCTTTAGGTCATTCATAATTTTTCCCCAAACAATAGCAACAATAACAAATAATTGTAATAAGCATACCAAGAGCAGCAAGTACTTGGCCAAGATTACAGCTCAGCAAATGCTCCTTTTTTTAATTTGGATCGTAGATAGGAAGTGGGCAGAGAAAATGTGGAACAGAACTTGACTATTTACTGCTTGAGGCATCTATAGCAAAAGAAAGCAATAGAAATGGGCAGGGCATGGGCACTGTCCACAAGACCTTGTGAGCTGGTAATTGCCAACAGAGCACTTAATTTGGGCTGTTAGGTTAGGGTGATTTAGGCACGTGATTCAGCTTGTTTTGCTGAAAACCCAGTCTGTATTTCTTCCCTTCTCTGAAAGGACTAAATCCGCATCATCAAGCATGAGGGAGGGGCAGTTCCAAACGTCTCATGCTGAGTATGTTCCACCTTTGTACAAGATACTTAAATATTCACTGAGAAAGGAATGACATTACAGTCTAGTGGCTGCAGCAATGCAGTACACTCCTGTTCCTACTCCCAGCTCCATGAATATGAAGCACATTATGAAACAGAATAGCATCAACAGACAGTTCCGAGAACTGCCCACCCGTCAAAACCCTACCAGACAGTGCTTAGGATGTGGTCTCGAGCAGCAACAGCAACGATGAATTCAAATTGAGATTGCTCACTTCTCTACAAAGTGGTTCAACCATATCTCATTAATTGAATGCATATTTAAATATCTCCTATGAAGCAAACCAACACCAATATAAAATAAATGCACCTACCCCTTCAGTCATGCATAATCTGTAACATGATACTTGGAAAAGGTCCAATGAGAGGAGGATTCAAATCCCTAATCTACTAGAAAAAAAGGGGGGCATCACTTGATGGAAATATTTGCTAAATTCAAAACAAACTCAAGAATAATTTCAAGCAATTAAGATACTCATAGCCATTTGTATCCATTCTAGCACAAAATTGCAGTACAATTTCCGTTATTCATGGATCTCATACAAAAGAAACTATTTAAGTATAGAATACAAATAATTAACAACTAACTTGAATTTTGATATTGTGAAAATATTTAAGTAATAATTTAAAGTGATGATGCATTTTATGCAAATCTAACTGCTAAAACAAGAGTTGTATTATAACCTTGGTATTAGTTGCTTTATTTTGAGGGAAAAAAAAGGGAAATAAAATGCAATATACATGGCTTTCTCAACATTTTTTATTTAAAACTTACTCATACACTTTAAAAAAATAGCTTTTTAAAAATAAGCAGGTTAAATAGTTGAAGGAAAAGTCTTTTACCAGCTTTGCTTCTTTTCCTTTTTCTGGAAGTGGAAAGGGCTGATCTGTTGTGTAATAGCCACAATTGTCTTTTCTATCCCTACCTCCTTTTTTCTGGTTCTGTTTTAATCTTTTACATCCTGGACTTTTTCCATTTTCTCAGTTTCTCATTCTCTTTAATCTACTTTTTTATTGTTATTATTCCCTTATTCTTTTAATAGAGCTTACTACTTAAATAGCCCAGAATCGTTCCTGAATGAACTCAAAGGAAGAGGGAGGAGAGGGCAGGGGAAGAAAGCAAGCAATGCCACAGCAACTCCAAGGCTTCTAACTGAATTCTGCATCTTATCCTCTATTCAGTAAAACTCCTTCATATTTTTACAGCCTATTTCATAGCAGATGGCAACTATTGCCACTTCTAGTAGCCGCAGACCCTGTAAAAACAGCATAACTTGCATGGGCTCTAGACAGTATAAAGCACTTATACAGAGACAACATGAACTGTCAAGTTTCAGCATAATTTTATTACATCTTATAACTTGGCTGAAGTTGTTGGTTTTATTATTTACACCACGTTGTCTGTGTCCACTGAAATCCTGGAGGATTTCCACTCTCCACTAAAGCATTGCTGAGGAGTCTGTCTCTACCTCCTCCCATCCCTCCCACTGCAGCGTGACATCTCCAGTCACTCCAGGCTTCATTCCTGCAGCTGCATGGTCACATCACTCAGCAGAGGTCACAGCTAGGGCACAACCTTACAGTAGATATAAATGTTCAGGGCAGACATGGAATGATCTTCAAATTAAGTTCACAGTGTCACCTCTTTAGGTTTCACATTCTTTAAGTGAATTAATAATAGGTTTCATGTTCTGTGACACTTCCCAGAAAAGGTGTAATTAATATTGCTCTAAGACACAAATAGTCCCTCCTCTAAAAAAATCCACAAACAAAATTTTTCTTAAAAAATTACTCTGAGCCCACGTAATTGCACGTGACACTGTTGGGCAGACATGCTGGTTTCCTCAGCAAGCATAAGCTTTTCAGCTTTGATTCCGCTAGTGGGTATTACTGGGCCTCCACAGTGATTATTAAAGAAAGCAAATGTAGAAAATGATATTAAGGAGCAGAAAAATGAAAAAAAAAAAAATGTATTATTAATTCTTTAATTTTTAAAATAATGATGTTGAATAATTCCTTTGAAGTAACTAAGGTGACATTAACACCTTGAAGTCACTAAGTAACATTTAAAAGAAAATACAGCAGATTAAGATCTCTAAGTATTATTCCTAACTCCTTTCAAAAAAGAGATTATAAAGTTTGGAAGGTCATCTTTGCAACCTATTGCATTGTTTTTAGGGTGTTCGTACCATTGCTATAGGAACAAGGGAAAACGTCAAATCTGGAAATGTTCCCAAAGGAGCGCATTAAACAAACATGAAATAACCGAGGATTGTCATCACCTTCTTGCCATTGTTAATGACGCACTAATGTCCCCACGGTTTGACATGCGTTTAAAATAAAAATAAATGCCCTTACAGTCGCTTTCAGGGATATTATTTCACAGGGAGATACACCTTGTTTTTTACATGCCTGAATTATGTCTATCTAGTCAGGGAACCAGACTAAGTCAGATGACAACCCAGGCAAGATCCAGATCAGTCCTTTAAACTAAACTTTTCACAATATTTATAAATGGTTAAATGTTGTATTTTTTGTGTGGTTTAGAGTGACCCACATTACACAAGGGGAACCAAAAAATCTGGTTGTTCTTGTGACTCTTTCTCTATGTTTCTGGATTACCAAAAAGAAATCTGACTGGTACAATCTTCAAGACACTTGTTGTATCATTGTCAGTGAGAGCTGGCTGGAATGGAAGCTCAATTTCTAGATCCAAGTTATTGGGAAATGTGTTCTCAAGAAAAATGGTGTTATTTTCAGAAATGCAGAGCTCGTACCACTCACTGTGAAGTTAAATTCTGAACTGTAAAATAAAGAAAGAAGCAAACAAAATAATAGAATTTTGCATAGCTGTGCCATGTATCTACTAGAGTACTGCAAGATTTATATTACAGTAATGGCAGAATTGAACACCTATTTTAAAATTTTATTTTTTATTTAAAAGTCAAGGTCTAACCTGGCTATTCAGAATGACAATTCCTTTTAAAACCAAGTTTGTTCGTATTCATACAAACTGTAAAGATTATGAATTACCAAAATCAGTTTAGAAAGAGGACTTGATTGTCACTATGAAAAGTTAAGCTCTTTAGTAAATGTGCAGTTAAAGTCAAATCAGGAAAACAAGATGTTGTCTAAGGACGAGGGAAAAATACCTTTGAAAATGTTACAATACTGTTTCTATAAATCAAAAGTGTAATTTCATCTGTATTAACATGTAGCCTATTCCAAACAGGGCAATGAAGAATGAAGTAGGATTCAAGGAAGGATAGAAAGAATTATCCACCTGGACACAATCTGATGAAGAGAGACTAAAAACACTCGTAGGTCTCTACTCTAGGATGAAGTACAACAAAGAAACAGTAATATTTATCAAAACGAGTAACATGGGGAAGATAGTTTAGTGTTTTATCTCACAGTAACATAGGATATCCAATCAAATAAAAATTAAGCTAATTTAAAACCAATTTAAAACTTTTTTTATAATTTAACATTTTGAAGATAATTTACACAAGAATTTATGGGCATATAGAATTTAGAAAGATTCAAGGAACACCTATATTTCATATAGACATATATTCAACATCTACATTTCATATAGGCAACAAGAATAGTCCAAGTAATCAGAGCTGTTGGAAAACATCTTTATTTTTGCAAAAGATACGAAGCTTAGTGTTCCTGGGCTTAAGTCAATTGTCAAGCCATCTAAAAAACACAGACCAATGATGAACAAGACTACAAGTTATCCTACCCTGGCACCAAGGAGTTCTTACCCTTTCCAAAACAGTTTTTAGTCAGCTTTTGTTGACAGCAGCAGGACATGGAAGACAAACTCCAGACCAACGAAGTCTGTCAATTCCTACACTCATAAAATTACTAATCTAGGGAGCTACCTTTTCCCTGAATTCTCATGTATTAACAAATATGTCTGCAACTATATCACCAGAAGGATATATGGGTATATAAACTGTTAAAGCATGAAGAGTGGCCACCTCTCTGAATGCAAACAGCAGTAACTCCTTACTGCATGTGTCATGCTTTTTACTAGTTCATTATTCAGAGTGGCAGTTACAAAAAGAAAGTTCTACTTTTTGTCATGGTGAATTCTCTACCCTCTTGCTCTCCAACACATTTAAGAATGATGGATTTTTCTTTCTTTTTCTTGAAGAGTGCTACACCAGCATAGAATATAACTTGAGATTGGATTAACTAGAGCAGACCAGGCTCCCTGGAAATAAAAATCTAACTAAAAAAAAAAAACAAAACCAAAACAACAACAAAAAACAAATTACACCTAGTCCTAAATGTTTTTTCCAAGCCATAGACAGCTACAAATGCAGCAAGGTTCTCTGGAAAGAAAACAACAAGAGACTAATGAAAGAAACTAGAAACCTTTCTTTAAGGCTTAAAACTGAATTAAGGGAGTTGCTTTCCCATTCTCCCTCCCCACAAAGAGATTATCAGAAAAAAATAATAGATATTTCTCGCTGTTACCAGATTACATTGAAAATGCCTTTTTTTTCTGAATGGCATATGCTAATATTTACACAGCAAAACAAATAAGATCTATATCTTACTCAGTTAAAATAATCACCAATATGACTAGGATTGTAAGAAGGATAACAAGAAAAACATATATGAACTGAGACTTAATTTGAACAAACCACTAAGAGGTATAAGCATCATGAAAAAGGGGCAAAATCCAGCCCTTCATGGAAGGTAACAACAAAGATCCCCAAGTAAACTCATTTTATAGACAAGAATCCGTGTATTTTATGCCATACCAACATATTTTCAAAGTTGCCTATATTCAGAAGTAATCCAAAATTCATTACAATTGCAGCACCTGGTCGATCCATTGTAAGTGTTTAGTGAGAAAGAGCACAGGTTAGAAAACAGTCTGTGACTGGGTCTTGCCACCTCTATGTTGTGACTACTTTGTGCTAACATCTCAAATGCTATAATAAGCACAAAATACTTACATAGGGCTGTAAACCAAAACCTTCTTTTAATTTTCCTGACTCTAATTTCACTTTCCTCACAAGCAAGTTATTTCTGTAGATGGTTCTGGTGAGTTTCCCCCATTCATAACATTACAGAAATGGTGCTATGCATGTGATATCACATAAGCAGGTCACTGTAAGGAACCAGGAACCGCTAACCACAAAGTTTCAGGTAAACATCCTGTGAAAGAAATATTTTGTTGCAACTTTCTCTGCTCTTGACCCAAGTGCCATTTTCCAGTCCTTGCTGAAAAACAGCAGAAGTAGACAAATAAACAAATCTTCTAAACCAAAAGTAAAAGTAAGAGAGAGAAACACAGTAGGAAAAATATCATTCTGTCACACACATGGTCCTTGCATATAACTCAGTATTTCTTAGTTTTGTTTAAACAAATGAGTGGCTTTTGGAGATTCATAGGATCAGACTAGCACCCTAGAAGTCATCTGTTTAGCTCCCTGCCCAAACTACTTATGTCAATCTTGACATATTTTTGGTTTATAGACTGATTATAAAAGATGTGCACTAATAGAGACCACACAGCCCCAAAGGCAATGTAATTCAATTATATTAGGGAAATGAATTTTCCAGTGCTACAGTGTAAGCTCATTATTAATGCAATCCATCAGAAATACAGAAAGGAATTTATTCTTTTCCTCTTACAGGTCTACACTTGTAACCTTAGTCTCCTTAGTCTTTTCTTCAAGTCAAACAATGCTGTCTTTTACTTTTTCCCCCAAAATCATGGTCCTTTGACTTCTGACCACTCTCATTCTCTCCATCAGTTTCTCTCCAGCTGGTCCACATCTTTGAATATCCAAACACATGCTGTATGCTACCTAATGCCTTGCAATTGCAGAACAGAGTTGAAAGAATTACATAGCTCATTCTGAGGCTATATTCCCATATATATACTTTACCTTAAGATGTCTAAGTGTGGCAATGGCAGGATGTTAACTACTCTTTGGTTTATGATTCCCAGATGATCTTTTTGTGCAGCACTACTGCCTATTTAGTGGTATTTGCACTATTTTAAGCATCTAATTTAGATGCTTGGTCTCAGAAAGTTCAGCTCCTGCTTTCAGTTCTTTGCACGATGCCCAACTCACAAGTCTAAAATAACCTGAATTAAATAATAGATATGATTTCTCAGCATTTGCCATATGGTATCAAGATTTATCTTGTTATCTTTTTCAGTGAAATATTACCATAATTCTGATATATTCAAGTATTACACACAATGATTTCTGAAGAGAAGGTACTCATTTCAGAGCAGATCTACTTTCACAGAAATACAAGTTATGCAATAATAGTTCTAAGATTCCTTTATATACCCGAGCACCATAGCAATAAAAATAAGTAATTAACTGAGAGATGAAGGTGAGGGGAAGGACCTCACAAGAAGAAGGTTTCTGAATAAAAGGCAAAGATGGGCTTTTTGTTCTTAGTACTTTGCAGGTCAGAGGACACAGGATGAAACAACAGCGGTATTCAATCTTTGTCCTGGTATGTAGTATACACTTTGCAGTAGCCTATTTTATTACTAGACACGCCAAGAAGCTCTCAAACTGCTATTCCAAACTGCAGTTTTTATTATCAATTATATGCTGCTTAAGCTGAATTTGAAAAAAATAAACAAATGTGATGGTTAGCAGCATCCATAAGTTATCACAGACTCACAGAAGTTTCCGAATTCGACCACACTGACAAGATCCCATGCCACATACTTTTTCAAAGAAGTCATCCAAAATTGGATTGGGGCAAAAGCTCTGAACTAGCATATTGAATTTCATTATCTGTCAGTTGGCAATAGAGACTATCTGAAAAAAGATCTGAAATAAGCTATATATACAGACAGTTAGTGAAAATGAGATGGGGAAATTGGATAATGTTTACATGAGAATTAGATATCTTACAACAGTTATGCTAGAAATGGATGTGAAATCAAAGAAATGAATCATTAAAGGATAAGTCTTACAGAATCTGTTGTCACCACATTTTACTATAGAGACTAAGGCAAAAATAGTGAACCAAAACTGCTATTCTGCAAGATTACAACCAGACCTTGATGATTATGCTCAAACCTTGATGCCCATGTCAGGAATGCCCAAAATACATCATTTAATCAGCACTGTTAAGAATTAATTTAGAATTTAACAAACTGAGGTCAGAGTCAGTCTGAAGAAATACAAGTGAACTGTCACTGATGAAGGGGAGGGAGTGTATTTATGTTACTCACATTTACTTACATGTGTGATCTGCATGATCTTGACAGATGACTGTTGAACACAGATCTCCTTTTCTGAAAGGTTTTGAGATGGTATTCCTTACATTAAAAGATAAAAGGATAAAGAAAGAAAGATGAAAACACTGCGCTGAAGTAGCCCTCCCACTAGCTACATTTAAAAAAAACTTTCTCACAAATCTAAGGCACTTTTAAGGAGCCTTGCTTTCTATCAGAACATTTATAATGTCTCACTTCTCCCTGGTCACCTAGTGTCACAGAACCTGCAGAGATAATGATGTATTTGGCTCTCACATGGCAACTGTGAATTACATTAGCCAGTGGGTTTAAAAATTGTAAAGAAAATTACAGACATGCACGTGTACAGACTCACACAGGTATGGTGTATGAGTATATCCATATATATAAATATACACAAAAAATAGAGGATTTTTTTTTCCTTCAAAAACTAGGCAATGTTCTGTGTTCACCAATTCCAGAAAGGGAAACCTCAGTTTACTCTACTGATCTTGCACATAGGAAGTGGTTTGGGGGACAGAGGTACTAGGTCTTCAGGAGTGTATTTTCCATCATATATTTCGCTCTATTCCAAAGAAATAGTCACCTATTTCAGCGTTCAGTTTCATCACTTCCATAGTATATGAAGAACATTTTCTGTCTGCCATCCTTATTCTCATAACAGCATCCTATGAAAATTATGTAAGCTCCAAGCACAGCCTACAATCATACCTAAGGCCATTTTCATCTTCTAAAGCAGACTTAAAAACGAAATTCATCATTCTTCTATTTTAAGATTCTGTTCACTGACACTGATTAATTTATTTGCTTTGAAGACTCCAGAAAGCCCACTTGTAACTGAGGTGTGCAATAAATATCTCTGTAATTCTGAGATTATATCCTTTTCTAAGATTTTATTTATTTTGTGGTAACACCCTTCTGGATTTCCCGTAAATGTGTTGTTAAAAATGTTAGTTGACGCATACTAACTGCATCCGTAAGATACATTGTCTTCTAGAAATGTAGTCAACAAGTCCATAACTTCTAACATATTATCATTTCTACTCTGTACAGTATTTGTGTTTCAATATATTTGAGACATAAAACTTATGCATAAATAACAAAATTTGGTTTGCATTTGGTGCAAATATTGTCTTACTATTATTTCCATCTACTTTTAACAGAAATATTATTATTTTCTTTTGTTCTGAAAGAACTACCTGATACTATCAATGTTTACTTTAACAGAATGTACCATAAATCATTCATAATAAAGCCGAGAAAATTACAGAACTTTGAAGTATAAAGTGCAAGTTTAGCAACAGTGTGTATTGAATGTTAAGATATCAGTCAAGTACATCTTCATACCAACTCATAGGAAATAAGTGAAGGAAATGGATTCTTTTCTGGTACAGATGAACTGTGTATCAGTATAATACCAGCCACTCCAGAGTTTTAACACATTTTTTCCCCTATCTACTCTATCTAGCTCTGTTTCACTGAATCAGAAACGTCAAATTTCAGGAGAAATGTCAAATTAAAGTCTAGTAAGGAAAAGAAATAAATGTGTGTGTTGTTTACATGGCAATATATTCACTTGGATATTGTAGGACATTATGACTTAAAGTAATGCTCTTGAATGAGAGCAACAAAGAACTTCCAGCAGGCACCAGAGAAACTCATAATCATAAAGTCATCTTAGACAAGGATAATAAAAATATAGTTAAACAGACTTCGTTCCTTAGTGATACAGGATAAATCACAAAAAGAAAAATGGAAGCAATGATTGCAAGACTACAGTATGGTCATTATTTGTAGACAATGCAGAGGAATTAGGAGTGCAATAGTCGAAATGTCATGGTGACAGCATTAGAAGTCATTAATATCTTCCATGATACTGCATGCATTTTTGAAATGTCATGTACAAATTTAAGAGAGATGCAGCAGAGTTCATGCTTTATTTTACATAGACCATTTCTAAAGCGATGTTTAAGTGACTTTGTTAATGATGAGAGTAAAATACGTTTAGGCCTGTATAATTAAAAGCATATTTCTCTGTCTTATTACACCCCTGAAGCTGTTGGCTCCAAATTCAGACACTGTGGATATTTTGGTCTAATCAGGCAAGCCACCTTAAAACATTCTTAGGTTGGGATTTATGGGTAGGAGCTTAACTAGCTAAAAGTTATAAGGAGAAAATTTAAAGTATTAGTTCATTTAGAAGACCCCTGATAGTCTTTAAAATAACCTCCAACCTATTTATCTTTTCTTTTTTTTTTTTTTTTTTTTTTATGGTGAGCATGTTAATTAGCTTTCTCTGAGCATATAAATAAAAGCTGTACGCAAGCACCTCACAGGTTTTCTTTCTGTGCTGTGGTGCTGTTTTCACCTATTCTTGCTTGCTGTCTAGAAACCCCCAGAATATGAACTCAGATTTTTAAAAACATGTTTATGTTAAAAACATTTTAAAAACTCCCCTTTATGCTTTGCTTTATAAATACAGAAAGAAGGAAAGAAAAACAGATAACAAAGATAAAACTATGATAAAAATAGTTCACTAGAGATAAGATACCCTACTCAACTTCCAATAAGTTCAGTTTTATGTTTAAAGGAGCTAAGGCTGGTTAAATATTTGACACAATCCCATATTAAATTCTTAAAAGCAAGCTTATGGAAATCATAGGATTCATCTTAGGCTTAAGATCATGGTACTAACACACATTTCAATAATGATTTCAATCCATTTCTCTCCAAAGATGTCTCTTGTTGAATACCTGCTAATGATTGCAAAGCATCTGCCTACAGCTCTATTGCCATTTATTACAATATCTGAATTACTATTGAAGCAACACTAGAAGGCACTATTTTTTTGATACAGCTGCACAAGTAAAGCAAAATAGGAAGTCATTAACAAGGCTGATGCTGTTTCTAGAGGTTCCTTTGGCATTTGGGGATTTTTTTGGTATCATTCATAAACTTCAGAATGTGAAACCTTCTTTCTGGTCATAGTTGAGATCAACAGAGTGATTTTTCAATAATTTTATGGTCATCTTACTATATCTTTAGATCTATTATGCATAATAGAAAACAGTCAATAGGATTGGGAATGCAAACTGCATCCATACAGTAACTAATCATCCAGCTGTTTCCTAGATTAAGAAAATAAAACTTTCAGGAAGTCACTGAACTATGCTTAAAGCAATCATTTTTATTTATGCTTAAAATCAATGAAGTTTACTAGAAAACACTTACACAAGTCAATCCTGATTCATAAACTATTTACTGTAAATCTGAAGCAGGTATACTCTATCCTACCTAAAATACTGAAGTTTAAAAGCTAGTCTTAAGTGCAAAAGTCCATTGAATACTGCATTTCTGGATTCTGGACCTCATTGCTAACATCCAAACTAGCAGATCATGAAGCCAAACAGAATCTCAGAGCTGATGCACTGCGTTATGCTCAGCCCATTGAAACCACAGAAACACCTGTGCTTGCCATTGTTCCATGCCCATAAATCACTCAGCTGAGAGTCTTTCCAGTTCTTTGTAAGTATATAGGAGAAACCAAGCTTATATGTATCCTTCAGATTTTTCCTACTGCCGGAACTTTTGGTTGTCTGAAGCACTGCTTGAGTTTGAACAGAAATTAGGCCCCATGGACCTTCATTTTCTCCAGATTTTTCTTCCAGAATTTATTTTCTTTTGATACTATGCAGCATAACATCTTAGTTAAAATAAGATTTTATGTTAAAAATCTTAGTTAAAATAAAAAATCTTAGTAAAGCCTTTATATCTCTTTCATTCACATAACCAGTATTTAAATGGGAGGCATTTATTTCCATTTTTTCCAAAGCTGCTAAAATCTAAGTCCTCCTGCCTCCCCTAAGAAAAGACAAGACCCACTAGATGAATTCTGACTGCACATTTACTGAGTCCAAATGAACAATCAGTCCTTCAGCTCCAAACCAGTCTAGCCACAGCTAAGTAGCAATGTGATCATTTTTTTTTGTTTAACATTGCCTTCACCATCCAGATTCATTATACAGTAACAAAGTTGCAGGATTTTTAGAAACAAAGATTTTGTTTGTTTGTTTATGAAATCGAGGAAAATACTGCTTTGACAACGTAGCAGGTCAAATTTTGTCCTGG
The DNA here is from genome assembly GCA_035590275.1 of Ibycter americanus. NCBI lineage: Eukaryota > Metazoa > Chordata > Aves > Falconiformes > Falconidae > Ibycter > Ibycter americanus. Next base: position 61,266,961 of record JAVJGI010000062.1, read on the forward strand.
TTTACATCCAGTGGATCGAGCTTTTGACTTAGACACAGCATGCCTGTATCACCCATCTTTGCTTTTGAATTCTGATTAATTTAAAAAGCACTGCTCAGCTTCCCTTCATCATCCTGCATTTCTGATATTTCAAAGTGGTTTGTTTTTAGCCAAATATAACCCTTTGGCTCTGATGAACCAGCCAGCAGAAATCCCCAGCCCACCACTGCTCTGTGACTAAGAGATTCTGAATCACTGCTGGGAGGGCTGACAGCAGCCAGCAGCCACACCAGAAAGTGTGAACCACTGCACTGGAAGAGCAAGCTGCCTACTAATAAAAATAACATTTGTTTTCTTTCTCTTGTGACAGCTGCCAGCATATAAATCTAAGTATTTTACACTTCTTTTTTTCAACTAAATTAAGCCAGACAGGTGCTTCATATACCATGAGAAATGTGGAAAAAATCCAGAAAAACAGCAGTAGAAGCTAGTCTTTCAAAACATACAATACAAGGGGACAGCAGTAAAAAAAATGTTTAAAAAAGCATACTACAACAGTGAATTCTTTAAAGAAGCTCCCTGCCCTGGTTACGTGTCAGATGGTGGAGTCAGTAACTACTGAATTGCAACATATCACTTTTTTTTTCTTAATCTTCATGGTTTTAGATGGCAATTCATGACATCTTTATCACATTCATATATAATGAAAAATGCATATTTTGTGGGTGACAATGGTAGTACAGAAGTCTCTCTAGAGTTTTAGGATAAATTATTTCTCTCCATCTATTGTACAGCTCTGTGACATTGACACGGCTTTGTTAATAGGACCTTAAATTCTACTGTCCTCTAAGAAAGAAATGCATCTAGCTACCTCCAGCTCAGCAATAAATTTCAAACCATCTTGCAAACTGTTATGAGTTACAGTAATCTTAAAAACAGCAAAGTAAATATTTTGGAATGCTTCCTGAAGTGCACGACTGCCTCCTCACCTGAAATGCAACCTGTCAGTCAGTGTACAAGGGGATAGTAAACCTCGAAAGCCTTTCAGAAGCCAGAAATCCATTTACAGAAGATGCTCAGGATGCTCATGGCTCACCACCCATGTAACAAACCTCTGACCCTACTGTTAGCATGTTGATTCTTTGATTTTTCCCTGCTGCCTCACACCTCACATTAGTCACCTGCATCAGAGCCAAATGGGTGCAAACAATCATTATGGTCTGATCTGCTACACCTATTCCGTACAAGTGTAAGTGGCTATGCAAAACGTTGAAGCCTTGGAGAAGGATGCACTATGCATATCACAAGCAAAGGAATCTGGGCACTTAATTCTGAGGTCTATTTATGAAACACAAGCATGATTCAACCCTTAAGCATCATGAATGACCTGGAGAAACTTCTAGGAGAGCATATCTTGTGTGCCTACAAATGAACACATAAACTAAGTTGAAAATTAATAGAACAAGGAAAGCTACCTAAGTTTTGCTTGTATAATGTTTATACAACCGTGTAGCTTGTTACTGATGCATTTTTTGTCCATATATAAACAGGTATCTCCTACCTATTGTGAAACTTTTAATCTTTACCCACAAGTTGGCTGGCCTACTAAACACCATATATTTTAGTTTTCATTAAAATAACATCTGCTCCTACTGCGATCCATCTACAGCTTATACCTCGGTTCCCTTGTGGTCACCTTCTCTCAGTCAAAGCTAGCACAGCTTTGCATTGAAGGCAGACTCCCTGCCTTTGGAAAATACATCTGCCTGGTAAAAGGGACAGAGGTGCAAAGGAGCCATCCTAATTTTAGGCATTGAACTGCACATTCTAATCTTCAGTGCCACTACATTCAGAGGAGGCAGGCTAGCACCTCTATTCTGCATGGACTGTACAAGGAGCCTGGTGTGATGAATTTAATTCCCGCACTTCATTTCAGTTTCTGAAGTTTGGCAGCATGAATTCTCTTCCCTTTCTCCTCCCATCATGTTATCTCAGGGCACAGTTTGATTTTTGCTTGATTTTTCATTTCTCAGATATGCATTCCTGCATCACAGAATAAAACACCTCAGCAAAGAAGCACTGCAAGGCAGCTTGGCCAGCCTAAGACCTAGGGCTTCCTATAAAAATTATCAATACCTGACCACCTTGATATATAGCTCCCACCAGACAAGTTCCTCCCCTGAGGCACTGAGAGCCTAAAAATACCCCAACCCTTGTTTGAAATGATGGATTACTAAGGGGAATGTAGGCGGTAGTGGTTTAAATGTGAACTGCCATAAGAGTTGGTTAACTTTTTCTTAATCTCAGAATTGCCAGTGGAACCTCAAAAAAGATTCAGTAGACCTTTGACACCTGCCCAATTACAGGGTCTTTATAGATTTGACTCCAGTCATTTCGAGGGTAGAAAGGAATGAAAGCTAATAAAATTTTGGTTTTTGTTCAGCATTCACCAGATCTACTGTGAAAACAAAAACCAGTTAAGTCAGTTAATCATTGACAAAGTAGCAGCTCCACTTTGGAGTCAGGAGGTTGGTGAGGCAAGCGGCAAGAAGGTCAGATGAGCCTGTGTTTCTGCCTGCTGATGGGAGAGAGCTCATAAGGGGATGACAGCACAAAAAACAGCTATAGACAAGGATTGCGTATTGCTTGTGATACCCAGATGAAGAAGGGACTGCTCTGGAAAGACAGACCCAAGAGGAAGTCTGAAGAGATGAAACATGAAAAAGGATCAAGGCATTTGTTCAAATGTGGTTCAGCAAGGCTCCGGGCAGCAGCAATGATGCCAGGACTTTTTCCAGCATCAGACTATAAATCAGTGCCTGGCAGGCTACAGGCTAAAAATATATCTTGAAGGGATGCTAACAACACAGAACCAGGAGATCTCCAAGTCAAAGGCAGTATCTGGCACATAGGTAATGGCCCTGTTGTAAATGATGGGCTACTTATGCATACTCTCCTGACCCAGAGCTTTGCAGGGATTTCATTCAGCTGGGAAAAGCTGTTTTTTAATCTTTACTTCCATGTCCTGAAGACTGCTGGAACTAGGTTCTGTTGAACTGCCTAGGGAATCCTCTTCGCAGAGAAAGCCTTAGGTTTAACCTGGGAGTACTCAGATTTAGACACAGTTGAATTAAACCATTCCAACATATATTTTAGCTGTTTCCTGTGGGTCAGCGGGGGGGGCAGCCTGCCAGAGAGGTAGGTCACAGACCGCTCTCTCCTATACAGAGAAAACATTTTCCGTAAGAGTGAAAAGGAAATAGCATGATAATAATATAACCAGGAGCCTCACCTGATGGTCCTCACTCTACATACAAGGAAAATGGCTTCCACAAACCTCAGAAAGTCATGAAACAAACCCAGAAAGTGGTTACCTGCTGAGCTTGTTTGAACTAGAATTAGCTCAATCATTTCTTCAGCCTCCTTTGTTTTAACTCTCATGCCAAAACAGATCTAGAAGGTGTCACCATATGCTGATAGTATTTATTTATTTATGCATTACTTCTTCTTTGTACTGACACATGTCACTGCAATTTGGAGAAACTCAGAAGTTTTTGCTTTGGTTCTTTCCCTGCCATATATTAAACTAAAACTACTAGTCCAGAACTCGGCAGCCTGGATTGTGGATGCTTCTCTTACTACAACAGGCTCTGTAATGACAAAAACCGAGAATATGAAATTCATTTACAGAATTTTCCATGTATCCACAATAAATTCCCGTTGTTAAATACATTCTTGCACCCATGAAAGCAAATTACTGAAGAGGAGCACAGTGCTGTTTTTAACAAAAGATAATTTAAACCCCTCCTGCCCCTCTAACCACCACAGACACACAGATATATCATCAGTATTTGGATTCATGTTTTTGAAAAGTAGTATCAGCCAATACATTCCTATTTTAAAAGAAGACAGGAACTAGACAGGGGTAGATAATGCAGCAACGGAAGTGTTTTTAAGTGTCAGCCTCATTTCATAAGGCCCCAGTAAAACCTTATTCCGAATACTGTGTACAACCCTCACCTCTCAGGGTCAATAGAAATTAATTCAAATTGGAGCAGATACAGGGAAAGATTTCTAAGATGATCAAGGAAGCAGAGAGCTGATTTTAGTAAAGACTAAAAGAAGGCTAGCTCATATACCCAGAGAAGTGAAGGCTGAGAGTGGGTATTAAAGCTCTCTATTAATACATCAAAAGGTAAACGGAAGGCAGAGAAAAGGGACTATTCAAACGTAGAGAAAATGTTGATGTAAAACCAAATGGTTATAAAGTGACCATGAATACATTTCAACCAGACATGAGAAGAATGTTTCTAGTCATCACAGGAACAGATCTCTAGAAGGCTCTTCCAGTGAGAGCAGAGAGGGAAAACACCTTAAGCGTAAGATGGAGCTCAACAAATTTGTCCAGTAATAGTAGCAAGTTAGATTAAATGACATGGTCCTTTCTGTTCTACATCCCCTTTTTTTCAGGATAGAAGCTGGGAATATTTGTAGATATTTGCACATAACATACAAGAATTAAGTTAAGCCTTCAATGTATACAACTCTTTCACTCTTATAAGAGCAGCAATTCACATTGCCTTCAAAACAAATCATGATGCAAACTACAAAATCTAGACAATTACTATTATTCAAGTATTCCCAGATTAAGCCCCAGATTACTTCTCAGATGAATGCGGTGCGTGACATTTCTGAGGGACTGTACAGTTTTAGCTCTTAGAGTTAATTTTTGTACTGTCATCTAAAGACATGGGTAAACTGATCAAAATGAAGTGATAAATGATTCCTGTTTGATTCAGCCTTGCAGGATGAATGTGAAGCTGGTCAATAATCCATTCTTTTATTTGATTTCATGTATTTATTTTTAAATGCTGCACTGCTGAGGTTGGTTAAAACATGTTTCAATATCAATGAACCACTGATAACCCTTAGGTAACCAGGGGCTATTTATATATCCAATTAGAAAGCCAGATTTAAATAAGACATGGGGAGACAAGGATTCAGTGGGAAAGGTATATCCTTAACTTCAGTTTGGAAATTAGTAAAAGCAAGAAAATACAGTAAATATATCCTTTCTGAAAGACATAGAAGGGTGAGCCTACTCCAAAAAGGATAGCTTTTAGATTTGTTCTATCATCATTTGGAAAAGAAAAACAAGACCCACTGATTTTGTAAATATACACAGACAGGGAAAAAAATTACCAGATGACCTGTCAGGATCGGAGTGCAGGCATGTTTATTCCAAGGCATGAAGCAAATTCTCCTTCAAAGGTTTCAGCAGCAGTGTTTGAAACATTTCACTGGCTTGGTTTGGGTGTTTGCTTTGCTTTTAAAGAAGCTGGGCTATCAGTTCCATAGTTTACACCTTGATTAAAAGAATAAGTGAGAATAGTGAAAACAATATTACAGCGATGCAGCATTCCTGATGTAACAGGAATAATGGTGGCTGCTACTTCTGCAAAAAAGTGCAGGTCTCATTACTAACTTTCAAGAGTAACTCATATGTTTTCTCTTTTGGGAGAGGTGGGTCTTTAGAGGGTGAGGAGGAAGGGAAGAAGTTAAAAATGGTCCAAACCCTGCTCACGTACAAAGTTAATCTTTCTTTGGAAAGGTGAGCAAAAGACATTCTTTCTGGAAAAAGGGAGAGCAAACCCAGTATCGAAGGGTATGACCTGCTTTCTGCAAACAGCTGGAAATTTCACCTTCCAAATCTCTTGATATCAAAGCATCTTACAGTGCTGAGTATGGCCTTGATTTCTCCCTTTGACATCTCCCTGAAATACTGAGCATTTTGTTATCAATACCAAGTTTCCAGTTCGAAAAGAGAAAGTAATTTAGTGGAGTGAGATGTGCAGAGCAAACGTTCTGGGGAGCTCTTTTGTCCAAAATTCTACTCTGAAAGTGCCTATAATTGAGGAGTCTAGGGTTCAATGTCCCTATAATTCCGTTCTGAAGTCTCTGTTCCTTATTAACCACTTATTTGTTATCAGCAGCTTGTACAGAAAGCTGACTCCAGCAGTGTTAGGTTGATTCACACTGTTTGGCCCCAAATAGGCAAAAGGCTTTGATAGTAAGTGTGCTGTTTGGAGGTGTTTTAGATGTAAATTTTGGGGCTGCTGATTCTTCCAGGCTTGAAGGAAATTAAGGAAAAAAAGACAATAACAATGTAAATGGGCCTTTACGTCCCAAGTCTTCATCCTCCAAGAATGCTAATATATATTTGGTACCTAACTGCATACCACATAGTTTTAGTGTAATTTATATAAGTGTGCTTGCATTTGTTATTGAGAAACTCTGAACACAAATTGAAAAGAAGCCTGATTTTCAAAAACGTTCATAAATGTTCATTATTATCTGACCAGCATCTCTAGGGACCACATCCTCAGATCATTCTCCATCGTGTAAAACAGCTCACAACCAGGCTGAAAAGGCGGTCCCCTCCAGCTTCTGCGTTTAAAGCAGCATTCTGTATCTTTCTGTATCAAACATAATGTTTTTATTTTCAAATTTATTTTCTGCCTCTTATATAATTTTGAATGTATTTCCTGTTTTACTGTGAACACTGCAAAGACAGCAGCTTTGCAATATTTTGTGATGCTGAGTCTGAACACAGTGCCTTTCTGAATCTTCTGTTGATGTCGCTACATGTATTATCAATAAAAACAGCTTCAGGTGTTTGGCCTGACGCACTTCTTGTGAAAGACAATACACAAATAGATTACACTGATAACATATTTCCCATCAGTTGTGGGTTGAGTTACCACATAAACTCTTCCTTGGGAATAGGCTTTTGCCTTTCATTTCCTTTAAAGCTTGGGTTAACCTATTGACTATCTTTAGAGCAATCAGTGCTTCCAGCTGAGAGTTTATTGTTCAAAACTCACTGCTTATTTTTGTTTTGACAGTATCAATAATTCATTAAGTAACCAAAATTCAAATTCCTCAAAGATGGTGGCTTTCTGTATTATTTCCCGCATGGTCTTTCTAGGCTAGCTCCACTGTTTGCATCCTTGTTGAGCTCTGGTTGTCCTTAGGGTAATGCAATATATGGCTACATCAATACTAGCAAACCAAGCAGTGCCAGGACTCAGTGCCTGGCCCAGAGGAACAAAAGCCCAGACTGCCAAGGTCAATATTATTAAACGTGCCGTTTCCAAACATGTAGCAATCTTGAAAGTGCTGAGTGAGAGCTCTACCCTGGAGCTGATCTGACCAGTGGTACTCAGCCAGGGCCAAAAGCTGCAAGGGACCGTCTATCAGTTTTACAGGTAAGTCTTATGCCCAGATCTGTACCCTTTTCAATTTACAAGCAGGGATATTGTCAGTAAATCAAGAGAATTTTAGCACAACTAGACAAAGATTTACCATTCATGTCTTAGCCAAACATATTGGAGTAACTACTTTTAAAGATTCTTAAACCATTGGCTGTCTAGAGGATGACACTGAAACAAATGAGCAGCAGTTTTCAAGAGGTCAAATAAATGTGTATAGGATGCACTTTCACAAGAGCAGAGGTGAACACAGGAACTAGGTCCAAAATTCCTCTAATCCTATTCCTTTCTATGGGGAAGTGTACTTTTTTGTTTCCATTAATTATTTCCCCTGTGAGTTTTTAATCTCTTCTATTGAAATATTTCAATAAAAGTTAAATTAAAAAAGGATTTGAGGGAGAGCTATTAAGAATTGGAATTTTCACTGTCTCAGTGTAAGGATTTAGTTGTTTTCTTGGCTCTCTTCTCACTTTTGTTGGTTATAGAAACTTTAAACACCCACCCAGGAAGACATTACATTATTAATCACCTGAGTATGGAAAATGCAGTTTCACTCAAATAACACATGCCAGCCAGCTGTCCAAACTAGCAAAACAACCACCTCATCAGTTACTTACAAAGGGATTAGGAATCTGAAGGCAAGACTATGGTCCAGTGAATAAAGGGGTAAATAAGAAATAATCAAGCCTAGACTGTCTTTCAGTCTCTGCCTCTGACTCATTATGAGGTTTTGGACAAGTTGTTTAACCTATCCTTCAGTTCCTTCATCTGTAAAGTATAAAGACCACATTCTTTGTAAAGCATGTGGAAATGCATGGGTAAAAAGCATGTTGGCACAATCATCATAGCAGTTACTGATTGAATGTGATGCCTCTGGATCCTTGTAGTACTGCAACATTTATGTTCTTCCATGAACATTACAAATAAAGCCAAAGTTCACAAGCCATTTTGAACAAGAAAATGAAAACAACTCAGAAATTTGCATACAGCTGGTTTTCTTCCAACACATACATTATGCCAATACAAGCTGATAAATTTTCAGATGCAGTCATTAGTGTGAATTTCAAAATTTCCTCCTTTCAGTGTCTTTCTTACCACATGTTCTTTACAGTAGAAATGTAAAGTAGATAATATTTAGTGTACAGAACCATGTAAATAAAACATCTTATCTTATTAATACCTAGGATACTTAAGCTTCCAGTGCTCTGCAGCTTCCAGGTTTAACACTATATATCAAGTTGGGCAAAACCAACTTTTAGACTAAAACAGATTAAAATAATGTGTCACAGAAATAAAGACTTTTCTGAGATTTTTTGAAAATAGAAATTAGACATCAAAACCCCAAAAGAATCTAGATGGCTTAGCAGTGAAGACATTCTGTTTTGGGAAAGAAGGTTTCAATCCTACCACCACATCCCTCACCCCTTTTTTTGTTTAAGTTTGAGAAAGAATTTTCATTTGGGCCACACATGTTTCAGGTCAGTGCTTGGGCCATGAAGCAGCTGATAATTTGGAGATAGGTCAGTCATTGGTTCAAGCAGAAATTCCACCCCGAATATAATGGTTTTGTCAAACATGGTAGGCACTTGCAAATAAATACATTTTTAATTAATCAGTCTTTTATGACGACAAAAGTCCAACTTTCCTTTGAAAACCCCTTGCCTGTCTCTAACCAGTCAATATGGTTAATCCTCACAGCATCAGAGGAGCAATGTATTCACTGACAACTGGGTGTTTGTGAGAATGTTTTAATATATGCATCTACTATTAAAAAAAAGATATTATCCGTTTTGCAGCACCAGTACTACAGCTTCATCTTCCTTGATGCCACAAACTCTCACAGTGTATGGCCTCCTAATATGGCCATTTTCCTTGATTTGCCTTCAATTAGAGCTGGGAAAAATATTTGGAAGTTTGTATCAAGGTTTTTTTGCTGATATTTTGTGTAAAGGGTCATAATTTCAACATGGAACAGTCAGTCTTTCACATTGAACTTATTCCATTTGTAAATATATTTCATCTTTTTAACTGTCAAAAATTTATCCAAAGAAATTATTCATTTAGATCACAAGGAACAAACACAAAATAAAGTGTAAAAAGTAAGTCTACTTCACCAGCAAAACTGAAAACTTTTGGTTTTGAACTCATGCAAAGTCATATTGCTTTTTTTATTCTTTCAGAGACCCCAAAAGTCATTTCTTCATCTAATGTCCCACATATTATTTCCTTTAGAAGATCTCATCTCTGTCTTTTCCAGATTTTGAGGGTTCTTTTCTACTTTCCCTTTTACCTCAGGTATGACTGTAGGTATCTCATCTATAATCATATATGTAACTATCATACTACTGTAGACTGTTTTAAGATCTACCCTAATTCTGTCGATCTATCTTATGCAATTCTAAATGTCATCTTGCCTATCTGATCTAATATCTGGTTTCATACCAAGCTTAACATGACTATAAAAGACACATCAACATTTTTCTGTGAACCTTCATCACAATATTACATCCCAACAGCCATGGGTACTGCCATCCTACTCTATCATATGCTGGGTATAAACAGAGCATCATCAAAGTGAAACTCTTTAGTCTTGACATTGACGTCATTGCTACATGTTGCAGCTTCCCTCTCCAAAATATATTCAACTAGGAAGAGGCAAACCTTCCATCTCCAAGCTCCCATCAGAGTTCAAATACTGCAGACTTTTCCTGCAGCTTTTATTCTACATCTAATTAGTAATCATGCTAGGTCATCATTTCTCCTGGTTCTCGCATCTCTCTTGCTTTCTCAGCTCTGCCATCTACTGCATTGTACATCAAGTATTTACTCTCTACAGGCTTTTCACAACTTAGTTAAATCCTCACAATTATCTCACATTCAGATGCAAGAAGTTAATTCCAATCAGCCTATTGGATAACTTCCATTTTCAAACACATTTTTTTCCTGTTATGCTTTTCCCTCTTAGGAAGAATTTACTGAATCATCCAAGAAAATCCTTCCTTATTCTCCTCCAGATTGCTCCTAAATTCTTTCCTTTGATGTGTCACTAGGTTGTTGATGCGCTAAACCCACAATCTATCATGCTGAATAACACTTGTGTGTGGTGATTAATTTTAGCTTTACTTGGCATCCCTGGTATTCTGCAAAGATAATAAAGTGACAAGATTAAGCTAGGTTTATGTTCACCACAAATAAATAAGAAAACCACACTCAGCTTTGCATAGTTTTTTATAACTCTAGTGGCAGAACACAGAGGAGGCTAACAGAAAGCAGAAATTGTCTTTTACATTCAGTTGCAAAATTGCATTCCAAATTTGACCGAAGACTATCTATAATCACACATGCACACTTGGTTGGCTTCTTTTCCCAGCCTTGTAAAGCACCAGAAGACACCAGGCTATCGATGTTCAATTACTAGTATTCTCTGGGAGACTCTTAGGATAAAAGTGGTGTCACAATTGGTTTAGCTCTCCTTAACGCTGTGCATGTTCATGCTATTAAAGAGATGTCTTTGAGAAGAAAATATTAGAGCACGCAACAAATTCTAGAACTGTCCAACAAATGTGGGTTTATTTCCTGTGTGCTTTTAGAGCAAAGACCTGTAACAGTGGCTAGAACAGGCAGCATTATTCAGCTCTAGCATGTGAATGTGACTAAGGCGAGATGTCAATTTTGCAGTGCCTTCCTTTCCTGTGAGCTGTAAATATCCCTTATTGTTCCGTTTGAGTCTACATCAGAACTGGCCTTCAGCAACAGAGCAATGGAGTTGACTATAAAGTAAGAAAAATACAAAACAACAGCTACAAAAATTGTTTCCCATTCACCTGAAAACATGTTGGCAGAAAAGTGGCATTGTTTCAGCAGACAGGGCCTCCCACAGGCTTCAAGATAGCTGGCAAAAACTGTGGATAAGAGCTGCCAACAAAAATAGTGGTGGGCAATAAATTACAAAGTATCAACCAGATCATAGAGGAATCAACAGAAATTGGAGAATTTATCAAGATTAATCAATCTAACTAAGAACTTAGTGGATCACAGTGTTTACCTTCTGTGTGAGAAGGACAAAAATGGGAAACTGCTTTGCCAGGTGTGTGGCAATCTTGAGATGCAAAGTTAAAGAAATAACAGACTAAAAAAAGATGGATTTTGGTGATGCAACAGATTGCTTACAAAGTAATGACAAATTGACAAAGTTTACAGTGTGTGCACCAAAGTTTATAAATGTATATCAACTGTAAGTTACCTCCATCAGCACAGTCTCGATCATTTTCCATCAACATTCTTCAGAAATATAGGAAATTCCTTCCATAGTTATTCATGAAAGAAGACCAACTGATAACAAAACTGGGAAAATAATGGTATCTTTCCAAACAGCTAGTAAATCATTAGATGGTGACAACACAATTAAAAAACAAACAAACAAAAACCCCTAAAACAAAAACAAAATAAAAGACCCAAAACAATCTACACGACACCCAAAAATTAATCCATCTTGAAAAAATGTAATTTGGAAAAAGCCAGGAAAATTCTTCAGCAAAACATAAAGGCAACAAACTTTTGCATTATAAGATGCAAAGACATATTCCTTCCAAATAACATTAATCTAGAAATCTGCCCTAAAATCTTCACTATTTCACTTTGGGAAATTTGTATGTTTTAGCTTTCTCATGTGTACATAGTTTTTTATACCTAACTTCACAGCATTCATCTACCAGCTCAACTTTACCCTGCTCAACTTTATCCTAATCACAGCCAATGCAAATATTTAACTGGCATCAAAATAATAAAAATCTTCTTGAATTCAGAAGACCAAGGACAATTATTGTGGCATATCCACAGTGCATACCTCAGAGGAGGAGGAAAGCAAGGCAATTCAAATAAATTAGAAGCCAAGGAGAAGCAGAATGTTGTCACCACAGCAGAGATTCCTTTACGCTCTCCTAAGGTCTCATCCCACGGCTCACACTTGTGCAAACAGTAACATGTATGTATACTTATTTGAAACATCATTGCCTCACATAAGGTCTGCAAATCCAGTATGATAAGTACTTGTGCCTGTTTGCAGCTGGAGAGCAAAAATCACACTTGTCAGTCACAGGCAACAACAAAATGGCCAGCCTGGGCAATTCTCCAGATAAAACAAATCTACCTAGCCCAAATAATTGAGTTCTGCTCTCCTGCTCTAAAGATAGCATTAAAATATTCCTCAAGGAGAGGAAAGGGACGATTTCTCCCACAGAACATGCAAAATCTCAAACTGCAACATGGATGTCAACTAGTTTTTCTCTTCTGATGCTGTGATGAGCCATGCAGCAGTCCACAAGTGTAGAGGAACTGTAGAGGGTTAATTAACATTGATAATATACAGTTGTGGGCTTGCTTCTGGGATGGTGGGTTGG